>OW121741.1:101700117-102248004 GCA_933228675.1 Stomorhina lunata
TCTACTTTAATTTATTTAAGTTTCAGCTGTGCCAGTTTGCGCAAACTAAAATTGTGCAAAAATATAAAAGTTACATTAAAAAAAACTTATACATATATAAAAAAACAATTTTCACTAGAATTTAAAACCAAACGCCTTGCACTACTGATATAATATTCTGCTATGTTACATCTACATGTCTAGGCTTTAGCTTGGGAAAAGCTCATCTGCGCAAGTTCGCGCAAATTACTGTGCAAAATATTAAACTTTAGTTTTTAAATAAAACTAAACTTAAATTTACCTTAAAAAGGCAAATTTTCCTTAACAATTTAAGACAAAAGGCTTGTAGCACGTTTCTGGTATTATGAGAATTTATAGCCTACTATATGTGCTTTAATTTGAGAGAATCTCAGCTGCGCAAATTTGCGTAAACTTAACATTTACCAAATTTAAAGAATGGAATTTTTATCGAAAAAGTAACAAAAACTAGAAATTTGTGTAGTACAAACAAATTTTTTAATTTAAATTATATTTTCTTAAGAAAACTAAAGTTCTATGAGGGCTTACAAAGAATCTCCTATATCTTCTCTAGCAATTTTCTAAGATTTCATTGCTCCATATATGTACTTTAATTTGTGAAAGTTTCAACTGCGCAAGTTTGCGCAAAATTTTATTTTTTTCAAAAATTATAAAAGTTTAGTTTTCAACAAAAAAAAATATTTTCTCAAAAAAAGGAATTTTCGTTATTATTTTAAAACAAACGCCTTGCACTACTTCTCCAATATTCTGACATATTATATCTTCATGTATGTGCTATAACTTGGAAGGAAATCAGCTGCGCATATTTGCGCAAATTCAAATTGTGAAAAAATTTTAAAACTTAAGTTTTTAATAAAAAAAGCTAAAAATATGTCAATTAGTCACAATAAAATCGTTTAATTAATTTTATTTGCGCAAACTTGCGCAGCTGAATTCAAGTTAAGTTCAAATGCCTAAAAGTGTCTATCAAAATATGAAAACTTCGTTAAAATTAAAGCAAAATTCGAAATATATTTTATAATTATTTAAATCAAAATTGGAAATATAATTTATTTCAATTTAGGCATATCTAGAAATAAAACAAGGTCTCCTATCTAGTCACTCCAAATTGAAAAAAACTTCGAAAAAAATGTTTCAAAATCAAATACACAGAAAAAAATATTATTTTGTTTTCGAATTATTATTAATAATATATACAACAAACTTAAAGCTAAGACTTAAATATAAAAAAATTATACAATTTTCATGGGACAATCCACATCGTCCTCTACCAAACGCCCCAAAGTCTTTTTCACCCTCAAAGCTGTAAGTCGTACCTTAGGATTGGGATGCCAACATTCTTGCATGATCTTGGCTATGGTAGCCAAAACATCTTCCTCTTGCCAGCGTGAAGGTAGATGAGGTCGAAAGCCCTTGACACAGACAACTGCATGCATATCCTCGAAAGAGGGATCTGAAGGCACTACATCATGATAAGGCAAGGCATAATCTTCACAAGTTATGGACTTGGTGCCTGTTATAGGTGTACAGCAACGTCTGGCCATTTCCCATAAGACCAAGCCCACCGAATACATATCAGCCCTTTTAAATTCCTCAAAATGTTGTGAATTTAAGGTCTCATTTAACACCTCTGGAGCCATATAGCGCCTGGTACCCACTCTGGTATTTTCCGCAATATGTATTTCATCTGATTCCGATTTATATTTGACAGCCAAGCCAAAATCTGCTATGGCACACTGACCATTGCGTTTCATTAAAATATTCTTGCTCTTGATGTCACGATGCGCTATGGCTGGCTTGCCGGGTGTTCCAAATATCTCATCATGCAAATGAGCCAAGCCCGAAGTCAGGGAAAAGGCCAACATTTGAAGTTTTTGGGGATTTATAACAGCCGTGGAGAGATAATCATATAAACTGCCATTCTCATGATATTCAGTGATCAGCAACATTTGAGTCCAACTGCCATTACCCTTGATATCGGCTGCAATAAAGCCCAAAATATTTTCATGTCTCATTAGGACAGTCTGATAGATTTCTGTCTCGCGATGCCAGGAAGCCTCCTCAGTGGTATAGAATGTCTTAACGGCCACATTTTCATCACGCCATTTAGCCAACCAGACATCACCATAACGACCCTTACCCACCAGCTCCAACATTTCTATTTGCTTGGCTATGGTGCGTTGAACCAATAAGGGTAAACCCGAGCCAGAACCTGAACTTTCGTCTACCATTTGAGTTAAGGGTGTAGGCGGCTTGTGACTGATCAAGCCAGCTGGCTTTTCTAGTTTCTCTCTGCGTCTGTAGATCAGGCAAACAATGATCACTATGACTATGAAGAAAGTCAGACAAATGATAATGAAGCTTATTATGATCAAATAACGGGCAGACGATGCTGATGAACTAATAGGCATTTCGGGTTCAGTTTCGATAAGTTTTGGTGTAAAGACCGGCTGTAGATCTCGATTACAAAAGTCTCCCGTATCACAGCAGTCTATATTTTTGCCATGCAAATGTGGAACTGTGGCAACTTTACACATTAGGAAACCGCCATTTTCTTTTGGCGGCATACAACCGAAAGTTCTTTCTTCTTCATAGAGGCCTGTGCTGTCATCATACACTTCTTCTACGGCACTAAAGCAAAAGCCTCCGGGCCGGGTCTCACAAGTGCCATTATAAGCATTATCGGGGCAGCTGCCATCACAATAACAGGTTAAGGAACGGGGTTCATCGACAGTTTTCTCTGTGACATTCAGGGTTTCAACAATATCGGATATTTCTGGCAAAGCATGAAAATCTCCAGGTTTAAATTGCAGCAAAAGACTTAGGGTTAATATTAGACGCGCACAAAATATTTGATCTATTCGGTAATAAAACATTTTTAAGGCTATTTTACACGAATTTCTTTTCAAGATAGAGTTTATACTTTTTCAATAGGAACGCGAACTGATCACCGATAGCAGCAACTTAATAATGATTTAAATATCCCTTACGTTCTAGTTTATATAACGTCGTGTAGTTGTACCTCGGCAGGGTTGCATTTTTCATCATTATGATGCTAAGGTGTAATGGCGCAGGTATAAATTGAAGCACAGGTAGTGGGAAGACTTAAAATCATATTAGATTTCGATAATAACTCAATTTTGTACAAGTAATCCCTAGAAATGGGTTTATTTACAGTCATAAAATGTGACATATGTAGGGAAAGTAGTGATTGTGACAATAAGCTTCAACCTGGCACGTGACATCTCACAATTAATGACCAGATGTTGAGTGTGGATTGCTATGTTATTATGTACTTAATCGTTAATTTTCCCTAATGGGTTTTGATTTTCTACTAATTGGTACCTAATGTACCTCTGCTTTAAAGCTAAGCTTAGAAAAGTTTTGAATATCTGTACGATAAGCTTCTTGGGACATACCAGGAAACTGTAGTACGGAGGAGTTAACTAGACTTTGGACTTTCTATTCACAACATCTGTTCCCACGCGATTGCAGGGCATCTTAATAACGTACATGGCAACATCTCAGCGAAAACACTTTCTAATTCTGGTGCTATCCTTAGTCGAAAAGATGATGACCAATTAATGGGTTTACCACTATCTGTCTGATGCAGTACTTTTTAGGTTACCTGACAGAAAACTTAATATTCAGAGTAAAGACTATATAACGTCGTAGTTGACATAATATCAATGAGGAAGAGACAGTAACTCACCTCCATTATCACGGCCCCGCACTAGCAAATATGTTGGGTCATTAATCCAGAAGATCATAGAAATCTTATTTAATTGTGTTATCCTAAACTTCGGTCAATTGAATAACTGAATTAAATAACATTTGTTGCCTATAAGCAACATTGTAAATTTTTGGTCATAGTTAATTTAGTTTCTGTTATTTTTGCTAATTGCTTTTCCCAACTAAAATTAGCATTTATGAGCATTTAATTTTAATTTTTAAAAGCTTTGCATGTAATAATTTGTGAGCTTGTTGAATTAATGTAAAAACGTGTCTCAAAAAATGTGTAAAAAGTTGTTTAACAAACGTAAAAATAAAAACGAAAAGTAAGAGGATTTTTTTCAAAAAATTTAATTTTGTTATAAATAGCAGAAAATGAGATAAAGTTGGTAAAACTTAAAAATGGTTCTTATTATTATGTCAGGAATTTCATTAACACAATGTTGCTTATAGGCAACATTTGTTCATAGTACGATACCCTTCACCACTAAGGTCAAAGGTGTTATTTTTCCTGTATAAAGACAAATATTTGCTAAATTTTGCCATCATACAAACATTTTCTCAAAACTTATATATTTATGCTGTTTTCGTCATTTGGACTTATATGAGAGCTAGGGTCAAATGTGGACCGATTATCTCGAAATTTGGCAAATTGATTACAGGTATTACAAAAATTACGTACGCGAAAAACTTAAAATTCTCATTATCTTTTGATTTATGAGCATTTTAGTGATTTTTGTCTCATTTAGTGCGTCTTTAAAGAAGAGTTTGTATGGGATCTATGGTCAAATGTGGATCGATTTTAACGAAATTTTGTACAGTGATTTAAGTTGACATAAGCAGTTTTATTTCATGAAAAAATATTAATATTTGTGGCCAATATATCAATTCCGGGAAGTGGGAGCTATGGGAGGTACCATAAATCATGGACCAATTTTGACGAATTTCAATAGCCATGGTCCCATTATCAAGAAAATTATCTGTGCCAAATTTCATTAAATAATCTTTAGAATTGCGAACTGTAGTTTGATTACAAGGTTTACATGGGGGTCCAGCCGTCCGGACAGACGGACGGACGGACGGACGGACTGACATCGCTAAATCGACTTAGAAAGTGATTCTAAGCCTATTGGTATACTAAAAGGTGGGTCTAAGACAAATATTTCTATACATTATATACATCAGCACAAACTTATAATACGCTTTCCACCTATGGCGGTGAAGGGTATAAAAACTTCGTTAAGGCGCTATTTAGTCCAAATATTTTACCAACAATACCAGCAAGCGTAACATTTTTTTCGAAATTGGTACATATTTTGAATAAGCTGTACCCTAGTAGATATATGAGATATGTTTCTAAATTAAACACAACTTGATGGTGGATATATAAGATTCGGCACAGCCGAATGTAACGCTCTTACTTGTTATATTAAAGGTTGTCATAGAGGTTTAGGATAGATAGTACTGCCAGCTTCCTCCAAACAGGAATAGTAGCTCTGTGATGTTTTTATGGTTTTACCATCTAACTTTGGTTTCCAAAACATTGTATTTTATAGCAAGAAGTTCCACGTGCTGATGATGTTAATAATTGGGTAAAAGTGAAGAATCTCACTTGTTATTATTCGACGATTTGCATTAAATCTTATCTTATATTCTTAAACGAGCAATAATTGTATGTATATATATCTATATATATACAGAATGGCTATCTCGAAAACGGCTCTGACGATTTTGATAAAATTTGGACAGTGGGTACCTTTTTTGATGTATAGGTCGAGTAAGAAGAGACTTTTGGAACCTTTGCCTCTAAAAGGGCAAAAACGGGTAAAAAGGGGAAAAAAATCGAAAATGCTATATCTACTAAAGTAATAGGCATGGAAACAAAACTTAAATTGTGTTTTGAATAGCTGTTAAAATAAGCGGACAGGTGTTTGGTACATTTTTCAATCTATGCCCGATAGGGGGTAAAAAAGGGTGAAAATAGCTTTTTTGGTACCATTTTTAGGCCACTCTTATCTTTTGAACCAAACAAAATAGAAAGGAATTTTGTAATGCAATCAATAAATGTGAGAAAAATATTGAATACGTGCTTGGTACTTTTTTGATTTCTAGGGCCAAAATGGGTAAAAAGGGGATAAGATGATAACTCAACACCTCATGAAGTAATATGAATAGGAACAATATTTAACTGAGTTTTTATAAAAAGTACTAAGTTCAGATGGTACCAAGTACCAAATATGCATATGTAACTTTTTAGAAATTAGGGGATAAAAGGGGACAAATTGGTAAAGTTATAACTTTTTAACAAATTAATGTTTTTCTGTCTGTATGTCCTTTATAGAATAGTAAACTATGCATTTAACCATGTTTTGCTAATGCATGATCTTTAGCTAAAGTTGTTGCGCATGATACGACGAAGGTTTTTAAGTTGGTATCACTATCCGACAGATGGCGCCACTGAAAATTACTCAAAATGAATTTAGTCGTAAACTGTGCATTTGTATCTTCAGCGAAATTGTGTATGATCCTTAGCGAAGTTGAATATGATCCTAAGCGAAGTTGTTTCAAATGAGCCGGTGAAGGTTTTTTAATTGGTATGAACAATTTCCAACAGGTGGCGCCACTGAAAATTACTCAAAGTGAATTAAATCGTAAGCTGTACATTTGATTATACAATGATCTTTAGCAAAGTTGTTGCACATGAGTCGGCGAAGGTTTCTTAGTTGGTATCAATAATTTTCGATAGGTGGCGCCTCTGAAAAATACTCAAAATGAATTAAATCGTAAACTGTACATTTTATCGGGCTATGAGTCGATGGAGGTTTCTAAGTCCGTATGACCAATTTCCAAAATTATTCATATTAAACTATGCATTTGATCATGTGTTGATTGGACAAAATAAATAAAATGATTCAAAATTTATTGGATATTTGTGTACCGTACTTTCTCTAAATTTATTTTAATTGGTTAGTACTTTATAAAATATATAACAACTTTAAAATTCGCCTCGAAATGCTTATATAAAGTTCCCACCAGGTACTTGTTTTTATAAGATCCAACCAGCTATCCGGAATCTGGTGTCTCTTCAACATCCAAATATCGGATTAAAATTTTACAAACCAGTTCTAGTACTAGCGATTCTAGGATTTATTTATTTTGATTTGAAGTTATAGGTTACCTACTATACATTAACTACAATTTAAGAGGATTTGTTACAGAGATACTAGTTATTGAAATGAAGATATAGGTCTCTGAGGTATCCTGACTTGCAGGCTATAACAACTAGATGTGCTACCCAGCAATAGATGCGAAAAAAAGCAATTATCTCTGAATAATAATTGATATTTTCGCACATAACAAAAGTCTAAGTAATAAGTACTTTTAAAGCATTATACCGGGGAGACATTTAACTATATCCCGGGGTATTAAACGGATGTATGTAAGTATAAATTGTACAGATCTACTTACACGTCTACCAGAGAGATTATTACGGTTGTTAGATTTCAAATACAATTATACAACAAACAAAACTCAAAACTAACAAGAAAGAAACAAAAAATAGATAATGAACATGAAAATCGAAAAGTAAAACTAAAACAAAGGAGATAACTAGACAACAAGAGCCACAGAGAAAGAAGACAAAAAAAAAACATAAAAGTAATTTCGTAAAAAACTTGTCACTTTTGCTTAAAAAGCATCAAATTTCCGTTTCTTTATTTTTTCTTTATCTATGAGGGGTTTTTTCTATATATTTTTTTTGTCATGTTCCTATTGTTATAATACCCAGGGCTGGGAAGTAGCAATCAAAAATAATTGCTAACAAGTTGAGAAGCAGAAAAAAGTAAAAGAAAAAAATAAGATAGCAAATAAAAGTGACTAAAAGTAAAACAAAAAATATATTGAGGTATTAACACCTTGTCCAAAGTGTTAATTTGAGGGGATTCACTAAAAGTAATCAACCCCAAACTACCACTATTATTCAGTTTTATATATTCCTCCTTTTTTTGCAAGTGTTAAATAAGTGCGAGGGTTGCTTGTTTATAATTAATTTAAGTTGTTGGGGTTTTCTTTTTAGTTAACATTTTTGTTGTAATTTTTTTGTCATCCAGAACTTTTTCCTTCACCCTCGTATCTTATCAATTACCAATAATCTAAGAGAAGAATGTGAAAATTCCTTACAACTTTTAATTATTTGTCACATTTATAACATGTCTCGTTGTTGTATTGATGCCCCACACTTATAATACCCTTATAAAGGGAGGGGTATTACTACCAACGACGTTGAATTTTTTCCTCAATCGTGGTTTTATCTATAGTAAAATTCTTTATATATTCCAATTGCTTTTATAGTCCAATAGTAGTTCGTTATACAGTCCAATCGTGGTTTTTCATATGGTCCAATCGTAGTTCTTTATAAAGTCCAATCTTGGTTCTTTATATAGTCCAATCGGGGTTTTTTATATAGTTCAATCGTGGTTCTTTATATAGTCCAATCGTGGTTCTTTAGAAAGTCCAATCGTGGTTCTTTATATAGTCCAATTGTAGTTCTTTATATAGTCCAATCGTGGTTCTTTATTATAGTCCAATTGTGGTTCTTTAGAAAGTCCAATCGTGGTTCTTTATATAGTCCAATCGTGGTTCTTTAGAAAGTCCAATCGTGGTTCTTTATACAGTCCAACCGTAGTTCTTTATATAGCCCAATCGTGGTTCTTTATATAGTCCAATCGTGGTTCTTTGTATAGTCCAATCGTGGTTCTTTATATAGTCCAATCGTGGTTCTTTATATAGTCTAATCGTGGTTCTTTATATAGTCCAATCGTGGTTCTTTATATAGTCCAATAGTGGTTCTTTATATAGTCTAATTGTAGTTCTTTATATAGTCCAATCGTGGTTCATTATTATAGTCCAATCGTGGTTCTTTATATAGTCCAATCGTGGTTCTTTATATAGTCCAATCGTGGTTCTTTATAAAGTCCAATCGTGGTTCTTTTTATAGTCCAACCGTAGTTCTTTATATAGCCCAATCGTGGTTCTTTATATAGTCCAATCGTGGTTCTTTAGAAAGTCCAATCGTGGTTCTTTTTATAGTCCAACCGTAGTTCTTTATATAGCCCAATCGTGGTTCTTTATATAGTCCAATCGTGGTTCTTTGTATAGTCCAATCGTGGTTCTTTATATAGTCCAATCGTGGTTCTTTATATAGTCTAATCGTGGTTCTTTATATAGTCTAATCGTGGTTCTTTATATAGTCCAATCGTGGTTCTTTATATAGTCCAATAGTGGTTTTTTATATAGTCTAATTGTAGTTCTTTATATAGTTCAATCGTGGTTCATTATTATAGTCCAATCGTGGTTCTTTATATAGTCCAATCGTGGTTCTTTATATAGTCCAATCGTGGTTCTTTATATAGTCCAATCGTGGTTCTTCATATAGTCCAATCGTGGTTCTTTATATAGTCCAATCGTGGTTCTTCATATAGTCCAATCGTGGTTCTTTATATAATTCAATCGTGTTTCTTTATATAGTCCAATCGTGGCTCTTTATATAGTCCAATCGCGGTTCTTTATATAGTCCAATCGTGGCTCTTTATATAGTCCAATCGCGGTTCTTTATATAGTCCAATCGTGGTTCTTTATGTTCTTTACATAGTCCAATCGTGGTTTTTTATATAGTCCAATCGTGGCTCTTTATATAGTCCAATTGTAGTTTTTTATATAGTCCAATCGTGGTTCTTTACAAAGTCCAATCGTGTTTCTTTTTATAGTCCAATCCTAGTTCTTTATATAGTCCAATCGTTTTTCTTTATATAGTCCAATCGTGGTTCTTTATATAGTCCTATAGTGATTTTTTATATAGTCCAATCATGGTTCTTTATATAGTCTAATCGTGGTTCTTTATATAGTCCAATCGTGGTTCTTTATATAGTCCTATCGTGGTTTTTTATATAGTCCAATCATGGTTCTTTATATAGTCTAATCGTGGTTCTTTATATAGTCCAATCGTGGTTCTTTATATAGTCCAATCATTGTTCTTTATATAGTCCAATCGTGGTTCTTTATATAGTCCAATCGTGGTTCTTTATAAAGTCCAATCGTGGTTCTTTATATAGTCCAATCGTGGTTCTTTATATAATCCAATCGTGGTTCTTTATATAGTCCAATCGTGGTTCTTTATACAGTCCAATCGCGATTCTTCATATAGTCCAATCGTGGTTCTTTATATAGTCCAATCGTGGTTCTTTACAAAGTCCAATCGTGTTTCTTTATATAGTCCAATCGTGATTCTTTATATAGTCCAATCGTGGTTCTTTACAAAGTCCAATCGTGTTTCTTTATATAGTCCAATCGTGGTTCTTTATATAGTCCTATCGTGGTTTTTTATATAGTCCAATCATGGTTCTTTATATAGTCTAATCGTGGTTCTTTATATAGTCCAATCGTGGTTCTTTATATAGTCCAATCGTGGTTCCTTATATAGTCCAATCGTGGTTCCTTATATAGTCCAATTGTGGTTCTTTATATAGTCCAATCGTGGTTCTTTATATAGTCCAATCCTAGTTCTTTAAATAGTCCAATCGTCGTTCTTTATATAGTCCAATCGTGGTTCTTTATATAGTCCAATCGTGGTTCTTTATATAGTCCAATTGTGGTTCTTTATATAGTCCAATCCTAGTTCTTTATATAGTCCAATCGTCGTTCTTTATATAGTCCAATCGTGGTTCTTTATATAGTTCAATCGTGGTTCTTTATATAGTCCAATAGTGGTTCTTTATATAGTCCAATTGTGGTTCTTTATATAGTCTAATCCTAGTTCTTTATATAGTCCAATCGTCGTTCTTTATATAGTCCAATCGTGGTTCTTTATATAGTTTAATCGTGGTTCTTTATATAGTCCAATCGTGGTTCTTTATATAGTCCAATCGTGGTTCTTTATTTAGTCCAATCGTGTTTCTTTATATAGTCCAATCATGGTTCTTTATATAGTCCAATCGTGTTTCTTGATATAGTCCAACCGTTCATTGGAGTTGATTTCTTGAAAAAAAAACTGTAGGGCTTAAAAATGCCTACTATTTTCTTTATTTCTGAAGTTCCAATTATCGAGTTTCTACTGTTTCTTTATTTCAATTTATTCGAGTAAATATTATTTTCAATTTCTTTTAACATTCATTTACATATACTGAGACAAGTTTTCTTTTTTTTTTCATTTGCATTTTTTTTTTGCTCCCTCTTTCCCTTTATGGCGTCTTTGAGGACGTGTGTGAGCGAGCGTGCATCTCTGAAAGAGTATCGCAATTGACAACTTTGACATATCAGTTTCTAAGAAATTAATTTTTGTCAATTCAATTTATTTTGCTATGACAAATGTCTACGGGTTTATTAGAGTGTATATTAATTTGGAGACACAGAAATGATGTTGGGCGCACAGTGGGTTAGCGTTGGTGATAACCTGAAAATAAAAAAATTCTACGGTTTATGAATTGTGACTAAAGAATGTACACTGTGACTCTGATTATGGGATATTACGCACACACAAACATACTTTTCATGAGCACGTGTGTGTGCGTTAGCTTTATCTCATTGGATAATTGTGTCCATTAGTTGTTTCAGAATTAGAGTATGGGACTTTTCAAAACGACCATAAATAAAATCAATGTATGGAAGTGCATGATTTTTATATTAATGAATTTTGAATACATGATCGAATTATATCACTTTATTAGCCTACTTTTCGGGTTTAACCCTTATCTATAGGGATTTGATTTTAAAAATTTCGTGGCCTTGTTTTCGTTCAAATCAGTTTTCAAAATTTATAAAACAAAAAAGCAGTTAATTACTAAAGCAATATTTTGTACACGTTTCTTTGCGCTTTTTATTTATTTGTTTAAAAATATTTCTATTTAGTTTATACTATTTTTCTTCTACAAGAAAATAAACAACTTTTTTGCTGTTTTTTTTTTTTTTTTTTTTTTTTTTTTGTACTATTTTAGATATTTCTGTTATTTTTTATTTTATTGCGGAAGCAGATTAAATGCGGCAACACGATATCGTTTGTTGTTTTATTTTTAATTTTTGTCATAATATTAATAAATAATAAAAAAAACAGTTAAACAAAAATAAAATACAATTTAATTCATTTCAATGAATTCCTAGTTATAAAGAACATCATGATGTTTGTCGTTTAGATGAATGTGATATTTTGTTTAAAACGAATGAAAATGTTATATTTAATAGAAATGTTTAATTCTAAAAATAATTGTTTTACATAAATACATACATATGTATGTACATATGTATTTAGTTATTTAAATAAACCCATATTTTCGTTGAAACTTTGATTTATTTGATATTTTGTAGGAAATTTAAAATAAGGTATTAATTTAACAGTTGTTTTATAAAAGATCAAAGGGATATTTAGATAAGTAATGAACTTCAAATGATATGTAACATCTCATAGAATCACATTCTGGGAATATTGAATTTCATACTGCATACCATGGAAAATAATATTCCCAATATTTAGGCATATGTTCCTTATTAAGGTGTCATATGCGAATATATTGAATTACTCTGTAGTATCTTATGCTTCGATTATAATGCTTTAACAAATATTCTGACTTTATATAATCCTACTATGAATTTAAAAATTCAACTTTTATTACATACTAGCTGTATCCTGCTCGCTTTGCTGCGCTACCATTTAAACTAAATTTAAAGGAAAGATATTACAGTCTAATGATTACATAAATATTCAATTAATTTTGAATTATTGTATTGATTTTGTCCGATCAACACATGATCAAATGCACAATTTACGAATCATTTCATTTGTATTAACTAGCGCGAAAACTGCGACTGCGCCAACTAAGAAACCTTCGTCGGCTCATGCACAAAAAATTTGCTAAAGGTCATGGCATGATAAAATGCACAGTTTACGATTTAATACATTTTAAGTAATTTTCAGTGGCGCCACCTGTCGGAAATTGGTTACGCCAACTTAGAAACCTTCGTCGGCTCATGCTCAGGATCATAGCATGATCAAATGTACAATTTACGATTTAATTCATTTTAAGTAATTTTATGTGGCGCCACCTGTCGGAACTTGGATACCGTTTTCAAAACTTCATTTTTGGTTTTTTTCCATACATAGTTTGTTAAACGAATAAGAAAAAGTAAAAAAAAAGTTCTAGAGTGTTAGTAAGAACACCCTGCAGATTTTCACAAACACAAAATCAGATCGATCTCTAACGGCTTAGCCGTACATGCGACTTAAAATAAGTGAATTTCGACAAGAACGCAATTTTTCCAATTTCATAAAAAAAATCAAGCGAATTGTTATGTATTAGCAGTTTTTACAAGAAAATCTGAGATTATCATTGTTTCAATGGGTAGAAATATATATTAGAAAGTTGGTTGAAATTTGAAGTCGTTAACCCTTTTAATACCAGGGTAAAAAGTAAAAATTTTTAAAATAAGATTTTTTTTTTTGAAAAGGTACTAAAACATGCTCTTATTGTTATATTTCCTTGAAAATTGAAAAAAATCGTTCAAAGGCGCCTTTTATTGCAAATTAACCCTTGCGTGCCCATGCACTAAGATCTTAGACTATTTAGAGCCCATGGGTACGCAAGGGTAATTTGCATTAACATATATTTAGAGGAAACTTTGAACAATTTTTTTAATTTTCATTGAAATATAACAATAGTAACATTTAATTTATAGTACTTTTTTGAAAAAATTGAATATTTTAAAAATGTTATTTTTGATCCTGGTAATAAAAGGGTTATAAAAATTGTATATAGAAAATTTTTCGTTATAACCATTTTATAAATAAATTTTTTTGGAATAAAAAATATTATATAGAAAATTTTTCGGTATAAAAATTTTATATAGAAAATTTTTCGGTATAAAAATTTTATATAGAAAATGTTTCGGTATAAAAATTTTATATAGAAAATTTTTTATTCCATTTCTTTTAGGGAAAATTTTATATAGAAAATTTTTCGGTATAAAAATTTTATATAGAAAATTTTTCGGTATAAAAATTTTATATAGAAAATTTTTCGGTATAAAAATTTTATAGAGAAAATTTTTCGGTATAAAAATTTTATATAGAAAATTTTTTATTCCATTTTTTTTAGGGAAAATTTTATATAGAAAATTTTTCGGTATAAAAATTTGACAAAGAAAATTTTTCGGTATAATAATTTTATATATAAAATTTTATAGATAAAAATTTTATATATATAATGTTTCGGTATAAAAATTTTATACAAACAAATTTTTCCGTATAAAAAAATTTATATATATAAAATTTTTCGGTATAAAAATTGTATATTGAAAATTTTTAGGTATAAAAATTGTATATAGGGTTTTATAGGGAAAACATTTCCCTATAAAATTTTACAAAAATTTTATATAGAATACGTTTTGGTATAAAAATGTTATACAAAAAATTTTTCGATATAAAAATTTTATATAGAAAAAAATTTTATATAGAAAATTTTTGGGAGTAAATATTCTTATTTTATTAAATTTAAATTTAAAATTTTCGGTATAAAAATTTTTTTATAGAAAGTTTTTCTGTATAAAAATTTTTATTTTATTTTTTTGGTGTGAAAATTTTGTAAAGAAATTCTTCCGAGATAAAAATTTTATATAGAAAATTTTCCGGTATAAACATTTTTTATAGAAAATTTTGCGGTTCAAATATTTTATATAGAAAATTTTTCGGTATAAAAAATTGTATACAGTTAACTTTTCTGAATAAAAATTTTATGTAGACAATTTTTCGGTATAAAAATTCTATATAGAAAATTTTTGGTAGAAAAATTTTTTATAAAAAATTTTTCGATATAAAAATTTTATAAAGAAAATTTTTCGTTATAAAAATTTTTTACAAAAAATTCTAAATAGAAAATTTTTTACAAAAAATTTTTCGATATAAAAATTTTTTATAGAACATTTTTCGTATTAAAATTTTATATAGAAAATTTTTCGGTATAAAAATTTTATATAGAAAAATTTTCGGTATAAAAATTTTATATAGAAAAATTTTCGGTATAAAAATTTTATATAGAAAATTTTTCGGTAAAAAAATGTTATCTAGAAAATTTTTCGGTATAAAAATTTTATATAGAAAATTTTTCGGTATAAAAAATTTATATAGAAAAATTTTTGGTATAAAAATTTTAGACAGAAAATTTTTGGTATAAAATTGTATATAGAAAATGTTCAGTATAAAAATTATATATAGAAAATTGTTCGGTATAAAAATTTTATATAGAAAATTTTTCGGTATAAAAAGTGTATATAGAAAATTTTTCGGTATAAAGATTTTATATAGAAAATTTTTCAGTATAAAAATTTTCTATAGAAAAATTTCGGTATAAAAATTGGATATAGAAAGTTTTTCGGATAAAAAATTTAACAGGGAAAATTTTGTGCTATAAATAAATTAAAAAATTATATAGAAAATATTTGGGGTTGACAGTTGGAGATGATAGGTCATGTATACAAATGTATCATTCATATTCGCATCATTCTTCTATTAGTCCCCTATAATTTTTAAATTCCTCGTAATTTTTGATGGAGGGTATACAAATGAGTTCGCATAAATTTCATTCATTGCAGGCATGAATGAACTGTTATCGCCACTAAAATTGTTTTATATAGACGGAAATACTCCTAGATTTTTTTTCTAAATATACTATAAAATAATTTTATTATTTATTTACTATAAAATACAAAAAAAAGATAAGAAAATTAATAATAATAATAATAAAAATTTTACTACGTAATTTTATAAATATATAAAGAAAACGTGAAATAAAATATAATGAAGTCTAAGAATGACCCACTTTTAAGAAGTGAAAAAAATAAGTCTAAAATATTAGTATTTATATAAAAAGGGGTAATTTCTTTCTATTTTTATAAATAAAGAATTTTTTTTAATGAAATACTTAAACAATGAATACAAAAAAAAGAAATTAAAAAAATCTTTAACTATAAAAACCTTAAGATCACAGCAAAAACATCAAAAGATAACCCTGACCTTTGATAATTATCAGTTTTTTTTCCCCCGAACCAAGATTCCTCTGAAACAAGGAAAATTTTAAAAACTTGGAAAATCTCATATGATTAGAGGCAAAAACAAAAAAAAAAGCTAAGGAAAAAACGTGAGTTGAGTTTACAATCTAAAGAAAAAATTGCCACAAACGATTTGTTTGTTTGAATGGCAAAAGTTGAGAAAAAAAAAATACTAAATAATTATAAAAAAAATTTCTATTTTTCAGCTTAAAAACACAAATTTTTGCTACAAAATAAAATAACAAAAAAATAAAAATTTTTACAAAGAAAATAAGTATCCGCTTTTAAAAAAAATACAACAAAACGAAACAAGATAACTGCCTAGAAATATACGGAACAATAAAAATCACGTAATTAAGCCTCAAATGTTTTAGCAACAATGTTTTCCAACAAACGCCAAGTCTCAATTAAATAAGTAGAAAAAAACGAATTTTTATTAATACAAAAAAAAAAAAAAACATAAAAAAATCTATAACGAAACAATAAAATATTCCAAGTTTTTCATTTTCATTTTAAATCAAAATTGTTCAACTTTGAATTGTTATTAAGGAAATATTGAAAAAAGGACTTTAGCATGGTGCGTATGTCGAATTCGTCCTCAAACGAACAAACACAAAACCAACAACAGCAGCAGCATCAACATCAGCAGCAACAACCACAGCAGCAGCAACAACAACAACAGCCACAACCACAACGTATACACAAACATAAATCACAAAATAAAAATTACAACAAAAATTCCCATAATAATAACAACAATAACAATAAGAACATTAACAATAATGTGGCCTCAACTACTTCATCCACGACATCTTTAAATAGCTTATCTTCGTCTTCAATAGAGCCGAATAGCTCTTCGAGTGGCAAGGTAATGGTAGTGCCTCAACAGCAGCAGCAACAACAAAATCAAGGTCCTTCCAATCAACAAACGCCTCAGCATTACAATACACATATGCAACATGTTGCTCAACAACAACAACAACAACAGCAGCAGCAGCAACCACCACCACCTCCTCAGCAACAACATGTTATGCATCAACAGCATCAGCAGCCACAACTATCACCGGCCGAAGCTGGTCCCCATCCTCCGTTGCCAGCTACACCTCCACTGATGCAACAAACCAATACCCCGCCTCAGGGTGTAGTGCCCTGTGCTGTGCATCATCCCCAGCAACATCAACAACAAATGGCCTTAGTAGCAGCCATGCAAGCTCATATGGCTGCTACAGGTGGTGGTCCCTTGCCACCACATATGCATCAGCATCATCATCATGGACCGCCACAACAAACTCCACCACCACCACCACTACCCCAGCATGGTCCTCCTCCTCCCCAACTAACGCAATCGCCACATCAATCGTTACAACAACAACAACAACAGCAGCAGCAACCTAATCCACCACCTATGGAAAATGGTCATGGTGGCTTGTCGCCTAATGGTTCTACCACCAGTACAAACAGTGGCGCTGGTGAGGTACGCGGTGTTGGCAACGGCTCTAATATGGTTAATGGCAATGTTGTTGCTGCCGCTCCGCCACCCGGTCCCGGTCCGGTTTATATACAATATCACGGTGATTTCTATCCGGCTGAATATTATATAGCGCCGCATCCACATGAGGGCATATGCCCTCAGCATCCACATCATCATCAGGCCATGTGTGCGATGCCGGGAGATTATGGTAAGATTGAACAATTTATTTTAGTTTCTCTAACTTTTGGGTTGTATATGAGGTCAGTTTGACCTTATAAGAAATTCTAAGGATGAATTTGGGTTCAAATGTATAATTTTTTTAACTTAAAACTCCTTTCAAAACCGGTTTAAGGTATTAGGAATGGGTTAAGATCTAACAACTTTCATTTGATCGTACTTTTCTAATTAACATATGAATGGACCACAATTGATTTCAAGATTTTTTTTTATTGGGACTAGCACTCAGGGGATAACCCCAACATATGCTATGGATTGTGTTAGAACTAGGAAAATAGGTTGGGGGAAGGGGGGATAGGGGGAGTTGTTTGTGGACTTTAGATTTTAATTTTCCTATATTGCAAATGACAGGAAAAACTTTTGCGGGAAGTCAGTTGACTGGTCCACAAATCGATGTGATCTAACAGATTGACGTATATTAAAAAAATCTTCGGATTTCGGTCACGAGGTCCCTAATATCGTTAGAATACATTCTAAAGTAGTATCGAAAGAACATTTTAAGAATTATAACGTTTTTAGTAAGACCCATTTTTCACAATTTTTTGCAATTTATCGCGATAAAATCACTAATTGAAGTGAAATATGAGCGTGATGAAATATCTTTATGTCATTTTCTTCAGTTTCCTTTCTAATTCTATGCAAAATTTATATATAAAGATAAAAAATAACAAAATTTTTAATTTTGAATGACCTTTATATAATTTATTTAAGTATATAGGTAGTGATCACATAAACGTGGACGCAATAAAAATTGTAAAATCTGCAAATTTTATATTATTCAAGTACTTGTAATATTTTTTAAATACATATTCGATGTTCAGAGTTTGTCTGTAGGTTTGTTAGAAGCATAAAAAATCTGGTTATAAGCTCATAGTATGAGCCCAATATCTCTGAAAGAAAATGTCCGATTTTGACAAGTCATGTATCGTAGGATAGGTATACTTTTCATATTTTATCCTATTTAAGTAAATAATTTTTATAATCGCCAGCAAAGATTTTTTCAGCATGTTTAGTAGTCCAGTTTTAAGTGACCACAGACTTTATATTTTCTTAAAAAAAAAACTATTTCAGTTTAACTAAAGGTATATTATTTAAAACACTAAAAATTTCAAGAACAAAAGTCAAGAAATGACCAAGTTATTGAGTTTTGACCGTATTCTCCCACTGTGCTATGGTGGAGAAGGGTATAAAAAGTGAATTAGAGTCATTGAAGCCTAATTCTAGGTGGATACAAACAGGTAAAGAAATTTTACTTAATTACTTAAATAGCCTTTATTTGCAACCCAAAGCCGAGCATATGTTAGAATTAAATGCGCTTCGATCTTTTGCACATATTCTCCGATTTCGTAGGCCAAGCTTTAAAAGATTTTCCTCTACTTGTTCTTTCCATCGAAGTTTCGGTGGGTTATTAGTCCGACGTCCTAACCTATATTTTTATCGTTGTTATGGAAAAATTCGTTAAACATGTTAGCTCATTTCATTTACGGGTGAAAACGTAGTTCCCTGTCTGATCCCGCGAAGAGGTCAGTGTTCACAGTTAAAATTAAGAATAACCAATTTAAGGGTAGGCTTACCTATTAGATCCATTGCTTGGATATTGAATTCCCTACATCACCCAACTAAGAAATCTAAGGCACCAATAAAGTTTTCATTTTATCGATCTAAAACAAAACACTCTTCTATTTTTCCCATATAAATGGGTCCATGGCTCATTGGCATTGATTCCCGTGGCCCCAGATTTATATGGAAGTTTTGATCATTCGAAAAAAAATATATTTTTTCGGAACACTTTAGCCTAAGTGGGTGTTTAAAACCAAAAGTACCTGGCTGACCGAGCCTTGCTCGGAGCTATATGATAGACATTTTGAGACAAATTTTAAAGTTTATATATATATTATTTTATAAAGTACTAAAATAAATTTAGAGGAAAGACATTGTACAAATATTCAGTTAATTTTGAATTATTTTATTTATTTTGTCCGATCAACACATAGTTTGCATTGTTTACATTTTAACTCATTTTGAATAATTTTGGAAATTTGTCATACCAACAGAAACCTCCGTCGACTCATTCGAAACAACTTTGCTAAAGGTTATAGCCTGATCAAATGCACAGTTTTTCGATTTAATTCATTTTGAGTAGTTTTTAGTGGCGCCACCTGAAGTTGTTCATACCAACTAAGAAACCTTCGTTTGCTTATGCGTAACAACTTTGCTTATGATCAAATGTACAGATTACGATTTAATTCACTTTGAGTAATTTTAAGTGGCGCCACCTGTCGGACTTTGGTCATTCCAATTAATAAACCGTCGTCGGCTTATCCGGCGCCACCTGTCGAAAATTCTTCATACCAACAAAGAGACCTCCGTCGGCTCATGTGCAACAACTTTGCTAAAGATTATAGCATGATTAAATGTACAGTTTACGATTTAATTAATTTTTAGTAATTTTCAGTGGTGCCACTTGTCGGAAATTAGTTATGCCAACTTAAAAACCTTCATCGGCTTATCCGCAACATCTCCGCTAAAGAGCATAACATGATCAAATTCATAGTTTACTATTCTATAAGGAACATACATACAGACAAACATCCATTTGTTTAAAAGTTTTAACATTACTAATTTTTTCCCCTTTTTCAAAAAGTTTCAAATGCATATTTGGCACTTCTTTGGTGCCAATCGAATTCGGTACATTTTATTAAAACGCAGTTAACATAATGTTCCTATTTATATTACCTTTTATGTTATGTTAATTTATCATTTTATCCCTTTTATACCCATTTTGAGTCCAAAATAAAAAAAGTACCAAATATCGGGTGTTTTTTATTGAGGTACAGAACTTTAAGTTGGCATCACTTTTTTAACTGGCGGCCATTTTGTCAGCTGTCAAGTGATTAATATTTAGTTTGGTTTGCCATTTCATCATGAACAGGTTGACAAAAGAACAACGGTTTCAAATCGTGCAAATTTATTTCGAAAATAATGGTTCAGTTCGCGAAGTTTACCGCAAGCTCCGTCCATTTTATGGTCGACATAATCGTCCATCAGAGCAATTAATTCGGTTAACCATGGATCGTTTTCGCACTACGTTTACTCTATGTGATAATACGCATCCGCAGCGACGTCGAACAGTGCGCACCGAAGAAACAATTGCCGCTGTAGAGCAAAGTGTTGAAGAGGACCCGAATGAATCGATTCGCCACCGTGCACAGCAATTGGAGCTTTGTCCATCAACTTTATGGAAGATTTTGCGCAAAGATCTTGGCTTGCGACCTTACAAGATCCAGCTTGTGCAAGAATTAAAGCCGCGAGACCATGCAATGCGTCGTGATTTTGGTGTATGGGCCGAAAATGAGATTGATCTCGATGCTGATTTTCATCGCAAAATTTTTTTCAGTGATGAGGCTCATTTTTGGTTGAACGGCTACGTCAACAAGCAAAATTGCCGCATTTGGAGTGAAGAGAATCCACATGAGACCCTTGAGACGCCATTACATCCACAAAAACTGACTGTTTGGTGAGCTCTATGGGCTGGTGGAGTCATTGGGCCATACTTCTTCCGAAATAATGCTGAAGAGTCAGTTACCATAAATGGAGACCGGTATAGAGCCATGATAACCGACTATTTTGTTCCCCAATTGGATGGCATGAATGTGGATGAGTTGTGGTTCCAACAAGACGGCGCTACATGCCACACAGCGCACGTCACAATTGATTTATTGAAGGAAACATTCGATGAGCGCATAATTTCGCGGAATGGACCTGTCAATTGGCCACCAAGATCGTGCGATTTGACACCACTGGATTATTTTCTTTGGGGATATGTGAAGTCGCTCGTCTACGTCAACAAACCAGAAACGTTAGGGGACTTGGAAGCCAACATTCGATTACTTGTTCAATATTTCTTTCACATCTATTGACAGCAGTACAAAGTTCCTTTTTATATTCTTTGGTTTACAAAAATAAGAGTGGGTTAAAAAAGTACCAAAATAACTATTTTCACCCTTTTTTACCCCCTATCGGAAATATCGGAAATAGTTTCAAAAAAGTACCAAATACCTGTCCGCTTATTTTCATAGCTGTTTAAAACGTAATTTTAATTTTGTTTCTATACCTATTACTTTAGGAGATATAACGTTTTCGATTTTTTCCGCTTTTTAAACGTTTTTACCCAAGTCCCTTCTTCTTCTTCGACCTATATATCAAAAAAGGTACCCACTGTCCAAATTTTATCAAAATCGTTGGAGGCGTTTTCGAGGTAGCCATTCTATATATATAATTATATATATATATATATATATATATATATATATATATAGTACCTGGTAGACCGAGCCTTGCTCGGAGCTTTATGATAAGCATTTTGAGGAAAATTTTAAAGTTTTTATATATTTTATATTATAAAGTGCTAAAATAAATTTAGAGGAAAGACATTGTAGAAATATTCAGTTAATTTTGAATTATTTGATAGTTTGCATAGTTTGCATAGTTTACATTTTAACTCATTTTGAATCATTTTGGAAATTATTCATATCAACAGAAACCTCTGTCGACTCATGCGCAACAACTTTGCTAAAGATTATAGTCTGACAGTTTACGATTGAATTCATTTTGAGTAGTTTTCTGTGGCGCCACCTGTCGGAATTTGCTTATTCCAATTCATAAACCTTCTTCGGCTTATCCGTAACAACTTTGCTGAAGTTTATAGCATGATTAAATGTACAGCATACGATTAAATTGACTTTGAGTAAATTTCAGTAGCGCCACCTGTCGAAATTTCTTCATACCAACTAAGAAACCTTCGTCGGCTCATGTGCAACAACTTTGCTAAAGATTGTAGCATGATTAAATGTACAGATTACGATTAAATTGACTTTGAGTAAGTTTCTGTAGCGCCACCTGTCGGAAATTATTCATACCAACTAAAAAGCCTTCATCGGCTCATGCGCTACAACTTTGCTAAAGATCATAGCATGATCAAATGTACAGTTTACGATTTAATTAATTTTTAGTAATTTTCAGTGGCGCCATCTGTCGGAAATTAGTCGTATCAACTTTAAAACCTTCGCCGGCTTATCCGCAACATCTTCGCTAAAGAGCATAACATAATCAAATTCACAGTTTACTATTCTATAAAGAACATACATACAGACAAACATTCATTTGTTTAAAATAATACTAATTTTTCCCCCTTTTTATTCCCTAATTTCTAAAAGTTCCATATGTATATTTGGTACTTTTTTGGTGCCAATTGAATTCGGCACATTTTTTTAAAACGCATTTAACATAATGTATAATGTTCCTATTCATATTACTTTGGAGATGTTAAGTTATCATTTTATCCCTTTTTTACCCATTTTGGCTCCAAAATCAAAAAAGTACCAAATACGTATTTCATGCTTTTTTTACATCTATTGATTGCAGTACCAAGTTTCTTTCTATATTCTTTAGTTTAAAATATAAGAGTGGGTTAAAAAGGTGCCAAAAAAAACTATTTTCACCCTTTTTTACCCCCTATCGGACATAGTTTCAAAAAAGTACCAAATACCTGTCCGCTTATTTTCAAAGCTGTTTAAAACGTAATTTTAATTTTGTTTCTATACCTATTACTTTAGGAGACATAGCGTTTTCGATTTTTTCCCCTTTTTACCCGTTTTTACCCTCTTAGAGGTAAAAATTTCAAAAGTCCCTTCTTCTTCGACCTATACATCAAAAAAGATACCCACTGTCCAAATTTTATCAAAATCGTTAGAGCCGTTTTCGAGATAGCCATTCTATATATATATATATATATATATATATATACAATTAGTGCTCGTTTAAGAATATAAGATATATATATATATATATATATAATTTTTACTCGTTTAGAATATAAGATACTAATGTCCTTCTTATACAAATCTATTCGTTCTAGATTTACATGTTAAGAATTTCTCCATTTACTTCCTTTTTCTACAAAAATGCTAAAGGCTCTGGGATACAAAAATTTAACATAATCAACAATTTCCTTATAATTAAATATCCTAAATATTCACTTTAGTCTTAACTTATTAATATCCAAAACATTACAAAACATATTACGAAATTTTCTCAAATTACTAAATCCCAGAACCCAACAAAAAAACAGTCATTGTCATATTCTAACTACACCCAACTTCCACACACAGAAAACTCCCCCTCAGAAATGCCCAACTAATCCCTGAGAATTTGATGGAAAAAAAGAATATGTTTTTGGCTTTTTCTTTTTTTCTAGTGTTTTTTCTTTTTAATCTAATGCTTCATAAATCTTCTTAGTAATTAATTTTAATTTGCTATAATTCATTAAAAGCCCTATACTAACACCCAGTACCAAACGGCACATGTCTATACTTAGACACATTCCAAATAACATATCAACATACCTAAGATTACAAGACATAACATGCAAAAATATTTAGAGGTAAAAATTGTCTAGTTTCTTTTATTACACAAATTTTGTTTTTGGAGATGGAGTAGGAGGACTAGAATGTCGGCTTGGGCTGGATACTTTTTTTTTTTTTTGTTTTGCCTATTGAGACCCTAATAAAAATTACTTAAATGTCTTTCAATTTAGTTGTTACGACACATGAATCCAAACCAACAAACAACAAATACTCCTCAAACTTCGAACGTCACATATTCATTCGAGACAGACACAAAATATGCGAGAAAAACATTAAACCAAAAGATTAACACCAAATAGGATTTCATGGTACACAAATTTTAGGCTCATACTTAGAGACACCCATAAATACCCACTCTATTAAAACAGTGAACAGTGAACTACACAGACAATTAGAATTCTTGGGTGAAAATTGCTTTCGAAACAACAACATGACAGCCCCGACAACAGCAACGACAGGATAGAAAGATGACGAGGACAAGGAATGATGGTTTCATGACTATTATGCCATTGGTATGGATGAAGACTTTGTATGAAATGGAAATAAACCTCTATGTATAGCCTCTCATATGATTGGTAGGATTTTTATGCCAGTTCGTTTAAAATCCCAGTTGAAAGTATTGTATTTTTGGTATGCAAAAATCCCTTCATGTTCAGGAAATGCTTTCATAATATTCGATTCTATTGTGTTCTAAAACCAAAAAATTGCTTGACTAAATGGCTTCGAGTGAAAATTGTATGGTCAGAAATTTTGTTGGATATTACTGGGAGAGTTTGGAATCTGGACTAATGTCAAGTGAATTTAAAATATAACTTAGCTTAGATAGCTAAGTGAGGTAATCTAGTAATCAGACTCACTTAGACCAGCGAAAAGATTTAGATCCCCCAATTAAAGGGCTCGGAATAATTTAAAAAGTTCTGAATTTAGAAAGATTACAAAACTTTAACCTTTTTTTTAATTTCTTATAAAAATAAGAAATTTTTGAAAAATTTCCTGAAAAAAAAGAAATTTTTGAAAAATTTCGTAAAAAAATAAGAAATTTTTGAAAAATTTCGTAAAAAATAAGAAATTTTTGAAAAATTTTCCTATCAAAATAAAAAATTTTTAAAAAAATTTCTTTAAAAATAATACATTTTTTAAAAAATTTGAAAAATTTTCTATAAAAATAATCAACTTTTGAAAAAAATTCTATAAAAATTAGATATTTGAATAAAATTACCTATAGAAATAGGAAATTTTTGAAAATTTTTCTATAGAAATAAGAAATTTTTAAAAAATGTCCTGTAAAAATAAGACATTTTTAAAAAATTTCCTATAAAAGTAAGAAAATTTCCTATAAAAATAACAAATTTTTTAAAAATTTCTTATAAAAACAAGAAATTTTTGAAAAATTTCTTATACAAATAAAACATTTTTGAAAATTTTCCTATAAAAACAAGAAATTTTTGAAAAAGTTTCCTATCAAAATAAGAAATTTTTGAAAATTTTCCTATAAAAATAAGACATTTGTGAAAAATTTCCTATAAAAATAAAAAAATTTTTGAAAAATTTCCTATAAAAATAGGAATTTTTTGAAAAATTTTCTACCAAAATAAGAAATTTTTAAGCAATTTCCTATTAAAATAAGAAATTTAAAAATTTCCGTATAAAAATAAGAAATTTTTTAAAAATTCTTATAAAAATAAGACATTTTTGAAAACTTTCCTATAATAAGAAAGAAATCTGTGAAAATTTTTCTATAAAAATAGGAATTTTTTTTTAAATTTCTTATAAAAATAAGTAATTTTGAAAGATTTGCTATAAAATCAGAAATTTTTGAAATATTTCCTATAAAAACAGGAAATTAAAAAAAAAAATTCCTATGAAAATAAGAAATTTTTGAAAAATTTCCTATAAAATTAACACATTTTTGAAAAATTTCTTATAAAATAGGAAATATTTAAAAAATTTCCTATAAAAATTAGAAATTTTTTAAAAATTTCCTATAAAAATAAGAAATTTTTGAAAAATTTCCTATAAAAATTATAAACTTTTGAAAAATCCCCTATAAAAATAACAAATTTTTGAAAAATTTCTGATGAAAATATAAAAATTTTTTAAAAATAAGAAATTTTTTAAAAACTTCCTATAAAAATAAGAAATTTTTTAAAAATTTTCTATAAAAAAAATAAATTTTTGAAAAATTTCTTATAAAAATACAAAATTTAAAAAAAAATTCCTATAAAATTAGAAATTTTTTATAAAAATAAGAAATTAAAAAAACATCTTTATGGATTTTTTTTTTTAATTTCTTATAAAAATAAGACATTTTTGAAAAATTTCCTATAAAAATAAAAATTTTTGCAAAAATTTTCTATAAAGATAAGAAATTGTTGAAAAATTTTCTATAAAAATAAGAAATTTTTCCAAAATTTTCTATAAAAATAAGAAATTTTTGCAAAATTTTCTATAAAATTAAGAAATTTTTGAAAAATTTTCTATAAAAATAAGAAATTTTTGAAAAATTTCTTATAAAAATACAAAATTTTAAAAAAAATTTCCTAAAAAATTAGAAATTTTTTATAAAAATAAGAAATTAAAAAAAATCTTTATGAATTTTTTTTTTTAAATTTCTTATAAAAATAAGACATTTTTGAAAAATTTCCTATAAAAATAAAAATTTTCGCAAAAATTTTCTATAAAGATAAGAAATTGTTGAAAAATTTTCTATAAAAATAAAAAATTTTTGCAAAATTTTCTATAAAAATAAGAAATTTTTGCAAAATTTTCTATAAAAATAAGAAATTTTTGAAAAATTTTATACAAAAATAAAAAATTTTTGAAAAATTTCCTATAAAAATAAGAAATTAAAAAAAATAAGAAACTTTTGAAAAATGTCCTATAATAATAACAATTTTTTTTTTTAATTTCTTTAGAAAACAAGAAATTTTTCAAAAGTTTCTTATAAAAATAGGAAATTTTTGAAAAATTTCCTATAAAAATAAAAAATTTTGCAAAAATTTCTTATAAAAATAAGAAATTTTTGAAAAATTTCTGATAAAAATGAGAAATCTTTAAATTTCTTATGAAAATAAGAAATTTTTGAAAAATTTCCTATAATAATTAGAAATTTTTTAAAAATTTCCTATAAAAATTAGAAATTTTTGAAAAATTTCCTATAAAAATTATAAATTTTTAAAAAATCCCCTATAAAAATAAGAAATTTTTGAAAAATTTCTTATGAAAAGAAGAAATTTTTTTAAAAATAAGAAATTTTTGAAAAATTTGCTATAAAAATAAGAAATTTTTAAAAAATTTTCTTTAAAAAATTTCCTATAAAAATATGAAATTTTTTATAAAAATAAGAAATTAAAAAAAAATCTTTAAAAATAACAAATTCTTAAATTTTTTTTTATAAAAATAAGAAATTAAAAAAAATCTTTATAAAATTTCATATAAAAATATGAAATTTCTTAAAATTAAATTTTTTTGAAAAATTTTCTATAAAAATTAAAAATTTTTATAAAATCAAGAATTTTTTGAAAAATTTTTATAAAAATAGGAAATTAAAAAAAAATTCTTTGAAAATAACAAATTTTTCAAAAATTTCCTTTAAAAATATGAAATTTTTTAAAAATTTTCTATAAAAAAAAGAAATTTTTTAAAAATATCCTATAAAAATAAGAATTTTTTTTTAAATTTCCTATAAAAATAAGAAATTTTTTAAAAATTTTCTATAAAAATAAGAAAATTTTTAAAAAATTTTAAAAATAAGAACTTTCTGGATAATTTAACTTGATTTTGAATATTCCCAACGGAGTCCTAACAAAGCTTAGTGTTTCAAATTGTATACACATATCTGTGTCTTGGTGCTAAAAGGGCCAATGTCGGTTTTTGCTGTTGAGTTAGTCATTCCATTTACTGGCTTCTCTGCCCTAATCTAATCTCTAGCTTAAATCTGAACAATGTTGCTTTGAATTTAGATGAAAAGTATAAACTTTAAATCAAATAATATAGCCACAGATAAGTTGGTTAGGGGGGGCTAAGTTATTATACTAGGAAACCCGCAACCAAATATATAAATATTTGCCATAGTTATAAGCAAAAGTTTGCATTGTTTGTCAACAGTGGGACTGAAAGGGTTAATAAAAATAAATTATTTGGAAAAGATCAAATTGCAAATGGAAATCCAAAATTTCCGGCATTTTGACAAGTGACCGGGAAGGAATCCCTATAGGAGGTAACCGAAATAATAGTCCGATTTCGCTCAAAAAGTATAGGGATCATCCCTAGCCTGTGCATAATTTCATCAAATTATCTTTAAAGTTGCGACCTGTACAATGATAACAAGCTTACATGGTTAACCGGCCAGCCAACCAGACGGACAGCATTAAAACAACTAGGGGAGTAATTTAAGTCGATTGGTATACTAAAAGGTTGGTCTCAGACCAATTTTTCTATTCGTTACAAACATCAGCACAAACCCAATATACCCTTAATGGATCCCGGTTTACTGCAACCTCAATGGAAATGATATGAATTACCGATGAATTACCAATACAGGCTTGAACCTGTCCCTAAACATGTGCCAAATCGCTGCATTCGATATCGATAGAAATGTAAGATATATCAGAAACATTTGTGTAGCATACTTTAAGGAAAATCTAAATACTATATAATATATAACGTTCACTACATGTAACTTATTTGTCAAAAGTTTCTCGATAATAAAAGAATTTCATTTAAACTAAATGTTTTGACAAACGTATATATTTAGATATCAATTTTTTTTAATTTTTTCCAAAACAATTAATTTTAAAAAGCCCTAAGGTATGTTACGTAATATTTGCCAAAAAGTCTGAACTTTCTATCGATATTGAGTGCAGCGATTTGTCCCCTGGTGAAATATTTGAAAAATTCAAAGATGAATTAAAAGAAAGCCTTAACTAATATTTAATTCAAAACTCAGCTTTCTGATTTTGGGGTCTCAATCGGTTCATGTTTAAGTAGCTCTCAAAACTTTACCTATTTTAAAGTCGAGGTTTTAGTATACGTCAGTATAAACGGTATATGTAGCTATATATTTTTAACATACAAACATACTTATATACAAATATATATATATGTTCTAGTATATGTATAACCTAAACTAGAACTAACTCATGAATATATCAGAGCTATAATATGGTTACGAGCAATATGCCATTAAAAGCGTTTTTCAAAGGCATAAATTACTCGAAATAGGTTTTTGCTTTAGCCCTTCCTCTCCAGCCCGAGTCACTTTCAACTATTGTCTAGAAACAATTTCTCATGGTAAATGTTTTAAGGACACCATTATCTAAACGTATTTATGTACATATTTTGTTTTAAAGGTCTCGCAACATTTACATATGCTAATGCCTGTGTAAGTGTAGGTGTATAAGTGAATGTATTAGTTTGTCTGTGTGCTCCTTAAATCTATGGGTTTGTTGTTGTCATTTAACTATCAATGCCATCATTATTCAAACGTTCAGGAAATGAAAGAAAACAAAACTCCCTCAAACTCATCACAGTTAACAGGCCCCAACACAAACACAAAATGTATGTACATTGTACACACATATTAAGTAACAAATGATTTTCCAAAAAACAAGAAACAAAAAACTCCAGCTTTTGTTTCCATTTCAGTTTTAATGGCAAAAAGTATCCTCCAAACAGTAAAAGAAAACTTTAACTAAATGGTTTTCTACTACTCATACGAGTCATTTTCTACTGAAACTTCAAATTCTATGACTAAACTGCCATTTATCTTCTTAACAATGAGTTTTATTGCTGCGATGGAGGAGTTGCCAAGCCCTGAGGGCAATTTTTGTAATCAGGGATATGGGAGAAAGTATTGGAAATTACTGCTGAAATGAAAAATTATTAAATTAGATAGTTTTCATTCACTAGCAAATTTTTTAAAACTATTTCCACTGAACTTTTTTCTATAGCAAATTGTTCCCACTGAACATTTTTTTTATAGAAATGTCTATCCACTAAACTTTTTTTCTATAGAAAACTGTTCCCACTGAACATTTTTCTTAAGAAAACTGTTCCCACTAAACATTTTTCTATAGAAAAGTGTTCCCGCTGAATATTTTTCTATAGAAAAGTGTTCTCACTGAACATTTTTCTATAGAAAAGTATTCCCACTGAATATTTTTCTATAGAAAAATGTTCCCACTGAATATTTTTCTATAGAAAAGTGTTCCCACTGAACATTTTTCTATAGAAAAGTGTTCCCACTGAACATTTTTCTACAGAAAAGTGTTCCCACTGAACATTTTTCTATAGAAAAGTGTTCCCACTGAACATTTTTCTATAAAAAAATGTTCCCACTGAACATTTTTCTATAAAAAAGTGTTCCCACTGAATATTTTTCTATAGAAAAGTGTTCTCACTGAACATTTTTCTATAGAAAAGTGTTCCGACTAAACATTTTTCTATAGAAAAGTGTTCCGACTGAACATTTTTCTATAGAAAAGTGTTTCCACTGAACATTTTTCCATAAAAAAGTGTTTCCACTGAACATTTTTCTAAAGAGAAGTGTTCCCACTAAATATTTTTCTATAAAAAAGTGTTCCCGCTGAACATTTTCCTATAGAAAAGTGTTCCCACTGAACAGTTTTCTTTAGAAAAGTGTTCCCACTAAACATTTTTCTATATAAAAGTGTTCCCACTGAACTTTTTTTCTGGAAAATGATCCCACTGAACATTTTTCTATGGAAAAGAATTCCCGCTGAACATTTTTCTATAGAAAAGTGTTCCTACCGAACATTTTTCTATAGAAAACTGTTCCTACCGAACATTTTTTTATAGAAAACTGTTCCTACCAAACATTTTTCTATGGAAAACTCTTTCCACCGAATATTTTTCTATGGAAAACTCATTCCACCGAACATTTTTCTATAGAAAATTGTTCCCATCGAACATTTTCTACAGAAAACTGTTCCCACCGAAAACTGTTTCCACTGAGTATTTTTCTTTAGAAATCTGTTCGTATTGAACTTTTTTCTTAAGAAAACTGTTCCCACTTTACATTTTTCTTTAGAAAACTGTTCCCACTGAACATTTTTCTTTAGAAAACTGTTCCCACTAAACATTTTTCTTGTGCCATCTGTTCCCACCAAACATTGTTTTTTAGAAAACTGTTCCCACGGAACATTTTTCTTTAGAAAACTGTTCCCACCGATAATTTTTCTAAATAAAACTGTTTGAGAAACTGTTTCTGCTGACCATTTTTTTTTTAACTGTTTGTATCGAACATTTGTCTATAGAAACCTGTTCCCTCTGAAAATTTTTCTTCAGAAAACTGTTCCCTCGGAACATTTTTTTCCAAAAAAAAAACTTCTACATTTAACTTCTATACAGAAAGTTATTCCTATTGATCGCTTCTCTACAAAAAACTGTTTCGATTGAACACTTTTTTACAAAAAACTGTCCCCATTGGAAACTTTTCTTCTTCTTTCCGTCAACTTTTCTATAGAACACTTGTCGGTCTTTCCTTCAACTTATTTCTAGAAAACTTTTGTTTGTCACTTCTTTAACTTTTCTATGGAAAAAGAAAAGACCAACAAGTTTTCTTTAGAAAACTTGAAGGAAGAACCGACAAGTTTTCTAAAGAAAACTTGTTGGTCTTTTCTTCAAGTTTTCTGTAAAAAAACTTTTCGGTCTTTCCTTTAACCTTTCTTTAGAAATTTTTGTCGTTTCTTCCTTCAACTTTTCTATAAAAAACTTGTCGATCTTTCCTTCAACTTTTCTATAGAAAACTTGTCGTTCTTTTCTTCAACTTTTCTTTAGAAAACTTATCGGTTCTTCTGTCATCTTTTCTTTAAAAAACTTGTCGGTCTTTGCTTCAACTTTTCTATAAAAAAACTTGTCGTTTTTTGTCAATTTTTCTATAGAAAATATGTCGGTCTCTCCTTGAACATTTCTATAAAAAAAACTTGCCGGTCTTTCCTTTAACTTTTTAAAAAAAAAACTTGTCGGTCGTTCCTTCAACTTTTCTATTTAAAACTTGTTCATGCTTTCTTTAATTTTTTTATAGAAAACTTTTCGGTTTTTCTTTAACTTTTCTACAGACAACTTGTCAGTCTTTCCTTTAGCTTTTCTATAGAGATCTTGTCGGTCTTTCCTTCAACTTTTCTACAGAAAACTTGTAGATCCTTCCTTTAACTTTTTTTTACAAAACTTGTCGGTTCTGGCGTCAACTTTTCTATGGGAAATTTACATCCTTTTATCAATTTTTCTTAAGAAAACTTGTCCTTCCGTACATCAATTTGTAAACTTGTTCATTCTTCTACATATAAGAAACTTGACTCTGATTTCTTCCAAACAAAAATTGTCCTTCCTTGCGTCTACTCTTCTATAGAAAAATTTCAATTCGTGGCAAACTTGTCCATCCTTCCGTTATTCTTTTTTTTAATAGAAATTTTATTTCTCTTGAAATCTTTTCCTATATTTTCATTAGTTTCCTGAACCCCTGGCAACTTCTAGTTTTTCCAACCTATCAAATGATTTTTTTTAGAAAAAATGGAAAAACTTTTTGTTTTAAACATATTTGACTTGACGGCGGCGGTTCCTATCATCAACGCCATCAATAACATCGACGCCAACATTATGATAATACATCTCTGCTCGCTCCTAGAATGTAAAGTAGAGAAAAATGTGTTGTTGGTATCGCAATGGATTCGATGCGATGCGAAGGAATGAATGTTGGTGTTAACATAATGTGAGTATTTAATGCAAAATAATCGTAGAGTTCTTTAACGTTTTAAAGCTGTTGGCAAAAAAAAAAAAAGTGTGAAAATTTTATTTTTGCTTCATTTGTTAAAGTTGATACTTAACATGAGGGATTTGCAACGATTTTCCAACATTTACTATAAGTGTGAGTGGGTATATTAAGTTCTATTATATTATTTTTTTTGTTTTTGCTTTCAATTTTAATTTTTTTTTTTTTTTTTTGTTGGCAATTATTTTCCTCTTGGCTAAATGATAGAGGAGTTAATGTTGGTAAGTTGGGGTATAAAGGGGGAGGGGGGTTGATAGAGTAATGGCGAGACAAGTGGAAAAATAAAACTAAATTAATGCGATTTAAGGATTTGTAATTTGATGCTCATTAATAATACGAGTGAGTACTAAGTGCCCATTTCCCTTTCTTGTTGTTCTGTGTGTGTGTGTGTGTGTCGTGCAGTATTTTCAGGCTTGTAACAACTTTTGTTTGTTATTGTTATCATTGTTGTTGCTGCTTTTGTTGTTTCTAATGGTGTTTAGCTTTAAAACATTGTTTAAGCTGCTTTTTTAATTTTGTGAAATTTATCATTCAAAAGCCAACAAATAGTAGTTTTTTCCAACACTTTTCAATCCCACTCCTCCTCCTCCTCCTCCACCTTCAACGCCACTTAAAAATTGTCATCAACAGCCACATGATGATGAAGTTGATGTACGATGTTTAACATCATAGATTGTCTGGTCTGTTTAGTCTGACAACAAGTCTAATAACTCTGACCGTAGAAGACCCAGACAGTCGAAAGAAAGATACACACATTCTAGGGTCTTCCCTGTCCCAGCAATTGAAATGAAATTAGAAATAGAAATAGCAGAGACAGAAAACACATAAAATTCATTAGTATAATTTCTTTCTAAAACACTTGCAACACAAAATGAAACAAAAGTCTGTCTGGGTAAGTCCAAAGTTAAACATCTAAAACGCCTCGGAACAACTTACAACAGTTTGGACAATTGTGTTGCATGCAACATATAAAGTTCAAAAAAAAAAAAAAAAATGAAGCAACATAGATTAAAAAGGAGAAAACATTGCTGGCTGCTACTTGATTAATCGTTTAGTTAATTTGTCATTAGTCTTAAATGTTTCCAAACAGCAGCAGCGGGAGACGAGGGCAGCAGTAGCAACATTAGAAAACAAACAGCAACAAAATGCAAATGTTTAATATGGATTTGTCCATTTCCATTTCTTTTCTATTATTCTTGTCTTCTTGTTGTTTTATTAATGATGTCTAACTGTTATGTCCATTCATTTAACTCTCCAGTTATCTATCCTTTCCTAGCTCCCTCCTTCCTTCCTTTCATCCCTCCCTTCCTCCCTCTGTTTCGTCTAGCAACAACTCACCCAAGTCCATTTAGTCCATGATTTTAGTCTTTAGAATTTTATTTATTTGACGTCTTTTTTTTCTTTCTTTCTATTTGCATTTTGATAAAGTAAAGAAAACTTTTGAATTTACTTTTAGTTGACGTTTTTTATATAATATTTTCCTTTTTTATTTTTCTTTTCTTACAACACCCTCTCATTGTTTTTTCAATTTATTTAAGTACTTTTAATACTTAACTTCCGCCTTAAAAGTGTACAATAAATTTGTAAAGATATAAAGTTTTAAACATCTATTAATTTTGTATTTTAAATACTAAAGCTGGACTTAGGAATTTGAAAAAAAAAAAATAAAAAATTTACGCTACACTAAAAAGTTTTCTATAGAAAAATTTCACGGACAGAAGGACAAGTTTTCTACGAAAAAGAAAGCGGAAGGAAGGACATGCAACCCGTCCTTCCTTCCGCTTTCTTTACCGTAAAAAAATTATAGAAAACTTCGCGGAAGATATGTTTTCTATAGAAAAGATGACGGAAGACAGAACAAATTTTCTATAGAAAGGTAGACGGAAAGCCTTACAATTTGAACGAAAATGTTTCTATAGAAAAAAATTTTTAACGAAAAATTTTCTATAGAAAAAATTTTTTAACAAAATTTTTCTAAAAACTACATTATTTAAAGAAAATATTTCTATAGAAAACATTTTTTAACGAAAATTTTTCTCTAGAAAAAAAATTTTCACGAAAATTTCTCTGTAGAAAAAATTTGTTAACGAAAATTTTTCTATAGAAAAAATTTTTTAAAGAAAATTTTTCCTTAGAAAAAATTTTTAACGAAAATTTTTCTATAAAAAAAATTTTTTAACGAAAATGTTTCTATAGAAAAAATTTTTAACGAAAATTTTTCTATAGAAAAAATTGTTTAACGAAAATTTTTCTATAGAAAAAATTTTTTAACGAAAATTTTTCTTTAGAAAAAATTTTTTAACGAAAATTTTTCTATCGAAAAAATTTTTTAACGAAAATTTTTCTATAGAAAAAATTTTTTAACGAAAATTTTTCTATAGAAAAAATTTTTTAACCAAAATTGTTCTGTAGAAAAAATTTGTTAATGAAAATTTTTTTATAGAAAAAATATTTTAACCAAAGTTTTTCTATAGAAAAAATTTTTTAAAAAAAATTTTTCTATAGAAAAAATTTTTAACGAAAATTTCTCTATAGAAAAAATTTGTTAACGAAAATTGTTCTATAGAACAAATTTTTTAGCGAAAATTTTTCTATAGAAAAAAATTTTCACTAAAATTTTTCTATAGAAAACATTTTTTAACGAAAATTTTTCTATAGAAAAAATTTTTTACCGAAAATTTTTCTATTGAAAACAATTTTTAACAAAAATTTTTCTACCGAAAAAAAATTTTAACGAAAATTTTTCTACCGAAAAAAAATTTTAACGAAAATTTTTCTACCGAAAAAAAATTTTAACGAACATTTTTCTATAGAACAAAAATTTTTAACAAAAACTTTTCTGTAGAGAAAAATTTTCTATGAAAACTATTTGGTACTAAAAAATTTTCCATAAAAATTATTTGGTACCAATAAATTGGTACCAAAAAATTTATATAAAAAGTATTTGGTACCAACAAATTTTTTACAAAAATTATTTGGTGCCAAAAAATCTTCTACAAAAATTATTTGGTACCAAAAATTTTCTATAAAAATTATTTGGTACTTAAAAAATTATTTGGTACCAAAAAAATTCTTTACTAAGTATTTGGCACCAAAAAATTTTCTATAAAAATTATTTGGTGCCAAAAAAAATTGTATAAAATTTATTAAGTACCAAAAAATCTCTAAAGAAAATAATTCCTACCAAAAATTTTCTATAAAAATTATTTGGAACAAAAAAATTTTCTATAAAAATTATTTCGTACCAAAAAATTTTCTATAAAAATACTTTGGTACCAAAAAATTGTCTATAAAAATAATTTGGTACCAAAAAATTTTATACAAAAATTATTTAGTGCCAAAAAATTTTCTATAAAAATTATTTGGTACTAAAAAGTTTTGTACAAAAATTATTTGGTTCCAAAAAAATTTCTATAAAAAAAAAAAAAAAAAAAAAATTTCTACAAAAATTATTTTCTATTAAAATTATTTAATACTAAAAATTTTCCTATAAAAATTAATTGATACCAAATATTTTCTATAAAAACAATTTGGAAAAAAAATTTCTATAAAAATTATTTGGTACCAAACAAATTTTCGATAATAATTATTTGCTACCAAAATTTCTTTTTTTTAATTATTTGGTACCAAAAAATTTTCTATAAAAATTATTTGCTACCAACAATTTTTTTATAAAAATAATTTGGTACCAAAAATGTTTCTATGAAAATCATTTAGTACCAAACAATTTTCTATAACAATTATTTGGTACCAAAAAATTTTCTATAAAATTTTCTGTATAAAAAATCTATAATGAAAAATTTTCTCTAGAAAACATTTTGATAACAATGTTGATAAAAATGTTGATAACATCAATTTTTCAATTTTCGTTATTCTATAGAAACTTTTTCGTTAAAAACATTTTTCAAAAAAAAAATTTTAAGTTCAAAAATTTTTGTTCAAAAAAATTTTTTAAGGAAAAATTTTAGCTCAAAAATTTTTTATAAACAAAAAATTTTAGCTCAAAAATTTTTTTTAAGGAAAAATTTTAGTTCAAAAATTTTTTCTAACGAAAAATTTTAGTTCAAAAATTTTTTCTAACGAAAAATTTTTGTAAAAAAAACTGAAAAATTTTTTAGTTTGAAGAGTTTTCTAAAGAAAATTCTTCGTTGGGAAGAGTTTTCTATAGAAAATTCTTCATTGGGAAGAGTTTTCTATAGAAAATTCTTCGTTGGGAAGAAAATTCTTCGTTGGGAAGAATTTTCTATAGAAAATTCTTCGTTGGGAAGAGTTTTCTATAGGAAATTCTTCGTTGGGAAGAGTTTTCTATAGGAAATTCTTCGTTGGGAAGAGTTTTCTACAGAAAATTCTTCGTTGGGAAGAGTTTTTCGTTGGGAAGAGTTTTCTACAGAAAATTCTTTATTGGGAAGAGTTTTCTACAGAAAATTCTTTGTTGGGAAGAGTTTTCTATAGAAAATTCTTTGTTGGGAAAAGTTTTCTATAGAAAATTCTTCGTTGGGAAGTGTTTTCTATAGAAAATTCTTCGTTGGGAAGAGTTTTCTATAGAAAAGTCTTCGTTGAGAAGAGTTTTCTATAGAAAATGCTTCGTTGAAAAGAGTTTTCTATAGAAAATTCTTCGTTGAGAAGAGTTTTCTATAGAAAATTCTTCGTTGAGAAGAGTTTTCTATAGAAAATTCTTCGTTGAGAAGAGTTTTCTATAGACAATTCTTCGTTGAGAAGAGTTTTCTATAGAAAAATCTTCGTTGAAAAGAGTTTTCTATAGAAAATTCTTCGTTGGAAAGAGTTTTCTATAGAAAATTCTTTATTGGAAAGAGTTTTCTATACAAATTTTCAAAATTTTTTGCTGTAAACATTTTGCTTTCCAGCAACATGTTGCTTTGTATAAATTCCTTTAAATCTTAAGTTTCAGATTTTATTTCAGCTTCAAACTACATCGTAGTCTCTTAGAAACATTATATTTTTTAGTTATTCAAAACATGATGTCATTGCCCAACATAACGAAAACCAATCTGGACACATGTGTCTAGAATAGAAGTTTATTTCTTAAATTTTGTTAATTCATTTCATTCTTTTTTATGTATTTTTTCATAAATGCATAATTTTAATAATTATTGTTATTTAAAAGTTTAATGTGTTATTTAATAGTTTAATTTATTGTGCTATAAAACTCAATTATGTAAATGTTAGTTTGATGTGTCTGACTTGTTTCGTAGTAACAGAGTGTTATAGCAACATGTTGCTTAAACAAGAAAATTGTGAGTTTATAAAATGTTTTAAAATGAATAAGTAAATTTTAGTTAAGAATTAAGCATGTATATTAAAATGTTTCAGAAACATGTTGCAAGCAAATATGTTGCATAAATATAAGCACACATGTTGCATTTACATTATATTAGTAAGTGTTTGGTGTTATCACAAAGTTTTAATGAATTTTAAAAACTTTAGAAACAACATTAAAAATGTTTAATCTATTAAGAAATTAATGTTGCTAGCAACATGTTGATAAGCAACATTTTGCTATAAGCCTTTGATATAAACTGAAATTAGGTCTTAAACTTAAAGAAAAAATAGCTTTTTAAATTATCTAAAATTTGTTTTGATATTCATTTCAAGGCCAAATATTAATAATTTTCCCTATATTACATAAAAAGTAATACGCATTATTTAGCCAGGACTATAAAAACAACCAACATTTGCCAAAATATTATTCATGAAATCCTAGTTTTATATACTCCCTTCCTTTTAAGCAAAGTAAAAAAAATAAAACAATATTTTTGCATAATATCACTTTATAATGCTACTTCTACTAAATTTTTACCCAAAGTAACGACGAAACGTATAAGACTCAGCCAATAGAAACTTAATGCATCTTAAGTTTATGCAAAATCTTATTTAAAGAAAACATTTACATTTACTATTTGGGGTAAAAATGCTTACCCCATCAAAAGAAATGTACTTATATTTGGAAATAATCATAACAATAAAGAGCAGAGGAAGCAGAAAAAATGGAAACATTTTAAGGTTAAAGTAACTAAAAAAAAAAAAAAACAAAAAAAATTGTTTTTCATATAGAATTTTTAATAAATGTTGAGAATAACAATAAAATCAAAGAAATAAATGTATGATATAAAAAATAAATGAAGCCACTTGGAGTTATATCAATTTTAAATTAGAAGAAATCTTAAAGTTATTTGTATGCAAATGTTTTAGAAACATGTTGCCAAAGAATATTGACAAAAACTTATTTGTAAAATGTTTGGGATTTATGTTACTAAAACATTTTTTCAAAACTAGTTTCAAAAACTACTTTTCTATAGAAAACTGTTCACAGTGAACACTTTTCTATAGAAAACTGTTCACAGTGAACACTTTTCTATAGAAAACTGTTCACAGTAAACATTTTTCTATAGAAAACTGTTCACAGTGAACATTTTTCTATAGAAAACTGTTCACAGTGAACATTTTTCTATAGAAAACTGTTCACAGTGAACATTTTTCTATAGAAAACTGTTCACAGTGAACATTTTTCTATAGAAAACTGTTCACAGTGAACATTTTTCTATAGAAAACTGTTCACAGTGAACATTTTTCTATAGAAAACTGTTCACAGTGAACATTTTTCTATAGAAAACTGTTCACAGTGAACATTTTTCTATAGAAAACTGTTCACAGTGAACATTTTTCTATAGAAAACTGTTCACAGTGAACATTTTTCTATAGAAAACTGTTCACAGTGAACATTTTTCTATAGAAAACTGTTCACAGTGAACATTTTTCTATAGAAAACTGTTCACAGTGAACATTTTTCTATAGAAAACTGTTCACAGTGAACATTTTTCTATAGAAAACTGTTCACAGTGAACATTTTTCTATAGAAAACTGTTCACAGTGAACATTTTTCTATAGAAAACTGTTCACAGTGAACATTTTTCTATAGAAAACTGTTCACAGTGAACATTTTTCTATAGAAAACTGTTCACAGTGAACATTTTTCTATAGAAAACTGTTCACAGTGAACATTTTTCTGTATAAAACTGTTCACAGTGAACATTTGTCTATAGAAAACTGTTCACAGTGAACATTTTTCTATAGAAAACTGTTCACAGTGAACATTTTTCTATAGAAAGCTGTTCACATTGAACACTTTTCTATAGAAAAGTGTTCACAGTGAACATTTTTTATAGAAAATTGTTCCCTCTGAACACTTTTCTATAGAAAACTGTTCCCACTGAACATTTTTCTATAGAAAACTGTTCCCACTGAACATTTTTCTATAGAAAACTATTCCCACTGAACATTTTTCTATAGAAAACTGTTCCCACTGAACAGGTTTCTATAGAAAACTGTTCCTACTAAACATCTTTTCAGTGTAGGTTTTTCTAAAGTTATCGATTACTTTACTTTTCTATATAAAAGTGATTGACAACTTTATCTTTCTATAGAAAAATTATCGATAACTTTACTTTTCCATAGAAAAGTTATCGATAGCTTTACTTTTCCATAGAAAAGTTATCGATAACTTTACTTTTCCATAGAAAAGTTATCGATAACTTTACTTTTCTATAGAAAAGTTGTTGATAACTTTACTTTTTTATAGAAAAGATATCGATAACTTTACTTTTGAAAAATTTTCCATAGAAAGCTCTTCCATTTGAAGGTTTTTCTATAGAAAACTCTTCCTTTTGAAGAATTTTCTATAGAAAACTCTTCCTTTTGAAGAATTTTCTATAGAAAACTCTTCCTTTTGAAGAATTTTCTATAGAAAACTCTTCCTTTTGAAGAATTTTCTACAGAAAACTCTTCCTTTTGAAGAATTTTCTATAAAAAACTCTTCCTTTTAAAGAATTTTCTATAGAAAACTCTTCCTTTTGAAGAATTTTCTATAGAAAACTCTTCCTTTTTAAGAATTTTCTATAGAAAACTCTTCCTTTTGAAGAATTTTCTATAGAAAACTCTTCCCATTAAAGAATTTTCTATGGAAAACTCTTCCTATTGAAGAATTTTCTATAGAAAACTCTTCCCATTGAAGAATTTTCTAAAGAAAACTCTTCCCATTGAAGAATTTTCTATAAAAAACTCTTCCTATTGAAGAATTTTCTATAGAAAACTCTTCCGATTGAAGAATTTTCTATAGAAAACTCTTCCCATTGAAGAATTTTCTATAGAAAACTCTTCCCATTAAAGAATTTTCTGTAGAAAACTCTTCCTTTTGAAGAATTTTCTGTAGAAAACTCTTCCTTTTGAAGAATTTTCTATAAAAAACTCTTCACATTGAAGAATTTTCTATAGAAAATTTATCATTGATGAATTTTCTATACAAAACTATTCCCATTGAAAAATTTTGTATATAAAACTCTTCCCATTGAAGAATTTTGTATAGAAAACTCTTCCCATTGAAGAATTTTCTATAAAAAACTCTTTCCATTGAAGATTTTCTATAGAAAACTCTTCCCATTGAAGAATTTTCTATAGAAATCTCTTAACATTGAAGAATTTTCTGTAGAAAACTCTTCCTATTGAAGAATTTTCTATAAAAAAAAAAACACTTTTCATTTTGAAGAAAACTCTTCCTTCCTTCCCTTTTGAAGAATTTTCTACAGAAAACTCTTTCTTTTTGATAATTTTTGTATAGAAAACTCCTTCTGTTGAAGATTATGCAAAATTTCTTTAACTATTTCCTTAGTTTTTAATTCTTTGACACTTTTCCTTAAACTCATGACTTCCATTAGTGCTATCCTTATGATAACAATACAAAAAACATCCTTGACTTCATTGTTTTACAAATTTGTCGCTCTCACTCTTAAATATTTTCTTTTTTCATTTTTGCCAAATAAAAATGTTTTTAATGTTAATACAAAATCCTTTGAGAAATAAACAAGAAAATGAAACAAAACTCTCAAGTAAAATAGGAAAACTTCATTAATAATTTTATCCAAATCATTTGACAAATTGACAAACAACATTGTCTCAACTCAGGACTCAAGTCCTTGGTTTCATTTGATTGTCTTGTTCATGTTGTGTCCGTCCGCCCGTCTGTCGTTCGGTCCTGTTGGCGAAAAGTAGCTTAAAACAAAAGTAACCCAAGACAAGAAAGTGACTGTGTTAAAGCTTTTTTTTGTCTTGCTACCGCTTTTTACAAGACTTTTTGAAGCTGGAAGAAAAAAAACCCAGATATTGGCCAGTAAAAAAAAATATAGCAAGAAAATAAGAATTTACAACCAAATGCTAACAATGACTGAATTGTTCCAAAAAAAAAAAAAACAACAAATTTATATCCAACCAGTGAACAGAAACGGAAAATGTTTCTAATAAAAAATTGAAAAATATGAAGAGGAAAAAGACTTGACACTGAATGAAAGAAAAAAACTTTAGTTTTTTATAACTTTTTTCATTCAATTTTAACTTTGTCACCATGAGATTATAAAAATTATATTTTTCTAAAGGATACACTAAAGCAGGATAAAGGATATTTAAAATTTTTTTGCTGTTATAAATGTTTAAGGGTTACCATTACTTTAAGATCTTCGATGGTATAATCAAAAATTTCTAAATCAATTTTCTACGAACTTATTAAACATAAGAGGCATTTAAGGGATCTATAATTATCCTTTTACCCAAATTGTTATTAAAACAAGAACCTCAATCAATTATTATTTTTTTTTTTCTATTTAATTCCAGGTATGTGCTTGTCCCTTCCTTGACTTTTGTGTTAATGATCATTAAAATCGTATGTATGATAATCAAAATAGAACTTAATTAGAGAAAATTACAAATATATTTGAAAACCTATTACATACTTAAGTAGGAAGGACTTTAATATATCCTTTAATTTAATATAAGTATGTTTTACATTTAAATATCAGTAACAGAGAAAATCAATTGTGTTGCTTCATAATTAAACCCTTTAACTGTACCTTTATTATATAGAAAAGTTATTCATAACTTAATTTTTGTGGCTCAGTTGTTATAAATTTAATTATACCCACCATCATCTACAGAAATGTTAACGATAACTTTACTTTTCTATAAAAAAGTTATCGATAACTTTACTTTTCCATAGAAAAATTATCGCCAACTTTACTTTTCTGTAGAAAAAATATCAAAAACTTTACTTTTCTATAGAAAACTTATCGAAAACTTCACTTTTCTATAGAAAAGTTATCGATAACTTAACATTTCTATAGAAAAGTTGTCGATAACTTAACATTTATATAGAAAAGTTATCGATAACTTAACATTTCTATAGAAAAGTTATCGATAACTTTACTTTTCTTTAAAAAAGTTATCGAAAGCTTTACTTTTCTTTGTAAAATTTATCAAAATCTTAACTTTTCTAACGAAAAGTAATCGATATCTTAACTTTTTTAAAGAAAAGTTATCGATAACTTTACTTATGTATAGAAAAGTTATCGATAACTTTACTTTCTATAGAAAAGTTATCGATAACTTTACTTTTCCATAGAAAAGTTATCGATAACCTTACTTTTCTATAGAAAAGTTATGGATAACTTTACTTGTCTATAGAAAAGTTATCGATAACTTTACTTTTTTATAGAAAAGTTAATGATAAATTCACTTTAGTTTTAGAAAAATTATCGATAACTTTACTTTTCTATAGAAACGTTATCGATAACTTTACTTTTCAATGAAAAAGTTATCGATAACTATACTTTTCTAAAGAAAAGTTATCGATAACTATACTTTTCTAAAGAAAAGTTATCGATAACTATACTCTTCTAAAGAAAAGTTATCGATAACTTTAGTTTTTTATAAAAAAGTTATCGATAACTTTACTTTTCTATAGAAAAGTTATCGATAACTTTACCTTTCTGTAGAAAAGTTAACGATAACTTTACTTGTCTATAGAAAAGTTATCGATAACTTTACTTTTCTATAGATAAGTTATCGATAACTTTACTTTTTTATAGAAAAATTATCGATTACTTTACTTTTCTATAGAAAAGTTATCGATAAATTTGCTATTCTATAAAAAAGTTATCGCTGACTTTATTTCTCCACAGAAAAGTTAACGATAACTTTACTTCCCAATATAAAAGTTAACGGTAACTTTACATTTCCATAGAAAACATAACGAAAACTTTACTTTTCTATAGAAAAGTTATTGATAACTTCACTTTTCTATAGAAAACTTATCGTCAACTTTACATTTATATAAAAAAGTTATCGACAATTATACTTTCCTGTAAAAAAGTTAACGATAACTTTAGTTTTCTATAGAAAAGTTATCGTCAACTTTACATTTATATAGAAAAGTTTTCGACAATTATACTTTCCTGTAAAAAAGTTAATGATAACTTTAGTTTTCTATAGAAAAGTTAACGACAACTTTACTTTTTAATAGAAAAGTTATCTTTACTTTTCTATAGAAAAGTTATCGATAACAACATTTCTATAGAAATTTTATGGAAATGTTATCGATAACTTTACTTTTCTATAAAGAAAGTTATCGATATCTTTAATTGTCTATAGAAAAGTTATCGATAACTTTACTTTTCTATGGAAAAGTTATCGATAACTTTACTTTTCTATAGAAATGTTAACGATAACTTTACTTTTCTATAGAAAAGTTATCGATAACTTTAATTGTCTATAGAAAAGTTAACGATAACTTTAATTGTCTATAGAAAAGTTAACGATAACATTACTTTTCTATAAAAAAGTTATCGATAACTTTACTTTTCTATGGAAAAGTTATCGATAACTTTACTTTTCTATATAAAAGTTAACGATAACTTTACTTTTCTATAGAAAAGTTATCGATAACTTTATTTTTCTATAGAAAAGTTATCGATAACTTTAATTGTCTATAGAAAAGTTAACAATAACATTACTTTTGTATTAAAAAGTTATCGATAACTTTACTTTTCTATAGAAAAGTTACGTTTATTTAAATTATTCAAATACATAATTTTCTTCATTGTTTGAAATTTTATTTAATTCTATTTTATTGTATTCAAGATGCCTAAAGCTCATTAACCCAATTTCTATTTGCTTTCCCATTAGTTCCGATATCATCAAATAACCAGCCGACATTTATCTCATTCTCTTCATTTTAAATGATTTTTGCAATTATCATTAAGGTTTATTACTTTTTATTATTAATTTTTTGTAGAAATTTTAACATGTGTGAGTTTAATTGTAGAAAATGGGTACCAGCTACTGTTGGCAGTACAATCGCCCTCTCCTAATAGACTTCAAGATATGAGCGAGTTAAAATAAATTTTATATACTTAACGAAATTAAATGTACTTTAGATTTGGCTTTGAGCTTAAGACGTTCGAAATTTTGTTGTTATATGAAAATATCAACTTTTTTCTATAAAAAAAAAATTTCTTTTAAAAAAGAATTTTTTGTTAAACAAAAATTTTTCTATAGAAAATTTTTTATTAAACAAAAATTTTTCTATAGAAAATTTTTTGTTAAACAAAAATTTTTCTATAGAAAATTTTTTGTTAAACAAAAATTTTTCTATAGAAAATTTTTTGTTAAACAAAAATTTTTCTATAGAAAATTTTTTGTTAAACAAAAATTTTTCTATAGAAAATTTTTTGTTAAACAAAAATTTTTCTTATAGAAAATTTTTTGATAAACAAAAATTTTTCTTATAGAAAATTTTTTGTTAAACAAAAATTTTTCTATAGAAAATTTTTTGTTAAACAAAAATTTGTCTAAGAAATTTTTTGTATATTAATTTTTTTCTTTAAAAATTTTTTCTATAGAAAATTTGTGGTTAATTTTTTTTTTATAATTTTTTTTTTTTATAATTTTTTTTTTTTCGGAACGTTTTATTCTTAGGCCTCTTATACATAATTTGGAAATTCTAATTTAATATTCCTAATTGTCAAAATTTTCACAATTTATAGATGAATGTTTATATTTTGGAAATTGTCCTAAATTTACCTTCTGCACTTTCTTTACCGGTCTTTTATAAAACCGAACTGTTCATTTCGTACATTTCCATTATTCAATAATTAATTTCCAATGAAAACTATAGCATAGAATAACCAACTTATCGAGGACATTCATTCATTTACACTTTTCTAGGTTCATCTTTATTGTATCTCTCACTCAGTCAAGAAAACCACATTTTCAATTAAACAATTTCTCATTAGCCTTAATAGGATATCAATGCAAAATTATAAAAAAAAAGTATCTCAAAATCATAATATAAATTGTAGGACAACTGAAATGGAGTTTTCCTGAAAACAGTGAGTAAACAAGGTAATAGGACCATAATAAAATTGAAATAAAAAATAATTTTTTGATGTTTTTGAAATATCTGAATTTTTAATGCTTTCAGGAGTAAAGAAAGAGTAAAATAGATAATACCATGATATATTTTTTTGGTACGAACACATTCGTGGGATACTGGATAAATTAAACATACATGTATACATTCAAATACATATATTAGGTAGGTATTAATCTGATTTATGTTTGAAAATATAGAGAACAAATAACTCACACATGTTCAAATTTAAGATAATTTATTCATGTACTTGTGTTTTATAATTTATAGAACAAAATTTGAAAAATACAAATTTATAAAAAAAAATTAAATAAAAGTAAAGTTATCGATAACTTTTCTATAGAAAAGTAAAGTTATCGATAACTTTTCTATAGAAAAGTAAAGTTACCGATAACTTTTCTATAGAAAAGTAAAGTTACCGATAACTTTTCTATAGAAAAGTAAAGTTATCGATAACTTTTCTATAGAAAAGTAAAGCTATCGATAACTTTTCTATAGAAAAGTAAAGCTATCGATAACTTTTCTATAGAAAAGTAAAGTTATCGATAACTTTTCTATAGAAAAGTAAAGTTATCGATAACTATTCTATAGAAAAGTAAAGTTATCGATAACTTTTCTATAGAAAGGTAAAGTTATCGATAACTTTTCTATAGAAAAGTAAAGTTATCGATAACTTTTCTATAGAAAAGTGAAATTATCGATAACTTTCCTATAGAAAAGTAAAGTTATCGATAACTTTTCCATAGAAAAGTAAAGTTATCGATAACTTTTCTGTAGAAAAGTAAAGTTATCGATAACTCTTCTATAGAAAAGTAAAGTTATCGATAACTTTTCAATAAACAAGTAAAATTATCGATAACTTTTCTATAGAAAAGTGAAATTATCGATAACTTTCCCATAGAAAAGTGAAATTATCGATAACTTTCCCATAGAAAAGTAAAGTTATCGATAACTTTTCCATAGAAAAGTAAAGTTATCGATAACTTTTCTAAAGAAAAGTAAAGTTATCGTTAACTCTTCTATAGAAAAGTAAAGTTATCGATAACTTTTCTATAGAAACGTAAAGTTATCGATAACTTTTCTATAAAAAAGTAAAGCTATCTATAACTTTTTTATAGAAAAGTGAAATTATCGATAACTTTCCCACAGAAAAGTGAAATTATCGATAACTTTCCTATAGAAAAGTAAAGTTATCGATAACTTTTCCATAGAAAAGTAAAGTTATCGATAACTTTTCTATAGAAAAGTAAAGTTATCGATAACTCTTCTATAGAAAAGTATAGTTATCGATAACTTTTCTTTAGAAAAGTAAAGTTATCGATGACTTTTCAATAAAAAAGTAAAGTTATCGATAACTTTTCTATAGAAAAGTAAAGTTATCGATAAGTTTTCTTAAGAATAAAGCCAAGTTATAAATTTTGGCTTAAAAATTAATTTATGGATAAATTATGTTTAAAATTGTTCCTATTAAAATAATAATTTTGCACATTAAATTGATGGGAATAAAGTGTGAAATATAAAATGTTTGTCTTGTTTCGCTTAAATCTACCCAAAAAGAACAACAAGAATTTTTTGATGTTAAACAATGAACAAAATAGATGAATGCTATCATGGATGAATAATAGTGAGGAATAATTTCTTTAAACATTCCTCTTTCCCTGCCAGCAAAAACCTTTCAAATAGGCAGATAGAATTTTAGACGGACGTAAATTTTTAAGCACGACAAATGATGTTGGGATCATGTTCAAAGTGAAATATTATTTGAGAACATGAAACAAAATTAACCACAACCTCAACCTGAAGCAAAAAACGAAATTGAAAAATAAAGTGAAACTGAATAAATGCATATTTGAAATTTCTTTACTCGTTAATAAAACCATTTAAGAGCCTTTAATATTAACTAACTAACCATTTTTTAATACCATAGTTTCAAATTAAATCAAAGAAAATTTATCAAAAATTTTCATAGTTTTATAGCAAATTTTGAAAAAAATTGTTATTTTTATGGAAAATTTTTCAAAAAATTCTTAATTTTATAGAAAATTTTTAAAAAAATTTCTTATTTTATAGGAAATTTTAAAAAAATTTCTTATTTTATAGAAAATTTTTAAAAAATTTCTTTTTTTTTATAGCAACTTTTTCAAAAGTTTCTTAGTTTTATAGGAAATTTTTAAATAATTCGCTATTTTTATGGAAAATTTTTCAAAAAATTCTTAATTTTATAGAAAATTGTTAAAACATTTTCTTATTTTTATAGGAAAATTTTCTGAAATTGCTTAGTTTTACAGCAAGTTTTGAAAAAAATTTCGCAGTTTTATTGGAAATTTTAAAAAAGATTTTCTTCTTTATTGGTAGATTTTCAAAAATATTTTATTTTTGTAAAAAAAGTTCGAAAAATTTTATATTTCTATAGGAAATTTTTCAAAAATTTTCTAATTTTATAGGAAATTTTTCAAAAATTTTGATACGAAAGTTTTCAAAAATTTCCTATTTTTATAGGAAATTTTTCAAAAATTTCCTATTTTTATAGGAAATTTTTCAAAAATTTCCTATTTTTATAGGAAATTTTTCAAAAATTTCCTATTTTTATAGGAAATTTTTCAAAAATTTCCTATTTTTATAGGAAATTTTTCAAAAATTTCCTATTTTTATAGGAAATTTTTCAAAAATTTCCTATTTTTATAGGAAATTTTTCAAAAATTTCCTATTTTTATAGGAAATTTTTCAAAAATTTCCTATTTTTATAGGAAATTTTTCAAAAATTTCCTATTTTTATAGGAAATTTTTCAAAAATTTCCTATTTTTATAGGAAATTTTTCAAAAATTTCCTATTTTTATAGGAAATTTTTCAAAAATTTCCTATTTTGATAGGAAATTTTTCAAAAATTTCCTATTTTGATAGGAAATTTTTCAAAAATTTCCTATTTTTATAAGAAATTTTTCAAAAATTTCCTATTTTTATAGGAAATTTTTCAAAAATTTCCTATTTTTATAGGAAATTTTTCAAAAATTTCCTATTTTTATAGGAAATTTTTCAAAAATTTCCTATTTTTATAGGAAATTTTTCAAAAATTTCCTATTTTTATAGGAAATTTTTCAAAAATTTCCTATTTTTATAGGAAATTTTTCAAAAATTTCCTATTTTTATAGGAAATTTTTCAAAAATTTCCTATTTTTATAGGAAATTTTTCAAAAATTTCCTTTTTTTGTAGGAAATTTTTCAAAAATTTCCTATTTTTATAGGAAAATTTTCAAAAATTTCCTATTTTTATAGGAAATTTTTAAAAACTTTTATATTTTTATCGGAAATTTTTCAAAAATTTCCTATTTTTATAGGAAATTTTTCAAAAATTTCCTATTTTTATAGGAAAATTTTCAAAAATTTCCTATTTTTATAGGAAATTTTTCAAAAATTTCCTATTTTTATAGGAAATTTTTCAAAAATTTCCTATTTTTATAGGAAATTTTTCAAAAATTTCCTATTTTTATAGGAAATTTTTCAAAAATTTCCTATTTTTATAGGAAATTTTTCAAAAATTTCCTATTTTTATAGGAAATTTTTCAAAAATTTCCTATTTTTATAGGAAATTTTTCAAAAATTTCCTATTTTTATAGGAAATTTTTCAAAAATTTCCTATTTTTATAGGAAATTTTTCAAAAATTTCCTATTTTTATAGGAAATTTTTCAAAAATTTCCTATTTTTATAGGAAATTTTTCAAAAATTTCCTATTTTTATAGGAAATTTTTCAAAAATGTATTATTTTTATAGGAAAATTACAGTCAAATTCTTGTGACCTCATAATATGCAGAACTACAAATTGTTGAAAATACAATTTACAATAATAATTTTATTTTTATTGTGATCTCTAACTTGTATCGTTTTCAATGTTTTTTACCAGTAGATACAAAAACTGGGAAATCGGAAAATTTAAGACACGAAAAAACTGAAAAATGGAGTAGTTATTATTATATGAAAAATTTGGGAAAAAATTATTCTATTGTTAATGCATGTTGCAGGAATGTAGTTGCAACAACATGCATAATTTGTTTTATTTTGATTGCAGATGTTACAATGAAGCAACAAAGAGCCACAACTGAACACAAAAATGTGAACGTATATTTGTTCAATTCACAGGGAGTCGTAAATGTTGCATGAAATAAAGTTGTATGCAATGATGTCTTATTATAATACTATTGCCTTAATACATTACCATTTACCATCAAACAAATATGGTAAAGTAATACTACTCTCACAACACCTTATGAATTGACCTGTTATATTTTGTGAATCTAGTACATACGTCTATTATGTATGCAACACATTGAACTGACCTTTTTAGGGAACTCTGACTTTAAATAGTACAAACTAGTAGTACAACAATGGCAGCAACAAGAACAACAACCAACAACCAAAAGAAGTTGTAAGAAAAATTTATGAAAATTGTCTTAGACTTCCAGAGCTTGTGTTCAAGTAAAATCTTAAAAAAATTTTAAAATTACACTCAGAAAATTTAAACTATTTACAAGACAAAAATTGCAAATTTTGTGGCATCAGGTTCGATGGATCACCATATGTTAAGGGATTAGTTTGAAGGACCTTTAAAATATTGTTTGAAATTTATAAATTTTTTATATTCCAAACTCTAAAGATTCCAACTATTTTTTGCTGAGTGTTTACATTTGTATATTACAAATCAAAAAAAAAAAAAAATGCATAAACATGATTGTTAAACGCTCCACTATCCACTTCCTCCTACTATTCAACAATCGCCATTATTTTTCCATTTAGACTTGGTTTTCTTTTTAAAAAATACTTCATCTTCTTTTATGGATTCTTTCTATCTTCATGACAATGTCGCCGTCCTAGTCTTTAACATCTTTTGGAAGTTGGTAACTAATGTCTAAATGATCATGATACCAGTTTTGCAGGGAAATTCCCAAACTAACTTGAAAGAAAAAAGGAACTGAGGGCCGTAAGGAAGTAGTAGTTTAGGTACTTATTCTTTGCAGACAGTCAAAACATTCGTATCAAATTGTGTAATTTGAATATGAATGCATCAAATATGTAAAGTGGGTAACATTAGCATTGAAAATTTATTATAGAAAAATTACAAAATATCTTATGAAAATAAGAAAGTTTTGAAAATATTCCTATCAAAATAGGAATTTTTAAAAAAAAAATCCTATAAAAATTAGAAATTATTGAAAAAAATCCTTTAAAAAACATAATTTTTGAAAAAAAGAAATAAGAAATTAAAAAAAATCATATAAAAATAAGAAATTTTTGAAAATTCTATAAAAATAATAAATTTTTCAAAAATTTCCTATAAAAATAAGAAATTTTTAAAAATTTTCTTAAAAAAATGAGAAATTTTTGAAAAATTCATAATAAAAAAAAAATTTTGAAAAATTTCTTATAAAAATAAGAAATCTTTAAAAAATATAATATAAAAATGAGAAATCTCTGACAAATTTCCTATACAAATAAGAAATTTTTAAAAAATTTCCTAAATTTCTTAGAAAAATAAAAAAAATTCCTATAAAATTAAGAAATTTTTAAAAAATTTCCCGTAAATATAAAATTTTTTAAAAATTTCCTATAAAAATGAAACAATTTTAAAAAATTTCTTTTAAATTTTTGAAAACTTTCCTATAAAATTGAGAATAATTTGAAAAATAGCCTATAAAAATTAGAAATTTAAAAAAAATTTCTATAAAATAAGAAATTTTTGAAAAATTTCTATAAAATAAGAAATTTTTGAAAAATTTCTATACAATAAGAAATTTTTGAAAAATTTCTTACAAAAATAAGAATTTTTGAAAAATTTCCTATAAAAATAAAAAAAATTTTAAAAATTTCCATAAAAATAAGAAATTTTTGAAAAATTCTTATAAAATAAGACATTTTGGAAAAATTGAAATAAGAAATTTTTGAAAAATTTAACATAAAAATAAGAATTTTTTTTTTTAATTTCCTTTAAAAATATGAAGTTTTTGAAAAATTTCCTACAAAAATAAAAAATTTTTAAAACAACTCCTATAAAATTACGAAATTTTTTAAAACTTTCCTATCAAAATACAAAAATTTTTAAAAAAATTCCTATAAAACTAAGAAATTTTTGAAAAATTCCTTTAAAAATAGGAAATTTTTGAAAAATTTCCTACAAAAATAGGAAATTTTTGAAAAATTTCGTATAAAAATAGGAAATTTGTAAAAAATTTCCTACTAAAATAGGAAATTTTTGAATAATTTCCTACAAAAAAAGACAATTTTTGAAAAATTGCCTATAAAAATAGGAAATTTTTTAAGAAATTGAAAATTTTGGAAAAATTTCTAATAAAAATAGGAAATTTTTGAAAAATTTCATATTAAAATAAGAAATTTTGAAAAAATTTGAAATGAAAAAATAAAAAACTTTGAAATTGTTTTTTATAAAAATTAGAAATTTTTGAAAAATTTCCTATAAAAATAAGAAATTTTTGAAAAATTTCCTATAAAAATAAGAAATTTTTGAGAAATTAAAAAAAAAACAAAAAGAAGAAATTTTTGAAAAATTTCCTATAAAAATAAGAAATTTTTGAAAAAATTTCTTAAAAAAATAAGAAATTTTTAATAAAATTTCTTAAAAAAATAAGAAATTTTTGAAAAAATTTCTTAAAAAAATAAGAAATTTTTGAAAAAATTTCTTAAAAAAATAAGAAATTTTTTAAAAATTTCCTATAAAAATAAAAAAGTGTTGAAAATTTTACTAAATATAAAAGAATTTTTTCTAAAAATTTCCTATAAAAATTAGAAATCTTTGAAAAATTTCATATAAAAATAAGAAATTTTTTTTAAATTTCCTACAAAAATAAGAAGTTTTTGAAAAATTTCTTATAAAAACAAGAAATTTTTGAAAAATTTCTTATAAGAATAGAAAATTTTTTTAAAAATTTCCTAGAAAAATAGAACATTTTTGAAAAATTTACTATAAAAATAGATAATTTTTGAAAAATTTTCTTTTAAAAATAAGAGTTTTTTTTTTAATTTTCTATAAAAATAAGGAATTTTTGAAAAATTTCCTATAAGAATATAAAACTTTTGAAAATTTTCTATAAAAATAGGAAATTTATTAAAAAATTCCTATAAAAATAAGAAATTTTTCAAAAAATTTCCTATAAAAGTAAGAAATTTTTAAAAAGTTTCCTGTAAAAATAAGAAATTTTTGAAAAAAATTGCTATAAAAATAGGAAATTTTTGGAAAAATTCCTATAAAAATAAGAAATTTTTGAAAATTTTCCTATAAAAATAAAAATTTTCGAAAAGTTTCTTATAAAAATAAGATTTTTTTGAAAATTTTCCTATAAAAATAAAAATTTTTAAAAAAATTTCTTATAAAAATAAGAATTTTTTTTGAATTTCCTATAAAAATAAGAAATTTATAAAAAATTTCTATTATTAAGAAATTTTTTAAAAACTTTCCATAAAAATAAACAAATTTTGAAAAAATTCCTACAAAAATTAAATTTTTTTAAAAAAATTTCCTTTAAAAATATACAATTTTTGAAAAACTTCCTATAAAAATAAGAAAGTTTGAAAAAAATTCTTATAAAAATATGAAATTTTGGAAAAATTTCTTATAAAAATAAGTATATTTTGAAAAGTTTCATATAAAAATAGGACATTTTGGAAAAATTGTAGAAAATAATTTTTTTGGAATTTTTCTTTAAAATATAAATTTCCTATAAAACTAGACATTTTTGTAAGTAAACTTTTGCTCCTCAGTGTAAAAATAGTTGATGAATTTTAGTTTTTTTCTCATTCGTGGCACTTAGTGTGTGTAGTTGTATTGGTGCTATGTGCAACATGAGTGTTTGTTATTTACGTGAGAAGAATTTTATCCAATTTTTTGTTGTTGTTGGTGTTGGAGTATAAATTGTTATTGTTGTTGTTGCTTATTGTACCCAAAATACATCTCATCCCATTTATCTAAACCAGCCATACAACAAAGCGAACAAACACATAGTTTTTTATGCGAGTACACACATAAGTACGTGCAACATGTTGCAAGTTTTCTATACTTGCTATATTTTTTTTTAATTCATGTATTAGTTTTCTTCTTCTTCATTCTTAGCAGCTCACGGCTGTTGAAGCTGCATAAATATGAGGAAAAACTGAAGAATTCATATTAAAAAAGAAAAACCTAAATGCATTTTCTTGGCTTATTCTTGTTTTCGTTGTTATTTTGATCAAAATTTTTTCTTTTCAAAATTAAACTAAAGTGAACTTTAATTTAAAATAATGAAAGAATTTTGTTTTTTAGCAGAAAAAACCGAACACGTACAATCCAACCAATGAACAGACCAAGGAGTTGGAAAATATTCCATTACTCAAATTATGGCAATTTTAATAATAAGACCAAAAAGAAACAAAACAGCAAAAAAAAAATGGGATTGGGGAGGTTAAAAGGCTTAAGGTGAATTAGAAAAATGAATATTTAAATGCATTTTTTTTGTTTGTGATTAGTACACAAGAAAGAACAATGAATAATGCATTAACCAAAAATATGATAAATTACTTTTATTTTTGGAAAAAAAAATATTTTTAAAATTTTTCTTTAATTATAGCATTTTTTGAAATAATAAATTATAGGAATTTTCACAAACAACTTCTACAAAGTATTAGAAAGTTAAAACTCCAGTAGTTAAAGTAATTATCTATACAATTTTTATAATTAAATTATAATGAATTCCGTGGCTTGTAAATGTTACGCCCTCATTCAAATCATGGACAGGGAAGTCATCAAATTAATTTTTCCTCTTCTTTCACTCACTCTTTCTCTAACCCTTTAATACTTCCTACAGCTGACAACGACGCTTTGACAATGTTAAGTTAATACATAATTACAAAATAATGACATTGAAGAATGAACACTGAAAGAAATCAAAGTTTATTGTTAAAGGAATTTTTCAAAAATTTCTTATTTTATAAGAAATTTTTCAAAAACTTCTAATTTTTATAGGAAATTTTTCAAAAAATTCTTATTTTTATAGGAAATTTTTCAAAATTTTCTTATTTTTATAGGAAATTTTACAAAAATTTCTTATTTTATTAGAAATTTTTCAAAAATTTCTTATTTTATAAGAAATTTTTCAAAAATTTCTTATTTTATAAGAAATTTTTCAAAAATTTCTTGTTTTATACGAAATTTTTGAAAAATTTCTTATTTTTATAGGAAATTTTACAAAAATTTCTTATTTTATAAGAAATTTTTCAGAAATTTCTTATTTTATAAGAAATTTTTCAAAAATTTCTTATTTTATAAGAAATTTTTCAAAAATTTCTTATTTTTATAGGAAATTTTTCAAGAATTTCTTATTTTTATAGGAAATTTTTCAAAAATTTCTTATTTTTATAGGAAATTTTACAAAAATTTCTTATTTTATAAGAAATTTTTCAGAAATTTCTTATTTTATAAGAAATTTTTCAAAAATTTCTTATTTTATAAGAAATTTTTCAAAAATTTCTTATTTTTATAGGAAATTTTTCAAGAATTTCTTACTTTTATAGGAAATTTTTCAAAAATTTCTTATTTTTATAGGAAAATTTTCAAAAATTTCTTATTTTTATCGGAAATTTTTCAAAAATTTCTTATTTTTATAGGAAATTTTTCAAAAATTTCTTATTTTTATAGGAAATTTTTCAAAAATTTCTTATTTTTATAGGAAATTATTCAAAAATTTCTTATTTTTATATTAAATTTTTCAAAAATTTCTTATTTTTATATTAAATTTTTCAAAAATTTCTTATTTTTATAGAAAATTTTTCAAAAATTTCTTATTTTTATAGGAAATTATTCAAAAATTTCTTATTTTTATAGGAAATTTTTCAAAAATTTCTTATTTTTATAGGAAAATTTTCAAAAATTTCTTATTTTTATCGGAAATTTTTCAAAAATTACTTATTTTTATAGAAAATTTTTTAAAAATTTCTTATTTTTATGGGTAATTTTTTTATTTTTATAGGAAATTTTGCAAAAATTTCTTATTTTTATAGGAACTTTTTCAAAAATTTCTTATTTTTATAGGAAATTTTTCAAAAATTTCTTATTTTATAAGAAATTTTTCAAAAATTTCTAATTTTTATAGGAAATTTTTCAAAAAATTCTTATTTTTATAGGAAATTTTTCAAAAATTTCTTATTTTTATAGGAAATTTTACAAAAATTTCTTATTTTATAAGAAATTTTTCAGAAATTTCTTATTTTATAAGAAATTTTTCAAAAATTTCTTATTTTATAAGAAATTTTTCAAAAATTTCTTATTTTTATAGGAAATTTTTCAAGAATTTCTTATTTTTATAGGAAATTTTTCAAAAATTTCTTATTTTTATAGGAAATTTTACAAAAATTTCTTATTTTATAAGAAATTTTTCAGAAATTTCTTATTTTATAAGAAATTTTTCAAAAATTTCTTATTTTATAAGAAATTTTTCAAAAATTTCTTATTTTTATAGGAAATTTTTCAAGAATTTCTTACTTTTATAGGAAATTTTTCAAAAATTTCTTATTTTTATAGGAAATTTTTCAAAAATTTCTTATTTTTATAGGAAATTTTTCAAAAATTTCTTATTTTTATAGGAAAATTTTCAAAAATTTCTTATTTTTATCGGAAAATTTTCAAAAATTTCTTATTTTTATCGGAAATTTTTCAAAAATTTCTTATTTTTATAGGAAATTTTTCAAAAATTTCTTATTTTTATAGGAAATTTTTCAAAAATTTCTTATTTTTATAGGTAATTTTTTATTTTTATAGGAAATTTTTCAAAAATTTCTTATTTTTATAGGAAATTTTTCAAAAATCTCTTATTTTTCTGGATATATTCTTTCAGTGTTATAATGATAACGATTATTATGTTATTGTTATTTTTATAGTATTTTTAGTTTTTTTTTTCATAATTATAATAACAATTGTTGTACTGTTTCATTATAGTACCAAAAGTTGTATTAAATGAATGAAAAGTAAAATTAAAAGATTACAACATATTTCAGAGCCGTTGTTCTTTTTCCTGCCATTTTTCTCGCTTCATTCTTCTTCTGAGTAGATTTGAGCCAAAAGTTAATTAAAATAAATAAATGAATAAATATATATTATTACTAAAAAGAGCACCAGAACAAGCCATAATATAAAAGACTGCCTCCATAAAGCTTTGTCATGACATCAGCTCTTTAGAGGGCAAAAAAAAAACGAACGAACAAGAATAATTTAAGAAATAGGTCTCATGAATTTAGACGATTATGATGATAATGATGATGATGATGAAGATGATGTTGTAGGTGATGATGGTTGGATGAATGGACTCACGGATGGATGGCTGGATGATGATGACGATGATGGCAGTTGAATAGTTTATTTCATTTTCTTGCTATAATTATTGTAACAAGTTTTTGTGTTGAATGGCAAAGGAAAAGGTTAGAAGGCATGAACTACTCGGTTTGCTTTTATCTAGTGGCCTTTATATTCTCTCGCTTTTAATATTTTATTTTTCTTTTTTGTTACATTTAAATCAAAATTATATTATTAAAGAAATTTCATCTGATGACCTAGAGTCAAATACTAAGAGTGTGTTTGCTGCTTGTGCTCGGGCTGGTTAAAAGACATATTTTTTATATTGTCTTAAACAGGGTTCTAAAAGACATGAAAGACATTTTTCAAAACTTTTCTATTTTTATAGGAAATTTTTCAAAAATTTTAAATTTTTAAAGAAATTTTTACAAAATTTCCTATTTTTACAAAATTTCATATTTTTAAAACATTTCCTATTTTTATAGCAAGTTTTTCAAAAATGTTCTATTTTTATAGGAAATTTAACAAAAATTTTCTATTTTTATAGGAAATTTTACAAAAATTTTCTATTTTTATAGGAAATTTTACAAAAATTTTCTATTTTTATAGGAAATTTTACAAAAATTTTCTATTTTTATAGGAAATTTTACAAAAATTTTCTATTTTTATAGGAAATTTTACAAAAATTTTCTATTTTTATAGGAAATTTTTAAAAATTTCCTATTTTTATAGGAAATTTTTTCAAAAATATTAAATTTTTAAAGAAATTTTTACAAAATTTCCTATTTTTATAGGAAATTTTTCAAAAATTTCCTATTTTTATAGGAAATTTTTCAAAAATTTCCTATTTTTATAGGAAATTTTTCAAAAACTTCCTATTTTTATAGGAAACTTTTAAAAAATGTCCTATTTTTATAGGAAATTTTTCAAAAATTTCCTATTTTTATAGGAAATTTTTCAAAAATTTCCTATTTTTATATTTCCTATAATGATAGGAATTTCCTATAATGATAGGAAATTTTTGAAAAATTTCCTATAAAAATAGGAAATTTTTGAAAAATTTCCTATAAAAATAGGAAATTTTTGAAAAATTTCCTATAAAAATAGGAAATTTTTGAAAAATTTCCTATAAAAATAGGAAATTTTTGAAAAATTTCCTATAAAAATAGGAAATTTTTGAAAAATTTCCTATAAAAATAGGAAATTTTTGAAAAATTTCCTATAAAAATAGGAAATTTTTGAAAAATTTCCTATAAAAATAGGAAATTATTAAAAAATTTCCTATAAAAATGGGAAATTTTTGAAAAATTTTCTATAAAAATAGGAAATTTTTGAAAAATTTCCTATAAAATAGGAATTTTTGAAAAGTTTCCTATAAAAATAGGAAAATTTAGAAAAATTTCCTATAAAAATAAGAGATTTTTGAAAAATTTCCTTTAAAATAGATTTTTGAAAAATTTCCTATAAAAATAGGAAATTTTTGAAAAATTTCCTATAAAAATAGGAAATTTTTGAAAAATTTCCTATAAAAATAGGAAATTTTTGAAAAATTTCCTATAAAAATAGGAAATTTTTGAAAAATTTCCTATAAAAATAGGAAATTTTTGAAAAATTTCCTATAAAAATAGGAAATTTTTGAAAAATTTCCTATAAAAATAGGAAATTTTTGAAAAATTTCCTATAAAAAAAGGAAATTTTTGAAAAATTTCCTATAAAAATAGGAAATTTTTGAAAAAATTCCTATAAAAATAGGAAATTTTTAAAAATTTCCTATAAAAATAGGAAATTTTTAAAAATTTCCTATAAAAATAGGAAATTTTTGAAAAATTTCTTATAAAAATAGGAAATTTTTGAAAAATTTCCTATAAAAATAGGAAATTTTTGAAAAATTTCCTATAAAAATAGGAAATTTTTGAAAAATTTCCTATAAAAATAGGAAATTTTCCTTTAAAAAATTTCAAAAATTTCTTATTTTTATAGGAAATTTTTGAAAAATTTATTTGTTAAAAAATTAAAAAAATTTTAAAAAATTTCTTATAGTTATATAAATTTTTTGTGGTTAAATCGTTGTCGTTGTAAGGGTGTAGTAAAGTGCTTCGTAGATGTAGTTAGTTTTTCAAACCCTGTTTGTGCTTTTATCTTTTCGAATATTATTTCGCCTTGACTGCTTTTGCTGAAATAATAAATAAGTCCTTTAATGAACAGATGTAATTAAATTGTTAGACATAATTGACATAATTTTGATTTCAAATTTTCTTCTTATTTAAAACCAAAAGGATTTGTATAATAATAATGTTAGCTATGATTAAGAATCTAGAATGAAGGAGCCATGATATACATTATTATTATTATGTAGCAATAACTAGAAATTATTTAAATTTTTTTATTTTCTCCTTTGATGTTTAAATTTCTTTGAAATTTATTGTTTCGAAGTGTCAGACTGAGTTTGTATGAGAAATATTAATTACTAGCTTTATAACCCGCTACTTCGTTAGCGGCACCATTTGAATTGACAAAGTTACAAAATTTACCAAAATAACTTTTTCACTTATTTATCAATTCCGATATAAATTAAATACTTATTGGTTCTTAAGATACATATAGGACAAAATAAGTACCTACCCTCTACATTTTAAAAAAAGTACTACACCCGCCTCCCTTATTTTTGTAGCTGACCCAATTTTGATTGCTAACCCAATTTAAATCTTGTTCTTGTCGCTTTTGATTTTGAATATTTTACAAAAGTTTCCTTTTTTACCCGTTGTTTACCCCTGATCAGCCAAATTAAAAAAAAAAAATCCGGAGACATGTCCTAATATTTTTATTGCTGATCATAACTCTATTTTTGTTAATTGAAAAAAATACCAAACACCTGTCACATATTTCTTCAATATCAATAGAACAGTCCATAAATCATTGATTTATTTATTATTTCTGTGGCAATATGGAAGAGTAGCTTAAGTCGACATAAGAGAGAATTGAGTTCAGGCCTTTATTGCAACACAGAAGCAAAGGCACTTAAATGTATTTAATCCGTTTTAAAAAAATCGGGTTTTTGTCAATGTTATGTACGTTTACTTTTTAGCTTAAGTTTTTTGAATCAATAATGCTTTTATCAAAACAACTTATGTACACATATTTTTGTGTACATATTCAGATTATTCTTTCATCATATAACGATTTTGCTTAACTTTACTTAAGATGTATATATGTTGAACTTGAAAAAATAAAGTCATTATTTTAAAACATCTTATGCTTACATAAAACTACACAATATGTATGTTTTATTTAAACAGAACAGCTTAAAGTTACTTAAGGTGCAGTTTAACGCAAATTTCAGTTTCGAAAAAGTGCTTAAGCAGAAAAAACGTAAAATCTTCTGAATTTAACAATATGTTTTTTAAATATTTATCGTTCTTCTCTAATAAACATGATACCAATATATTATTTCATAAATTATTCGCAGAAATCAAGCAAAAGAAAAATTACACAAAATTGATGATATCTCAAAACTTAAATTTTCGACTTAAGCTACTCTTCCATATTGCCACAGATTTTATTGACTTAAACAACATGCACAGTTTAAAAGGAAAAAACCTATCTTTAAATTTTTGACCCGTTTTTGTTATTTTCGATTGCGGTATAAATTTTGTTTCTATAATAATTGATTCAAAAATTATATATGGGTCAAAAAAGTACCAAAATTTAGTTTTTATCCCTTTTATTCCCTATTTTTAGCTCATTTACGAAAAGTACCTACTAAAAACATGACTTTTTATTTTTCTATTCGATCTAAATCCAATTTAAATTTTTTTTCTGTCGATATTAGTATCAGAGATATAACTTTACTAATGTTTTTATTTTCTACCCTATTTTAACCCCAAAACTGTTTAATTTGCAAAAAGTACTGAAAAGTCCCTTAATTTTTAGGGCTGATCTTAGACCATTTTAGCGTTTGTTCCCATCCATTAGGTTTAGAAGATATAATGTTATCGATTTTTCCCTTTTTTACCCCTTTGATTGACACATCTCTAATTTATACTTCTGACTTCATTAGCTTAAATGAATATTTTCCCGTTTTCACCTTTTGGAACCCCATTTATCGTTAAAGTACCAAGCACATGTTTAATATTTTGTTAATACTTATTGATTGTGGCATAAAGTGAGTCTTTATGTTTATAAGTTCAAAAGATACGTATGGGTTAAAAAAAAAGTACAAAAATATAGTTTTTACCCTTTTTGCCCTTATTAGTGCTATTTCCAAAAAAAATACAGAACACATGTCCCTTTCATTTTCTAGCCGATTATATGATTTATTCATTTTCTAGCCTGTTTTAACCATAAGCGGCCAAATAAAAAAAAAAAAAAAACCGAACCCGTGTCCTTTAATTTTTAATGCTGATCATAGACCAATTTAATCTTTGTTTCTATCACTTTTGATTTATGAGATATTACGTTACCGATTTTCCCCCTTTTTACTCCAAAAATTAAAAAAAGGAATCAATCGCTTGTCTTATACTTCTGCAATGTGAATAGACCTGTCTGTAAATTATACTTCTGGCTTTATTTGTTTAAATAATATTCATAGTTTTTACTCTTTTGTGCCTCATTTATCGTTAAAGCGCGAAGCACCTTCTTAATTTTTGTTAGTCCTTATCAATTGTGATGTAAATGGAGTATTTATGTTTATTAGTTCAAGAGATACTTATAGGGTTAATAAAATATAGTTTTTTCCCTTTTTCTCCCTTATTAGTTCCATTTCCAAAAAAGTACCAAACTCGTGTCCCCTTTTTTTGCAAGATGATCCAAATCCAATTTCAACTTTGTTTCTAACGATGTAAATTTCGGAGATATGATGTTACTAATTTATCCATTTTCTTTTTCAATTTTTTTCAATTTACTTTTTCAATATGAATCCACCCGTCTGTAAATTATAGTTCTGGCTTCATTAATTAAAAACCTACCCTTGAATATTTCCCAGTTTTTATCTTTTTTGCCTCAATTATAGTAAAAGTACCAAATACGTGTCTAATAATTCTTTGTTACTTATCAATTGTGACGTTTACTGTTTCTCTATGTTTGTTATTTCAAAAGATACGTATGGGTTCCAAAAAAGTACCAAAATATAGTTTTTGCCCTTTTTTACCCTTATTAGTACCATATTCAAAAAAGTACCAAATACGTTTCTCGTTTTTTTTCAGCCCATCCGAAGCAAATTTCAACTCTATTCCTATCGTTTTGAATTTCGGAGATATGACGTTACTAATATTTCCCATTTTTTCCCTGTTTTAACCCCAAAACGGCCGAATTAAAGAAAAAAGTACCGAATACATGTCCCTTAATTTAAAGTGCCGATTTCAGACCGATTTAGTTGTTGTTTCTATCACTTTTGGCTAAGAAGATATATTTTTACCGATTTTTACCCCCAAAGTACCAGACACTTATTTTACTTTTTTCAGTGTCAATTTACCAGCCAATAAATTATGCTTCTGGCTTCATTAGCCGAAAAGATATTCTTAGCTAAAAAGCAAAAAACCTATCCTTGAACATATTCCCTTTTTTAGCCTTTTGTACCCCATTAATCGCAAAAGTGCCAAATACGTATTTAGTTCTTTTTTAATATCTATCGGTTGCGATATAAAATATGTTTCTATGTTTATTAGTTCAAAAGATACATATGGGTTAAAAAAAGTACCAATATATAGTTTTTACCCTTTTTTATCCTTATTGGTGCCATTTTCAAAAAAGTACTAAACACGTGTCCCCTTATTTTTCTAGCCGATTTAAATCCAATTTCAACTTTGTTTCTATCTGTATTGGTTTCGGAGATATGATGTTACCGATTTCTCCCTTTTCTACCCTGTTTTACCTTCTAGGAGGTTGAATTTCATAAAAGTACCGAACACGTGTCCCTTGGTTTTAAGTGCCGATCTCAGACCAATTTAGTTTTTGTTTCTATCACTTTTGGTTTAGAAGATATACTTTACAGATTTTTACCCCCAAAATTAAAAAAAAAGTACCAAACTCGTTGTTTATTTTTTTCAATGTCCATCGACCAGTCAATAAATTATACTTCTGGCTCCATTAGCCTTAAAGATATCCATGGCTAAAAACCAAAAAACCTATCCTTGAATATTTTCCCTTTTTTTACCCTTTTGTACCCCATTAATCGCAAAAGTACCAAATACGTATTTAGTTCTTTTTTAATATCTATCGGTTGCGATATAAAATGTGTTTGTATGTTTATTAGTTCAAAAGATACATATGGGTTAAAAAAAGTACCAAAATATAGTTTTTACCCTTTTTTATCCTTATTAGTGCCATTTTCAAAAAAGTACCAAACACGTGTCCCCTTATTTTTGTAGGCGATTCAAATCCAATTTCAACTTTGTTTCTGTCTATGTTGGTTTCGGAGATATGATGTTACTAATTTCTCCCTTTTCTACCCTGTTTTGCCCGCTAGGCGGCCGATTTTCAACAAAGTACCGAACACGTGTCCCTTAATTTTTAGTGCTAATCTCAAGCCAATTTAATTTTCGCCTCTATCGCTGTTGGTTAAGGAGATATAATGTTACCGATTTTTCCCTTTTTTACCCTTTTAATTGAAAAAAGTACCAAACACGTATTTAATATTTTGTACTGGGCAATCGACCTCCCTATAAATTTTGTTGGTAGCTTAATTGGTTCAAGTCAAATACAAAGAAAAAGAAAAATGGACCTACCCTAAATTTTTTTCCCCGCTTTTCCCCCTTTTTGAACCCTGAATCAAAAAACTACCAAACACGTGTCTAATATTTTTTTCTTGTTTACCGGCTCCGTTTTGAATTTTGTTACTCTGTTAATTGGTTCAAAAGATACACATGGGTTTAAAAAAGTACCAACATTTTATTTTTACCCTTTTTACCCCCTATTTGTCCCATCTGCTAAAAAGTACCAAACACGTGTCTACTTATTTTTGCAGCTGATCCCAACGCAATTTCAATTTTGGGCCTATGACGTTTACTTCCGGAGATACAGCATTACTAATTTTTCCCTTTTTTACCCCTTTTTACCCCCTTAGAGGCCGAATTTCAAAAAATCCCGTCTTAGTGGATCTATGCTTTGAAAAAGGTACCCGCTGTCAAAATTTCAGCTCTCTAGCTTTAGCCGTTTGGGCTGTGCGATGATGAGTCAGTCAATCAGTCAGTCAGTCAGTCAGTCACGTTAGAGTTTTATATATATAGATGAGCCATGAATTTGCTGTATGAACAGAAAATAAAATTTGTACAAGCTAAAGTTTAAAAGCTTATAACTTTACAAGTAATAGGGATATGAGGACAAAATTTTCTTCAATAATTTGCTGTATCAATATCAACCAAAATATGAAATTTCGATACAAACCGATATAATTTGGCCATAGCTCTCATGTAAGCGCCATTTGCTGATTTCACGAAAACACTGATAAATCAAAAGTTTAAAAAGGTATGATAATGATAATCAGTACAGAGAAGTTTTATATGATTGTTAACTAGTGTATCAAATTACATGATAATTGGTTAATATTTGATCATAGCTTCTATATAACTCCAACTCCGAAATTTCATAGAATTGTGCTTGGCCTGCATTGTATCAAATTGTGTGAAAAATCTGTTTTATTAACAGCTAAAGAATCCTACTGTTTCACATACATATGTAAACAAAACTTCTTTAACTTTGGAATTTTACAAGTATTAGAGGAAAACTAACTTCTTGCCATCAACAATTATGCCTTTGAAACGGAGTCTTTCTAAAAGAATCTGGAGTGTTTGTCAAACGCAAACGTTATCAATAATCTTCAGTATCGAGTGATGCCTTATGTTATATGGAAGGAATGTTAGAATGAATTGTTTACAAACCGACAGATAAGAGCTGTTGCCAGCTACGAAGCTATAACAAGTATTAATGGAAATGGAAATGTAGCAGAAAAGAAAATGTATCATCAGAGATCGATGGCTAGACACACAGGCTGATGAATAAGGATGAAGCTGACTTATGAAGAATATGTTTGATGGAAAACAAATGTTCATTATACAAAGGACAAACTTCAACACGTACCAATTTAGTTAAAAAACTTCTGCAATTTATAACAGTCGCAAGGAGAAAGCCCAACAATAGGGAGGCCTGACATAGTAAATTTGTCCTAATTTATGGAAAAGTTTTCAAAAATGTTCTATTTTTATAGGAAATTTTTCAAAAACTTTAAATTCTTATAGGAAATTTTTCAAAAATTTTTATAGAAAATTTTTCAAAAATTTTATAGGTAATTTTTTCAAAAATTTATATTTTTATAGGAAATTTTTCAAAAATTTTCTATTTTTATAGGAAATTTTTCAAAAATTTCTTATTTTAATAGGAAATTTTTCAAAAATTTCTTATTTTTATAGGAAATTTTTCAAAAATTTCTTATTTTTATAGGAAATTTTTCAAAAATTTCGTATTTTTATAGGAAATTTTTCAAAAATTTCTTATTTTTATAGGAAATTTTTCAAAAATTTCTTATTTTTATAGGAAATTTTTCAAAAATTTCTTATTTTTATAGGAAATTTTTCAAAAATTTCTTATTTTTATAGGAAATTTTTCAAAAATTTTCTATTTTTATAGGAAATTTTTCAAAAATTTTCTATTTTTATAGGAAATTTTTCAAAAATTTTCTATTTTTATAGGAATTTTTTCAAAAATTTTCTTTTTTTATAGGAAATTTTTCAAAAATTTTCTATTTTTATAGGAAATTTTTCAAAAATTTTCTATTTTTATAGGAAATTTTTCAAAAATTTTCTATTTTTATAGGAAATTTTTCAAAAATTTTCTATTTTTATAGGAAATTTTTCAAAAATTTTCTTTTTTTATAGAAAATTTTTCAAAAATTTTCTATTTTTATAGGAAATTTTTCAAAATTTTTTTATTTTTATAGGAAATTTTTCAAAAATTTTCTATTTTTATAGGAAATTTTTCAAAAATTTTCTATTTTTATAGGAAATTTTTCAAAAATTTTCTATTTTTATAGGAAATTTTTAAAAAATTTTCTATTTTTATAGGAAATTTTTAAAAAACTTTATATTTTTAAAGAAAACTTTTTTAAATTTTTTCCTTTTATAGAAAATTTTTCAACAATGTTCGTCTTTTATAGGAAATTTTTCTAGAAATATTTTCAAAAATATTCTATTTTTATAGGAAATTTTTAAAAAATTTCCTATTTAAAGGAAATTTTTTATATATTTTATATTTTTATAAGAAATTTTTTAAAAATTTTCTATTTTTATAGGAAATTTTTAAACAATTTTCAATTTTTATGGGAAATTTTTAAAAAATGTTCTATTTTTATACAAAATTTTTCAAAAATTTTCTATTTTTATAGGAAATTTTTAAAACTTTTCTTATCTAAAGAAAAATTCAAAAATTTTCTATTTTGAAATGAAAATTTTCGAAAATTTTCTATTTCTAAAGGAAATTTTTTAAAAATATCTTATTTTGATAGAAAATTTTTCAAAAATTTCTTATTTTTATAGGAACTTTTTAAAAATTTTTTATTTTCATAGGAAATTTTTCAAAAATTTCTTCTTTTTATAGGAAATGTTTCAAAAATTTCTTATTTTTATAGGAAATTTTTCAAAAATTTCTTATTCTTATAGGAAAGTTTAAAAAATTTCTTATTTTGACAGAAAATTCTTAAAAATTTCTTATTTTGATTGGAAATTTTTCAAAAATTTCTTATTTCTATATGAAATTTTTCAAAAATTTCTTATTTTTATAAGAAATTTTTCAATTTTTTTTTTATTTTATAGGAAATTTTTCAAAATTTTCTTATTTTTTAGCTATTGTTTTTAAATTTCTTAGTTTTTAGAAAAATTTTCAAAACTTTTCTCTAAGGCCTTCAAAAGAACTGTTCGCGAAAGCTTTTCCTTTGGAGGTGCCTTATACGTGTATCTCTGATCATGTTCAATAATCTCTTCGATAAAATCTTTAGAAAACTATTTGTAAACAAATCTTTTCCTTCGAATTGCAAAAAAAGGAACATGTGATTTAGTCTTTAAGTTGACCGCCCTCTCATTCCTGCTCATCCCATGAAGGTTTTTCCTTCATAATCTCTGATGAATGATTAAGTTCCTTTTGAAAGTTATGATTTATTTTTAGTATTTTCTTCTTTATTGTCCAACTATAAAGATTTTATTTTATTTTTATTAAGTTTTTTTAGCTATAATAGATGGAGAATTAGATAATCGATAAATTTACGCTACATAAATTTTTCGCTAAGAACCGACTACAAATATGACTCCTCTACAACTTACGAGTTGCAACCTAATCGTATAACTTTCCTCAATGGCATTGAGCATTACTTAAGAAATATATGCAGATTTTCTTTAGTTAATATTTATTTTAAATCGAAATTAGAAAAATGCAAAGTTAATTTTCGTTTAAAGTTAACGACGAAAAACTAGAGTATCTTTGAGATAGAAATCTCATTTTTAGAGCATTGCCAAACGATGTAATGTGTAGTATTTTAGCATTACAGTGCCAATCTTATATGGCTATAGTCCAAAACATTTTGTATTTACTTATATTTAATGTAATTTAAAGTAGAGATAAAATAGGGTTTTCATTTCGAAATTTTGGGATTTTAGGAATTTTACAAAAAATTCATAGTTTTTTACAAATTTCTTATTTGTATGGGAAAATTTTCAAAAATTTCTTATTTTTATAGGCAATTTTTCTTATTTGTATGGGAAAATTTTCAAAAATTTCTTATTTTTATAGGCAATTTTTCAAAGATTTCTTATTTTTATAGGAGATTTTTCAAAAATTTCATATTCTAAAGGAAATTTTTCAAAAATTTCTTATTTTTATATGAAATTTTTTAAAAATTTCTTATTTTATAGGAAATTTTTCAAAAATTTCTTATTTTACAGGTAATTTTTCAAAAATTTCTAATTTCATAGGAAATTTTTCAAAAATTTCTTATTTTTGTAGGAAATTTTTCAAAAATTTCTTATTTTTATAGAAAATTTTTTAAAAATTTCTTATTTGGATGGGAAATTTTTCAAAATTTTCTAATTTTTATAGGAAACTTTTTTAAACTTTCTTATTTTTATAGGTAATTTTTATAAAAACTCTTATTTTTATAGGAAATTTTTCAAAAATTTCTTATTTTTATAGGAAATTTTTCAAAAATTTCTTATTTTTATAGGAAAATTTTCAAAAATTTCTTAGTTTTATAGGAAACTTTTCAAAAATTTCTTCTTTTTATAGGAAAATTTTCAAAAATTTCTTATTTTTATAGGAAATTTTTCAAAAATTTCTTATTTTTATAGGAATTTTTTCAAAAATTTCTTATTTTTAATGGAAATTTTTCAAAAATTTCTTATTTTTATAGGAAATTTTTGAAAAATTTCTCATTTTTATAGGAAATTTTTCAAAAATTTCTATTTTTTTTAGCAAATTTTTCAAAATTTTTTTATTTTTATAGAAAACTTTTCAAATTTTTTTTTTTTTTTTTAGATATTTTTTTATTTTTATTTTTATAGGAAATTTTTAAAAAATTTATTATTTTTATAGGAAAATTTTCAAATTTTTATAGGAAATTTTTCAAATTTTTAATATTTAAAGGAAATTTTTCAATAATTTCTTATTTTTAAAGGAAATTTTTGAAAAATTTCCTATAAAAACAAGAAATTTTTGAAAAAGTTGCTATAAAAATAAGAAATTTTTATAGGAAATTTTTCAAAGGAAGTTTTTCAAAAAAATTTTTGAAAAATTTCCTAAAAAAATAAGAAATTTAAAAGAAATCCTATAAAAATAATTTGAGAAAAATTTCCTATTAAAACAAGAAATTTTTAAAAATTTTTCAAAAATTTCTTATTCTTATAAGAAATTTTTCAAAAATTTCTTATTTTTATAAACATTTTTCAAAAATTTCTTATTTTGATAAGAAATTTTTCAAAAATTTCTATTTTTTATAAAAAATTTTGAAATTTCTTATTTTTATAAAAAATTTTTCAAAAATTTCTTATTTTTATAAGACATTTTTCAAAAATTTCTTATTTTGATAAGAAATTTTTCAAAAATTTCTATTTTTTATAAAAATTTTTTCAAAAATTTCTTAATTTTATAAGAAATTTTTCAAAAATTTCTTAATTTTATAAGAAATTTTTCAAAAATTTCTTAATTTTATAAGAAATTTTTCAAAAATTTCTTATTTTTAAAAGAAATTTTTCAAAAATTTCTTATTTTTATAGGAAATTTTTCAAAAATTTCATAGTTTTATAAGAAATTTTTTAAAAATTTCATAGCTTTATAAGAAATTTTTCAAAAATTTCTTATTTTTATAAGAAATTTTTCAAAAATTTCTTATTTTTAAATGAAATTTTTCAATAATTTCTTATTTTTATAAGAAATTTTTCAATAATTTCTTATTTTTATAGGAAATTTTTCAAAAATGTCTTATTTTTATAGGAATTTTTTGAAAAATTTCTTATTTTTAATGGAAATTTTTCAAAACTTTCTTATTTTTATAGGAAATTTTTCAAAAATTTCTCATTTTTATAGAAAATTTTTCAAAAATTTCTCATTTTTATAGGAAATTTTTCAAAATTTTCTATTTTTTTAGCAAATTTTTCAAAATTTTTTTATTTTTATAGAAAACTTTTCAAAAATTTCTTTTTTTTAGATATTTTTTTATTTTTATTTTTATAGGAAATTTTTAAAAAATTTATTATTTTTATAGGAAATTTTTCAAATTTTTATAGGAAATTTTTGAAAAATTTCCTATAAAAACAAGAAATTTTTGAAAAAGTTGCTATAAAAATAAGAAATTTTTCAAAGGAAGTTTTTCAAAAAAAATTTTGAAAAATTTTCTAAAAAAATAAGAAATTTAAAAAAAAAATCCTGTAAAAAAAAATTGTGAAAAATTTCCTATTAAAACAAGAAATTTTTAAAAATTTCTTACTCTTATAAGAAATTTGTCAAAAATTTCTTATTCTTATAAGAAATTTTTCAAAAATTTCTTATTTTTATAAGAAATTTTTCAAAAATTTCTTATTTTTATAAGAAATTTTTCAAATATTCAAATTTTTCAAAACTTTCTTATTTTTATAAGAAATTTTTCAAAAATTTCTTATTTTTATAAGAAATTTTTCAAATTTTTTTTTTATAAGAAATTTTTCAAAAATTTCTTAATTTTATAAGAATATTTTCAAAAATTTCTTATTTTTATAAGAAATTTTTCAAAAATTTCTTATTTTTATATCAAATTTTTCAAAAATTTCATAGTTTTATAAGAAATTTTTCAAAAATTTCTTATTTTTATAAGAAATTTTTCAAAAATTTCTTATTTTTATATGAAATTTTTCAATATGTTCTTATTTTTATAAGAAAAATTTTTCAATAATTTCACATTTTTAAAGGAAATTTTTCAAAATTTTTTATTTTTATAGGAAAATTTTCAAAAATTGCTTATTTTTATAAGAAATTTTTCAAAAACTTATTATTTTTAGAGGAAATTAAAAAAAATCTTTTTTAAGGAAATTTTTTAAATATTTCTTATTTTTTTATGAAATTTTCAAAAAAAATTTCTTATTCTTTTAGAGGAAATTTTTCAAAAATTTATTATTTTTATTTTATATAAGATATAATATCCAATTTTTGCATCTTCCCACAACTAATTACCATTCGAATCAATTTGTTCCGAGCCATTACCATAACAAAGATTAAATCAAAAATTAATAATTTCTTCCAGTTAGAAAATCAAACAAAAAGCGAAGAAAATTCGCCATCCATCCAGTCAATCCAATGAAAGCGATGAGACCATCATAATCAGTTCATTGAAAGCACTAAAGATTATTAAAAATATTTTTTTTAATTAAGCGTGAATCGTATTATATTTTAGTTTTTTCTTAAGCGAATTTCTTTGTTAGGATAATCTTTACTTCAGCTTAGGGCTATTTTTGTAATTGTAATGAGTTTTTGCATTAAATAGCAAAATTCTTAGACTATGACTAAGTGACCTTTAAAGAAGTAATTAAATTATTCATAAACGTTATATGTATGTATATAGTATTAAAGCGTTATTAGATCAAACAAAAAAGCTTAAACGCAAAATAAGAAAGAGCAATGTCAGACATTATCATACCCATCAGTAGCTGCCACTGAAAATCTTCTGTATTTTTTTAGCTAAATTTCAAATATTTGCAGCAGACAAACAGAAACCATCAAAAGTTACCTCAAAAAGTACAAAAACTTAGAAATAAATGAATGAATGACTAGATTGATAGCAATCAAGTCATCAAATATTTATATAAAGTTACCGACTGCTAAATGCACTAAATCAACATATAACCGACTAGACAGACAGACAGACGTCTTAATGACAGACCTACTCATGGCCAATATTTGAAATGGAGTCTAATTTTTCAAAAGACATTTAAGAATATTAGAACTTCCTCATACTCAGACAGAAAAACTATAAACCATTCGTCAAATTGTTGAAACCATTCATAGGGTAAGTAGAAAGACCAAGACTTTTCCACATTTATGATCATTTTTCTCTAACAATAGGTTTCGAAAAATAAAATTTGAAAATTTTCCTCTACATATAAGACATTTTTGAAATTTTCTTATAAAAATAAGAAATTTTTAAAAAATTTTCTACAAAAATAAAAAATTTTTGAAAAAATTTCCTATAAAAAAAAGAAATTTTTTGTCAAATTTCCTATAAAAAAAGAAATTTTTAAAAAATTTCCTATAAAAAAGGAAATTTTTAAAAAAATTCTTATAAAAATAAGAAATTTTTGAAAAATTTCTTATAAATATAAGAAATTTTTGAAAAATTTCTTGTAAAAATAGAAAATTTTTGAAAAATTTCTTATAAAAATAAGAAATTTTTGAAAAAATTCTTCTAAAAATAAGAAATTATTGAAAAATTTCATATAAAGATAAGAAATTTTTGAAAAATTTCTTATAAAAATAAGAAATTTTTGAAAAATTTCCTATAAAACTATGAAATTTTTGAAAAATTTCCTATAAAAATAAGAAATTTTTGAAAAATTTCTTATGAAAATAAGAAATATTTGAAAAATTTCTTATAAAAATAAGAAATTTTTGAAAATTTTCTTATAAGAATAAGAAATTTTTGAAAAACTTCTTATAAAATTAAGAAATTTCTTATAAATTAAGAAATTTTTGAAAAAATTCTTATAAAACTAAGATATTTTTGAAAAATTTCTTATAAAAATAAGAAATATTTGAAAAATTTCTTATAAAAATAAAAAATATTTGAAAAATTTCTTATAAAAATAAGAAATTTTTGAAAAATTTCTTATAAAAATAAGAAATTTTTGAAAAATTTCTTGATTTAATAGGAAATTTTTCACAAATTATTTTTATAGTATTTTTTTTTAAATTTATTATTTTTTTAGGAAATTTTTCAAAAAATGTTTTTTTCAATAATTTCAAATTTTTATAGGAAATTTTTGAAGAATTTCAAATTTTTATAGGAAATAGAAATTCTTCAAAAATTTCTTACTTTTATAGGAAATTTTTAAAAAAAATTTTATTTTTATAGGAAATTTTATTTCTGATTTTTATAGGAAGTTAGTTTTTCAAAATTTTTTTTTATTTGTGCGAAATTTTTCAAAAATTTCTTATTTTTATAGGAAATTTTTCAAAAATTTCTTATTTTTATAGCAAATTTTTCAAAAATTTCTTATTTTTATAGGAAATTTTTCAAAAATTTCTTATTTTCATAGGAAATTTTTCAAAAATTTCTTATTTTCATAGGAAATTTTTCAAAAATTTCTTATTTTTATAGGAAATTTTTCAAAAATTTCTTATTTTTATAGGAAATTTTTCAAAAATTTCATAGTTTTATAGGAAGTTTTTCAAAAATTTCTTATTTTTATAGGAAATTTTTCAAAAATTTCTTATTTTTATATGAAATTTTTCAAAAATTTCTTATTTTTATAGGAAATTTTTAAAAAATTTCTTATTTTTATAGGAAATTTTTCAAAAATTTCCCAATTTTATAGGAAATTTTAAAAAAAATTCTTATTTGTTTAGGAAATTTTTTTAAAACTTCTTATTTTTATAGGAAATTTTTCAAGAATTTCTTATTTTTATAGGAATTTTTTTAATTTCTTATTTTTATAGGAAATTTTTAAAAATTTCTTAATTTTATAGGAAATTTTTTTAAATTTCTTATTTGTATAGGAAATTTTTCTTATTTTTATAGCAAATTTTTCAAAAATTTCTTAGTTATATTAGAAATTTTTCAAAAATTTCATTTTTATAGGAAATTTTTCAAAAATTTATTTTTCTTATCGGAAAATTTTTCAAAATATTATTATTTTTATAGAAAGTTTTTCAAAAGTTTCTTATTTTTATAGGAAAATTTTCAAAAATTTCTTATTTTTATAGGAAATATTTCAAAAACTTCCCAATTTTATAGGAAATTTTTAAAAAATTTCATATTTGTTTAGGAAATTTTTCAAAAATTTCTTATTTTTATAGGAAATTTGTATAGGAAATTTTTCAAAAATTTCCCAATTTTATAGGAAATTTTTAAAAATTTTTTTATTTGTTTAGGAAATTTTTCAAAAATTTCTTATTTTTATAGGATTTTTTTTTTAATTTCTTATTTTTATAGAAAATTTTTAAAAATTTCTTAATTTTATAGGAATTTTTTTTATAGGAAATTTTTCTTATTTTTATAGCAAATTTTTCAAAAATTTCTTATTTATATTAGAAATTTTTCAAAAATTTTATTTTTTATAGGAAATTTTTCAAAAATTTATTTTTCTTATCGGAAAATTTTTCAAAAAATTATTATTTTTATAAAAATTTTTTCAAAAATTTCTTATTTTTATAGGAAAATTTTCAAAAATTTCTTATTTTTATAGAAAATTTTTAAAGAAAATTTTTATAGCAAATTTTTATAGCAAATTTTTATAGCAAATTTTTCAAAAATTTCTTAGTTATATTAGAAATTTTTCAAAAATTTAATTTTTAATAGGAAATTTTTCAAAAATTTATTTTTCTTATCGGAAAATTTTTCAAAATATTATTATTTTTATAGAAAGTTTTTCAAAAATTTCTTATTTTTATAGGAAAATTTCCAAAAATTTCTTATTTTTATAGGAAATATTTCAAAAATTTCCCAATTTTATAGGAAATTTTTAAAAAATTTCTTATTTGTTTAGGAAATTTTTCAAAAATTTCTTATTTTTATAGGAAATTTGTATAGGAAATTTTTCAAAAATTTCCCAATTTTATAGGAAATTTTTAAAAAAATTTTTATTTGTTTAGGAAATTTTTCAAAAATTTCTTATTTTTATAGGATTTTTTTTAATTTCTTATTTTTATAGAAAATTTTTAAAAATTTCTTAATTTTATAGGAAATTTTTTTAAATTTCTTATTTTTATAGCAAAATTTTCTTATTTTTATAGCAAATTTTTCAAAAATTTCTTATTTATATTAGAAATTTTTCAAAAATTTTATTTTTTATAGGAAATTTTTCAAAAATTTATTTTTCTTATCGGAAAATTTTTCAAAAAATTATTATTTTTATAAAAATTTTTTCAAAAATTTCTTATTTTTATAGAAAATTTTTTAAAATTTTTTATTTTTACAAAAATTTTTTCAAAAATTTCGTATTTTGATAGATTTTTCAAAAAATCTTTTTTTTATAGGAAATTTAAAAAAAAAAATTCTTATTTTTATAGGAAATTTAAAAAAAATTTCTTATTTTAATAGGAAATTTTTTCAATAGTTTCTTATATTTATAGGAAATTTTTCAAAAATTTTTTATTTTTATGGAAAATTTTTGAAAAAATTTTTATTTTTATACGAAATTTTTCAAAATTTTCTTATTTTATAGGAAATTTTGAAAAATTTTCTATTTTTATTGGAAATTTTTTTATTTTTATTTTGCTTTTATGGGATTTTGTTTCTTGTTTAGTAATAAATTTTCGCAAATTTTTTGTCATGAGAAAAACATGACATTTGAAAATGTGAAACTGAAATTGGATAAAAATTAACTTAAGCAAACAACAAAGTGTTTGTTGTTCAAACAACTTTAAGGGGATTGTGTTGGTTCTTCACAATTTATCATTGTCAGAATATTTTTTTTTTTTTGTAGATTGTTAGAGGTTTTAAGGAGTTAAGATATTTTTAAGGAGGGGATTTTAACATCTTATAAAAAAAACTCTTTTCTATATTTAAACTACAAAGACAAAGTCTTATTTATAGATAACATCTTAAATTCGGGCTATGTTTTATACTCGTATTAAATTATATAAAAAGACTAAGTTCTATTTTTAAAATAAGTTTACCTTTGCAATTAAGGCCCACTGTGCTTTAATTAAATATTTGATTTTCCCAAAACAAAAAGTATCAACAAGTTGTTTTAACAAAAAACCCATATAAACGAAAACATCTTAAATATTTAAAGAAAATCTATTTATTCTTTGCTTCTTTGTTGTTTTATTAAATTTATGATTTATTAACATTATTCGCAATGAAAACATCTGGTTCCACCTCAACCCATGCCCAACATCAGCCACCAGCATCATCACTTCCAACAAGAACTTTGTTACTTATATTTTAGTCGCAACTGAAAAAAAAAACATTAAAAGTAAAATTTTAGCATTAACTAAAATCTTCAAAGAAAAATAAATATATATGCAAAGAAAAAAAAAATGAAGAAAAAAAAGTAAACACAAGCCGGATAAATTGAAAAATTTCTGGGTAAACATTTGAAGGCACTGACTAATAATAGAGCCAAAGCAACAGTTGGCTAAAAATGATGAGGAATGAGTCTGAGCAGCAAAACCGCAAAAACCAAATAGATTAAAGTCTAAACAGACAGACAGACAGACATAGGCACACAGATACATTTTCCTTGGCTTACACATACATTTAACTAAATGTTAGACATTTTCATCATAAACTCAATCAACACACAAGCACCCTCCCAAAGTAATAGGCTTTAATAAAACCATCATTTCATCTAAATTTACTTGGAAACTTTAGCAGGAAAAAAAAATTATTTACTCATTTATCCATGTTTGTTTTTTTTTCGGTTTGATTCATATCATTTCATTAGATTTTCGTTTTCATTCATATCTTTTCAGTCATTCAGTAATTCGTTTATTTACTTGCCACATTTTAGCCACCAACCCACCCTTCTCTGTCATTTGTCGCCCTAACAAAATAGTATATCTCAAATTCTAACCTAAAGTTCATCATGACTGGAAGTGGCAAAATTCACAGGCTGTTTCTTTATATTGTATAGAATTTTTGAAAATCATACCAAAAAATCTTAATACAATGTAAGAGGCTTATCTGAGTCACCTTAGAATTGTACTAAAACAGGTATAGATAGAGTCTAAGACATAATCAAGATTTTAGACAAGTCATATGCTTAAAGATCGACTAAGATATAATATAATGGCCTGAACAAAGATTGCGAAACACACTTGAAGACAGACTAAGAAATATACTTTGACAAATACTAAAACATACACGAAAACATCAACATATACCAAAAAGATTTAAAAATAACTTGTAGCAAGCTTACTAACATAAGCGTTAAACTCAGAAAACTGTTGCAATATACCTGAGGTCTTGGGAGTACAAAATTTGTAATAAGATTTTCCAAATTCCTAAGAGTACAAAAATTATTCGAGTTGAAAGTCGGTTTCATTTTGATTTTTGCACATATGTATGTCCCTAAGACTTAAGGAAATTGTTGGCCCATATCTGACCTTAGTAGTGAAGTCATATGGTTAAATTGTAAGGGCCGATGTTGAATGTGAACCACATCTAAACGCCAAGTTTTTTCCGAATTTATTTGACATTTCTCTATTTCAGACTTACTCAATTTGAACCATGGAGAGATACACAATTCAAAAACGTGTTAAAGTTATCCAGACTTATTATGAAAATGGACGTTCAAATCAAAACGCATATCTTGCACTTCGTGATTTTTTTGGTCAATTTGATTTGGTCAATGTGCGTACAATCGCAAAAATCGTGGAAAAATTCGAGCAAACCGGTTCTGTAGAAGATGTGAGAACACCAGTGCATGCTCGTACAGCTCGTACTGCAGAAAATATTGCTGCTGTTCGCGATAGTGTGGCTGAAGAGCCGTCCACCTCAACTCGTCGTCGTGCCCAACAATTGCACCTCTCACGCTCGTCGATGATGAACATTATGCATAAACGCTTACACGTTTACAAGGTGCAATTGGCTCAAGAACTAAAGCCTCTTGACCATTCCAAACGTCGTGAATGGGCAGAATAGTGGCAAGAAATGGCAACAGTGGATGATCAATTTTCGAAAAAAATCACCTTTAGTGATGAGGCACATTTTTACCTCAGTGGATTCGTCAATAAAAAGAATTGCCGCATTTGGACGAATGAGAATCCAAGAGTGATTGTCGAAAAACCAATGCACCCACAATGAGTGAATGTTTGGTGCGGTTTATGGGCTGGCGGCATCATCGGGCCGTATTTTTTCCAAAATGAGACCCGTCAGGCAGTTACTGTGAATGGTGTTCGCTATCGTGAGATGATAACGAACTTTTTATGGCCCGAATTGGAAGATATGGATGTGGACGATATGTGGTTTCAGCAGGACGGTGCCACTTGCCACACAGCTAACGAAACAATGGCTCTTTTGCGCAACCAATTCAATGGCCGTGTTATCTCATGTAATGGCGATGTCAATTGGCCGCCAAGATCATGTGGACTTTTTTCTTTGGGGTAATTTGAAAGACAAGGTGTACGTCGATAAGCCAGCAACTATTCAAGAGCTAAAGGATGAGATAATTCGGCACATTAACGGCATAGAACCTCCATTATGCCTCAGGGTCATCGAAAATTTGGACCATCGGATGGAGGTGTACCGCCGGCTCCCATTTAGCCGATATTTTGTTCCATACATAATTGAGTAATACCATAATAAAATAAAATAAAATAATAAAATAAAATTACAATAATTTCCTAAATAGTTTGTGTTTTATTCAAAATCAACATCGGCCCTTGAAATTTAACCACCCGATAGTTGGGCTTGACTGACTATATCTTTTCTTACTGACTATATCTTTTCTTATATACATATATATTTTTTTATACCCTTCACCACCATAGGTGGAAAGGGTATTATAAGTTTGTGCTGATGTTTGTAACGCATAGAAATATTTGTCTTAGACCCACCTTTTAGTATACCAATAGACTTAGAATCACTTTCTGAGTCGATTTAGCGATGTCCGTCCGTCCGTCTGGCTGGCTGGACCCCCATGTAAACCTTGTAATCAAACTACAGGTCGCAATTCTAAAGATAATTTGATGAAATTTAGCACAGATCATTTTTTTGATAATGGGACCATGGCTATTGAAATTGGTCAAAATCGGTCCATTATTTATGGTACCTCCCATAGGTCCCACTTCCCGGAATTGCTATATTGGCCACAAATATCAATATTTTCTCATGAAATTTAAAACAAATACTGCTTATGTAAACTTAAATCACTGTACTAAATTTCGTTGAAATCGGTCCACATTTGACCATAGCTCCCATACAAATTCTTTTCTCAAAACGCAGTAAATGAGACAAAATTCACTAAAACGCTCGTAAATCTGAAGATAATTACAATTTTAAGTTTATTTTTTACATACATGATTTTTGTAGCAATTGTAATCAATTTGCAAAATTTCATAATAGTCGGTCCTCATTTGAACCTAGCTCTCATATAAGTCCAAATGGCGGAATCAGCTTAAATGTATAAGTTTTGAGAATATATTTGTATGATGAGAAAAATTTAGCAAATATTTGTCTTTATACAGGAAAATAAACACCTTTGACCTTAGTGGTGAAGGGTATCGTATGGTCGGGCTTGACCGACTATAGCACTTTCTTACTTGTTTTACTAATAATTGTATTTCTTTTTTCTTTGCAGGTATGTACCAAAATTGATGTTATCATTAGATACCTTTTCAGGATAATCATCTTTATGCATTTTAAAAAGGTATGATTACGAAATTTCCCAGACCAGGAATGAAGTCAAAACATAGTCTTGCCCTGGTTATAAAAGTAAATTGTGGCACATTTTTTCTCGGCCATTTTGCCTAAGTCTGTCCTTCAGTCTTGGAAATTTATATTAATATTTATAAATTTTCGTTATTTGTTTACACTTTGCCTCATTTATTTAAATTGTTTACGTCATCATTTTTTTCCTTTTCTTGCAATTTCGTCTTTTTTCAAAATAACGAATTTCCTATTGACATTTAAGTATAAGTCTTTGAGTATTTTTGTATAATTTGTATATCTTTTTATTTGTATAAATTGCCATATTTTCATTTTGTTTGCTTATTTTTCCATACTCTGGCAATTATTTGTTTATGCTCAACTTAAATCTTAAGTATTTATTTATATTTTATGAATATTTTGCGAAATTTTTATATTAACCTCAAGTACAAAATATAAAAGAAAATGACCCTGAACCATTTGTTCTGTGGATTTTCAAGTATAATTTCAGATTTATTTGCTTGTACTCGTATGAGGATAATAAAATTTTCTTTTTTATTTATTTATTTATTCTATCATAACATGGTCAAAGCAAAATATGAAAACTTTAAAGGAACTGGGCACTAATATCATAGGGCTCAAATGTATACATATTATATGACTGAAAAATCTAGAAAAAATCGAATTGCTTTGATCAAATTTATTTACATAAATTGACATTGAAATAGTGCCAAAAAAAATTCTAAATCAGCCCTTAGCAGGACACTTGGCTTCATTTCTCGTAATTAAAAACGAAAATTGATTTTGTAAAAATAATAAACATAATTTAATTAATTCAAGGATAAAATCTAAAAATTTTAATTAAAATGTAAATTGATATTTTGCAAAGGAAATATTGGCAGAATTTGAATAGAAGAAAAAAAAATAATTTAAGATCTATTACATCACTTTTGGGATAAGCTCAGAAAAATGAAAGTAGTTTGGGTGTACTCTTCCAAATAACCGAACTAAAATCCTTATTGCTCTGGAGTAAATGTGACTTAATGTAGGCCATTTACGGGCAAGCAATTAATTTGTTCTTACCAGTTATAGGAAAGTAAATTATGATGACACATATACACCACTCACTACAACTGTAACTAAAAATACTTTTACGCTTTAGCTTTATTACAAACACTTCCCATCAATCATACGCTATGACCAGGACTGCCAGATTTGCCGATTTCTTGGCATTTTGGCGATTTTTTACCTAATAAATAGATAAGGGCCGATATGCAGATTTTGACTAGAAAATTGGCGATTTTTGAGATTATATCGAAAACAAAGCTTTAACAGTTTTTTTACATATATGACAAATCAGTGGTAAAAAAAAACGATAAAAGTTTTTAAAAATTCCGATATATTTAATTTATATTTAGAATCAAAATTAGAGAACGAAATATAATTTTTAATCAAAATTGTGCCATATAAAACTTCTTCTACCTAAAAATTTTCAATAAAAATGTGTTTGTATAAAAAAAATTTTACAATCTAAAATTTTTTCTTTAATGAAATTTTTCATTTAAAATTGTTTTTATCGAAAATTTTTCTATATAAATTTTTTTGTAAAGAAAAAATTTTTTATACCCAAGTTTTTAAAAAAATTTTCCATATAACATTTTTTGTATAGAAAAATTTTCTTCAAAAATTTTTTGTTTTCCATATACAATTTTTTTGTATAGAAAAATTTTCAAAATACGATTTTTTGTGTAGAAGAATTTTTCATATAAAGTTTTTTGTATAGACTAATTTTCAACATGATTTTTTTATTAGATTTTTTTTTTGTTTAAAAAAATTTTTAATATGATTTTCTTCTTTTCGAAAAATTTTTAGTATGAAATTTGTTCTATAGAAAATTTTTGAATAACAATTTGTGCTTTAGAAAAATTTTCAATGAACATTTTTTATATTAGGTTATTTGTGATAAATGTTTGAAAATTCAGATTTTTTGCCGATTAACTGCAGGTAATGCCGATTTTTAACGAAAATTTTCTGTCAGCTCTGACTATAATACACTCGATGAAGCGAGAAAACACTACGGCGTTCTTTTATTATCTTTGCTCTTACCAATGCAATCGCAAACTTGTTTATGTATTAGTGCCCACCACTAGTGTAGACATAAATTCATTAATGTTTTGTAAATTTGTTGGCTTTTGACTACCTAAAAGTATCATTAGCTTTTATTACATTAGCCTATATCTAAGTCTATTATAATCTTAACATATTTTACGTTACAACTCTGGAATTTTCTTCTCTTGTATATATCAGAATACAGTTTCCATTGCACTAAATTCGGCAGTAGGCTGGCAACGCTAAAAATCATTTGTTAGGAAACTTGTATACCAAAGAAAAGAAGATCTCTAAGCAATCTAATCTTTCGTAAGAAAATGATATTTCTCGAAAGGCCGGCAATAGCAAGGCTTTTTTATCTAAATAACAAAAATTCAAAACCATTGTCTATGTCTTAATCTATGTCTTAGTCTATGTCTAAGTCTATGTCTTAGTCTACGTCTTAGTCTATGTCTTAGACTATGTCTTAGGCTATGTTTTAGTCTATGTCTTAGTCTATGTCTTAGTCTATGTCTTAGTCTACGTCTTAGTCTATGTCTTAGACTATGTCTTAGGCTATGTTTTAGTCTATGTCTTAGTCTATGTCTTAGTCTATGTCTTAGTCTATGTCTTAGTCTATGTCTTAGTCTATGTCTTAGTCTATGTCTTAGTCTATGTCTTAGTCTATGTCTTAGTCTATGTCTTAGTCTATGTCTTAGTCTATGTCTTAGTCTATGTCTTAGTCTATGTCTTAGTCTATGTCTTAGTCTATGTCTTAGTCTATGTCTTAGTCTATGTCTTAGTCTATGTCTTAGTCTATGTCTTAGTCTATGTCTTAGTCTATGTCTTAGTCTATGTCTTAGTCTATGTCTTAGTCTATGTCTTAGTCTATGTCTTAGTCTATGTCTTAGTCTATGTCTTAGTCTATGTCTTAGTCTATGTCTTAGTCTATGTCTTAGTCTATGTCTTAGTCTATGTCTTAGTCTATGTCTTAGTCTATGTCTTAGTCTATGTCTTAGTCTATGTCTTAGTCTATGTCTTAGTCTATGTCTTAGTCTATGTCTTAGTCTATGTCTTAGTCTATGTCTTAGTCTATGTCTTAGTCTATGTCTTAGTCTATGTCTTAGTCTATGTCTTAGTCTATGTCTTAGTCTATGTCTTAGTCTATGTCTTAGTCTATGTCTTAGTCTATGTCTTAGTCTATGTCTTAGTCTATGTCTTAGTCTATGTCTTAGTCTATGTCTTAGTCTATGTCTTAGTCTATGTCTTAGTCTATGTCTTAGTCTATGTCTTAGTCTATGTCTTAGTCTATGTCTTAGTCTATGTCTTAGTCTATGTCTTAGTCTATGTCTTAGTCTATGTCTTAGTCTATGTCTTAGTCTATGTCTTAGTCTATGTCTTAGTCTATGTCTTAGTCTATGTCTTAGTCTATGTCTTAGTCTATGTCTTAGTCTATGTCTTAGTCCATGTCTTAGTCTATGTCTTAGTCTATGTCTTAGTCTATGTCTTAGTCTATGTCTTAGTCTATGTCTTAGTCTATGTCTTAGTCTATGTCTTAGTCTATGTCTTAGTCTATGTCTTAGTCTATGTCTTAGTCTATGTCTTAGTCTATGTCTTAGTCTATGTCTTAGTCTATGTCTTAGTCTATGTCTTAGTCTATGTCTTAGTCTATGTCTTAGTCTATGTCTTAGTCTATGTCTTAGTCTATGTCTTAGTCTATGTCTTAGTCTATGTCTTAGTCTATGTCTTAGTCTATGTCTTAGTCTATGTCTTAGTCTATGTCTTAGTCTATGTCTTAGTCTATGTCTTAGTCTATGTCTTAGTCTATGTCTTAGTCTATGTCTTAGTCTATGTCTTAGTCTATGTCTTAGTCTATGTCTTAGTCTATGTCTTAGTCTATGTCTTAGTCTATGTCTTAGTCTATGTCTTAGTCTATGTCTTAGTCTATGTCTTAGTCTGTGTCTTAGTCTATGTCTTAGTCTATGTCTTAGTCTATGTCTTAGTCTATGTCTTAGTCTATGTCTTAGTCTATGTCTTAGTCTATGTCTTAGTCTATGTCTTAGTCTATGTCTTAGTCTATGTCTTAGTCTATGTCTTAGTCTATGTCTTAGTCTATGTCTTAGTCTATGTCTTAGTCTATGTCTGAGTCTATGTCTTAGTCTATGTCTTAGTCTATGTCTTAGTCTATGTCTTAGTCTATGTCTTAGTCTATGTCTTAGTCTATGTCTTAGTCTATGTCTTAGTCTATGTCTTAGTCTATGTTTTAGTCTATGTCTTAGTCTATGTCTTAGTCTATGTCTTAGTCTATGTCTTAGTCTATGTCTTAGTCTATGTCTTAGTCTATGTCTTAGTCTATGTCTTAGTCTATGTCTTAGTCTATGTCTTAGTCTATGTCTTAGTCTATGTCTTAGTCTATATCTTAGTCTATGTCTTAGTCTATGTCTTAGCCTATGTCTTAGTCTATTTCTTAGTCTTTGTCTTAGTCAATATTTAAATATTTTATTCTATATCTTTGTTATATCTTGGTTTATAGTTTAACCTATATCTTAGTCTATATATATCTTACCAATGGGTATAATTGGTTCAAAAGCTAGTAGGATAGTGGTAGGCGGAACACCCCATTTATAAAATTAGTAAAAAATTTTCAAATTTATTAGGGTCTTTTTCACTTGTTATTGAATATTTTTTTAATAAAATAATGCTTTTTTTCAATTTCGGTTACATTTTCCTCTCTATTTACTATTTTTACTTAAACTCATTATTAGTATCAGTAGTTACTGATTAGTAATATTTTCAATTATTCCATAAATAAAACTCCATTTTTGGTTGGTATGTATTTTCAATCTCAGTAGAATCAAAAATATTTCCAATTTAATTTTATTTCCCAGAAATATTTTTACTACCATCATTACGCCAAAAATTACTCAGTATCCAATAAATTTTTATTGCTTATGTCTCATTTTATATTTTTTAAGTTTTCCTAAAGTGTTAAAATTTTATAGAATTTTCTTTATTTTTGATGTCATATGATCATGGCACCATGAGCCATCAAGATGATGTTGTCTACTTAAAAAAAAATGAAACAAACTATATATTATAAAATATCATAAAGAGTTGGTGTTTCTTACCATATAAACATATTTATGGCAATACCAGGAAAAAGCAGTAACGAAAAAAGTTTGATTTTATAGCGAATTATTTTTAAGAAGATTTTTGTGGCTTTTTATAACATTTCCCTTCATTGCCACTGAAGACTGAAGGAAGGAAAAATCTGTCACTAGAACAATTTAATAAGTGTCATAAAAGTATCCACATTATAATTAGTAGCGATAGTAAAGCAAAACTTATGAAACGGAAACGGAGGGGATGAGTAAAGAGGGAAAAAAGCCACAAAAAGTTGGTGATAAAATTTGACAAGCAAGAAAATCTTAATTATAGTTTTTTTTCTTATTCGCTAAAAAAAAAAACAACGAATTACAATTTTTGCAATCTTTTGTAATAAATAATAATGATTTTTATTTTTTATGACCAAAAAGATTTTGAGCAAAAGACGGGGATGCGGAAAATATGTTCAAAATCATAAAAATATTTTTTAGTAAGAAGGTCTCATCAAATAAATTTATGGATGAAATTTCTTTTGTTTTAAATAAAGTTTTCTGGATTCAAAACTGATACAAGCAAAGTTAATTATAAAAAAAGAAACCTTTTTTAATACTTTCCGAGGATATTTTTAGAAGATAAATATTTTTCTTTGTCTTAGGTTTTGCGGTTTTTGTCTTCTTTGGCTTAAAAAAACTTTTCTAATATTTTTATAAGTAAAAATTGCCTTTTACTTTTGAACCACCCACAGTCATTTTTTGTCATTTCCTATGTTTTTATTTGGCATTTTACTCGTAAGATTGATTGGAGTTGTTCGTGTGATTCAAACATATATATATTTTTTTTTTTTGGTTATGGTAAACGAACCATAAATAGAAGAAAATGAAAGCAATTTTTCTTGTTCCAAACTCGACTTATAAAGTGGGGGCAAAAAGGGAGAATTGTGGCAAACCTCAACTGACTACATTAGGAGTTAGTTAAGAAGCATAAACATAATCCTGACTATAAAGGATATTTCTACCAAAAGTTAAATAAACAAAAAAATACACATTTACCAGCTATTGGATAAAATGAGAAATAAATATTGCTTATACATAATATGATAGTAGATTTCCGAGCCCGTCGTTAACCGAGTTTCCTTACGATTAGTTTTTGTTATAAATATAAATTTCTTCCCCACTCCTTTCCTTGAAGCTTTTCGATGGTTGTAAAGGCCACCATCATCAGATTTTTAATTTTTTCTAATTTGCAAGACAAAATAAATACGAATTATAATGTCTTTACAAAATATCAACATAAAGCGAAGATTATCGCCCAAACAAAATTAAACACAAAACATTTTCAAGTGTTATATGTCTTTAAACTTTTGGTGTATTTAAAATGTATTAAACAGTTTTTGACTCCAAAAGTTTGAAGGCATATAAAACTGTAAAATGTTTTGTATTTAGTTTTGTTTGGACTATAATCTTCGCTTTATGTTGATATTTTGTAACGACATTATAATTCGTATTTATTTTGTCTTGCAAATTAGAAAAAATCAAAAATCTGATGATGGTGGCCTATACAACCATCGAAATAATTCAAGAAATATGAATATTTTAATTATATAATTTTCAACCGATAAAAAGTTAATTATAAAATGATCGAAGATACACCATTATAACATTTTTATTTACATGAGAGGTTGGCCTCCACTTAGACCAACCTAAACTTCAGTTTAATCAAACTCACGACATAGACCATCTCAGTTATAAGAGACAAAACTAAGACATAGAATAAGACATAGACTAAGACATAGACTAAGACATAGACTCAGACATAGACTAAGACATAGACTAAGACATAGACTAAGACATAGACTAAGACATAGACTAAGACATAGACTAAGACATAGACTAAGACATAGACTAAGACATAGACTAAGACATAGACTAAGACATAGACTAAGACATAGACTAAGACATAGACTAAGACATAGACTAAGACATAGACTAAGATTTAGACTAAGATTTAGACTAAGACATAGACTAAGACATAGACTAAGACATAGACTAAGACATAGACTAAGACATAGACTAAGACATAGACTAAGACATAGACTAAGACATAGACTAAGACATAGACTAAGACATAGACTAAGACATAGACTAAGACATAGACTAAGACATAGACTAAGACATAGACTAAGACATAGACTAAGACATAGACTAAGACATAGACTAAGACATAGACTAAGACATAGACTAAAATAAGACTAAGACATAGACTAAGACATAGACTAAGACATAGACTAAGACATAGACTAAGACATAGACTAAGACATAGACTAAGACATAGACTAAGACATAGACTAAGACATAGACTAAGACATAGACTAAGACATAGACTAAGACATAGACTAAGACATAGACTAAGACATAGACTAAGACATAGACTAAGACATAGACTAAGACATAGACTAAGACATAGACTAAGACATAGACTAAGACATAGACTAAGACATAGACTAAGACATAGACTAAGACACAGACTAAGACATAGACTAAGACATAGACTAAGACATAGACTAAGACATAGACTAAGACATAGACTAAGACATAGACTAAGACATAGACTAAGACATAGACTAAGACATAGACTAAGACATAGACTAAGACATAGACTAAGACATAGACTAAGACATAGACTAAGACATAGACTAAGACATAGACTAAGACATAGACTAAGACATAGACTAAGACATAGACTAAGACATAGACTAAGACATAGACTAAGACATAGACTAAGACATAGACTAAGACATAGACTAAGACATAGACTAAGACATAGACTAAGACATAGACTAAGACATAGACTAAGACATAGACTAAGACATAGACTAAGACATAGACTAAGACATAGATTAAGTCAAAAAGTTCCTGGGAGTTTATAGGATATTAAATTTCTTTAATGTTGTCTTTCATTTCCTTTATATTTAGAATTTAAATTGTTAAAAAAAATATATTCGTCCTTAACCTTAAACTTCCAAAAATAAACAACACCTACAATTACTTGCCTTAAAGGGCTCAAGAAAAACGATTTGACTTACGCACAAATGGTTTTGGAAAAAAAATATTGGTCGAAAGAAAAAACAACAATTTCTTAAAGATGTCATAAATTTAGAACTCAACAGGAACGAAAAATATTCTATAAGTTTAAAATTTCAAAGGTTTGGTTAAGCTTTTCAAGGACAACCTAAATTCTAACACTTCAGAACGCACAAAAAAAAACACAACAAGGATACAGACAAAACTCTCTTTGTTCTTGCTTGCTCTTACATTAAGAGCTAACATTTAACCACCCACAAATCCCCCTAATCCCATTCTTACAATAAAACAAATATTATTTAAGAACTTCCATAAGAATTTATGATAAAGAGCAAATATTGAAAAAGGTATTCAAAAATCTAAAATATAAGCAAAATCAGGAGGTCAATATCAAAAGGTACACAACAACGATTATTACATGAGTTTTAGTACTTTAAGGAAAATTAATGCTCGAAGGAGTGTTCGAAGAGAGTGCGAAAATCTTTGACATTTAATCAATACAAACACACACACCCACATTTGTTTAGGAGATTTATGTGGAAGTTTATACAAAAAAAAAAAAGGAAATAAATTATGTTATAAAAAGGATATAAAAAGGATAGCACAAATGTAAATATTGTATTAAGAAAGAAAATTATTTATGTATGTATTGTGTGTTTAGTTAACACTACTCCACAAAATTTTTTATCAAAAATTATATAGAAAATTTTTGATAAAAAACTCTTCTATAGAAATTTTTTTTTTAACAAAAACTTTCCTAGAGAAATTTTTTTTATGAAAAATGTTTCTACAGAAAACTTTTTTTATCAAAAATTCGTTCTATAGAAAATTTCTTTATCAAAAATTTTTCTATAGAAAATTTCTTTATCAAAAATTTTTCTATCGTAAATTTCTTTATCAAAATTTTTCTATAGAAATTTTTTTTTAACAAAAATTTTTCTATATGAAATTTTTTTATCAAAAGTTTTTCTATAGAAATTTTTTTTTATCAAAAATTTTTCTATAGAAAATTTTTTTATCAAAAATTTTTCTATAGAAATTTTTTTTAACAAAAATTTTTCTATAGAAAATTTTTTTATCAAAAATTTTTCTATAGAAAATTTCTTTATCAAAAATTTAACAAAAATTTTTATATAGAAAATTTTTTTATCAAAAATTTTTCTATAGGAAATTTTGTTATCAAAAATTTTTTTATAAAAAATTTTTATAGAAAATTAAAAAAAAAAAAATAAGAAAATATGTTTATTAAAAAAATTTTTTATAGAAAATATTTTTATAATTTTTTTTTATTTTTTTATCAAAAATTTTTCTATAGAAATTTTTTTTTACAAAAATTTTTCTATAGAAAATTTTTTATCAAAACTTTTTCTATAGAAAATTTTTTTATCAAAAATTTTTCTATAAAAAATTTTTTATCAAAAATTTTTCTATAGAAATTTTCTTTATCAAAAATTTTTCTATAGAAAATTTTTTTTATCAAAAATTTTTCTATCGTAAATTTTTTTATCAAAAATGTTTCTATAGAAAATTTTTTATCAAAAATTTTTCTATAGAAAATTTATTTATCAAAATTTTTCTATAGAAAATTTATTTATCAAAAATTTTTCTATAGAAAATTTTTTTATGAAACATTTTTTTTATCAAAAAATTTTTTATAGAAAATTTCTTTAGCAAAAATTTTTCTATAGAAAATTTCTTTAGCAAAAATTTTTCTACAGAAAATTTCTTTATCACAAATTTTTTCTATAGAAAACTTTTTTATCAAAAATTTTTCTATAGAAAGTTATTTTCTTAAAAATTTTTCTATAGAAAATTTTTTTATAGAAAATTTTTGTATCGAAAATTTTTCTATAGAAAATTTTTTTTATCAAAAATTTTTCTATAGATAATATAGAAAATTCTTTATCATAATTTTTCTATAGAAAATTTTTATCAAAAATTTTTCAAAAGAAAGTTTTTTTTTATCAAAAATTTTTCTATAGAAAATTTTTTTATAGAAAATTTTTTTATATAAAATTTTTTAATCAAAAATTTTTCTATAGAAAATTTTTATATAGAAAATTTTATCGAAAAATTTTTTATAGAAAATTTTTTTATCAAAAATTTTTCTATAGAAAACATTTTTTTTATCAAAAAAGTTTTTATAGAAAATTTCTTTAAAAAAAATTTTTCTATAGAAAATTTCTTTATCACAAATTTTTCTATAGAAAATTATTTTAACAAAATTTTTTCTATAGAAAATTTTTTTATCAAAAATTTTTCTATAGAAAATTTTGTTATCAAAAATTTTTCAATAGAAAGTTTTTTTTCAAAAAATTTTCTGTAGAAAAAAGTCAAAAAGTTTTCTATAGAAAATTTTTTTACAAAAAATTTTCTATAGAAATTTTTTTTATTAAAATTTCTATCAGCCGACATTGAGGTATAGCTCCTACACAAGGTTTTTTGTAACTACATAATCTTGTTTCCTAGTGTAATTGAATTCTAATGTAGACACAGGAAATTACTTAAAATGTCAAATTAAACATTTGATATCTATTAAAAAAAAACCCTAAAGCTTTGAAAATATTACAAATCCTAGGAAATTTTAATATTTTATTCAAAATGATTTTAATTTAAACTAAATACATATCCTTTCAAGTTTTGTTTAAATTTTTCTTTTCATTTAATTTCCTATTTCCTTAACTTTAAGTTTTTTTTTTTTCAAAATAACAAACTGCCTTTAAGTTATATTTTCTAAAAATTTTGTAAACTTAAAATATATTTATGTCATTCATTTATCACTTATGATAATCGACAAATGTCTCACACCCATTTATTTATTTATTTGTTCTGTTGAACTAGATTTTATTTCCTTTATTTTTTGTACATTAAACAATATTTCTTGTACTTCTTCTTCGGCTGTCCCTTGAAGCGTATGGTTGGCAAAAAGTTTTTTGGTCGATAAACATGGCTCCATAATTTCTAACAGAATTTATAGGGTAGTTAACCCATTGGGAGGAAGGAAAATGTGAAGTATAATCTTTCCAAGTAACCTTTAGCCAAACTCTACATTATTGAGATATTGCACTCCATACATTTGTTTTCTGTCAAAAGTGAAATTAAAGTGGATAAAGAACAATGAAAAATACATAAACGCACAAACAAACATACATTTCATGAACACGTGTGTGTGCCTTAGCATTCTCTCATTGAATAGTCGTCTTCATTTTATGTTTCAAAAATAGAGTAGAAGCGGTATACCCTTTTTTATGGGAGTTATCAAAAAGACCATGCGGCAAATTAGTGAACGGAAGTGCTACATCTTTTATTTATATAGTCTTGGCTCAAATGGTCACAGTTAACACAAAAAATATCCTAACTAAGTATCAGGTCAACCAATCTAAGAAAAATCGTCACTTGGATCCTACATTCGTTGTCTTTTTGTGAAACCTATAATTTTTAAATTAGGTAAATTGTAGGTATTGTGGTTTATTTAGTTGGTTAGCACGTCGACTACTAAACATAACATATCATATTCAGCCTGGGTTCGAGCTCCGGTTACGCAACATCAAATGTCGGTAATAACTAATTTCCATGAAAACTATTAATTACTACAGCATCCACAATCGACGGTTAGACTATAGCAATAACACGCTATCGATGTAAAATAAATAAAATTGGCTGTAGAACCGAAAATCAAAACTCAGACTTCACAGTGTCACCCGCCTAGATATTCCGAACATTCCCTGAAAATTCTATTAAAATCGGACTTACACACATCCTGTTTTATAGATATAGATATATGATAGATATATGATCTTAGCCTGTACACCTAAGTATACACCGTTCAAGCACCTGATTTGGCAGCGTTATCCGCAATAATATTATCAGGTACCCAAAAATGTTTTATAAAGGAATGTCCCGCATTCTTAGTAAAAGATGCTCGGTATTTACGTGTAATAACAGATGTCGTGACGACATTAGAAGGGGATTAAATCTGGCGTCCTGACTGTCAATAAAACATAATCTCCTTTATATATTCTGCGGTATCTTAGCCATTATGCTCTGTATGAGGCTATTATGTTGTCCTGTAGAATACTATATTATTTAAAGACTCCATTTTCTTCCCAGACTTAGATCCAGCTGTGTATGCTTCTAGAAGCTATGTTTAAGATAGATTGTAGGTTGAAGAAGTCCTATCTTCAGGAAAAAGTCAAGATTTTTTGGATATTGAAGAGGTCATGCTTCCAATTTAGCCAATCATAAATTACCATTGATGAAATGAGACTTTCAGAAAAGAAGTCACATTCGTATGGGCTTGTTAAGGGGCTAGAAGTCAGGTACCTATATAAATAGAGCTTAGAATTTAAACAGAAGAGTCGGGCTAGGACACCCTAGTATTCTGAACCTAACAATTCTGCATAGCTTTGAGTCAGGGTCACGCATGACAAACTGCTTTGTCAAGGAGTTATTGTGTAGTTCACAACCGGAAGTCGCTATCCCCGATAGAGTCTAATGGGAGGGTTGATGGCTCTAAGAAAGATATGGGCACTGGCGCTGGTGTTTTTATAAAAGATAAGAGCATTAAGAAATTGAATAGGCTTGTTTGTGAATGTAGTATCTTCCAGGCAGAATTTTAGCCATATGGAAAGGTACACAGCTTATTCCGAATAATTAGCGAGTTGACCTTCTATCTCGACAGTCAAGTTGCACTTAAAGCTCTGAGATGACAAAATATCACATCAAAAGTAGTTGGGAAATGCAAATTAGCTCTGATAAATTTATCATGTACAGTGGTCGGCATATTTATTTTGACATATTATTTGTTTTTCTTCTTTTTTATTTTTACTCCATTACAATTAAAAATATGTGAAATTGCAACATATATTGTTATTTATTAGAACACAAAACACTTTTCACATTTTTAACGTTTTTGTAATATTTTTTTTTTAATTGAAACTAAAAAGTAGATGATTCAGTATAAGGCACAAGTATTTTGACATGTTTTTGCATTGCATATTAACAAATTGGGAACTTCAAGGTCAACAAAAATTAAGAATAATTATTTGGATAAATATAAAATGTATCCACCTTCAGTACTTTATACTTTTTGGAGGCGATTTGGAACGGAATTCATCAAAGGTTGAAAAAACTTCATAGAAATCTATTTCCAAGCTTTTGTGAAAAATTACAAAAAAATTAAAAATGTGAAAAGTGTTTGTGTTCTAATAAATTACAACATTTGTTGCAATTTTAACTGTTTTTACTTATTTTTTTAATAACATTGCACCAGAAGTAATAAAACAAGAAAAATAAATGCTATGTCAAAATAAATATGCCCACCACTGTAGTTTCAAGATTAAACTATATTGGCTGTGACATCGAAGGCAACTAAGTGGCTAAATTTGAAGGCAACGAAGTTGCTGACGAAGCCTCGAAACAAAGTTGGTAAATTTGAAGGCAACGAAGTTGCTGACGAAGCCTCAAAAACAAGAATTAATACACTTGGTGACAAAGGTAAATCCATCTATATGTCACTTCTACATGGGTATTAAGTGTTGGATTAGCGTGGAAACAACAAAGAACTGGCGCAACTTGGCATCCTCTAGAATATCTAGTGCTTTGTGAACTAATTTAGATATAAGTAGATCCAAGTCGTTGCTAGGACTTAATGTAAGAAACTCATAGGCGTGCTAACCGGCCACTGTGCCCTAAACAAGTGGGATGGAGCAGTTCGGGGCATCTGAAGACTTTACGTCCCAATTATTTGAGTATATCCTTTGTTACTGTTCTATACTTCAGAATCGGAGACACAAATTTTTAGGTATCAAATTCGATGAGGAACTTCAGTTTTCCCATTGTTGTTGTCATTATTTATGTTGACATCACCTTTCGAACCTAACCTATCGGGTTGATTAGTTCTGTAGAGTCCAGACCACCAGACAAGAGGTAACCGTTAGTGTGAGCTTAACGACCAACTCGAAAAGTCGGGCAGTAGTGGAAGAGTAAGGCCTTATCTATTAAATAAGGTTCTCATACCCTAGATTGGGTCTATAGCAGCTTAGAATCAAAAATGACAAATGGAATTTGATAAATCGCACAAGTTTAAGCAGAAGTTAGTCCCCATGTATTACCTAAGTCTCCACTACATAAAAAATTGCAATTTGACGCCTTGGAGTACCAAATGACGCTAAGAAACTTAGATTGGTCCGTAAGCACAGATTCAAGCTACGAGTAGAGTGTGATCCCATGTATTGTCTAAGGCTTTTTACATAAGCAATTGATGATTCAGACTGCCAAGATGTTGGGGCTAGTTTAACACCTGAAAAGATTCCAAGGTCCAGGCAAAAACAAGGTTCAATGTATTGCCTAATTCATTTATACATGAAAATAATTATATTGATGCTTTAAATCTATTGTGTATGATGAAATAGAATAAGTTTCGACTTAGCGGTATTAACTTCCAGCCCAAAGCGATTTCCAAGCATTATGAAAAATTTTGAGGAATTTTTTTAGAAATTTCCTCTTTGACATCATTTTCTATGGAATCGAGTTCCATAAAGATTATAAAACACCACCGCCAGTATATTTTGTTTATTTATTGTAGGAGGATTGTAGAGAGATCAAAGATGTTTAAAGGGGAGATGAAGCTTCTTATTATTCAACACGAAATTCTCGTCTTGTCTCTTTTTAGAACAGCAAAATTGTTTGATCTGTTGTCGTTTAGGCGCATAATATAACCTTTTTTTCTACAACCAATTTTATTTATTTTACATCGAGAGCGTGTCAATGATGTAGGGCTTACCTTCGACAGAGGATGGAAAATTGCAGGAATTGATGTTGTAGTGACTTGGATTCGAACCCAGAGCAATTTGTTATTTTGATGCTATCCAACTAAAATTTTGAAGTTTTGAACATTTTCTAAAATTGAAGCTGATATGTACTAACATTAAAAACAAGATGCAAATTTATTGAGATATGGACTAAATAGACTTTTCAATGAGATATAAAAATCTTAGATAAATTAAAAAGTTTTCAATTTTTTCTTATACTTTCTGAAAGTTGAATGTTCTAAAAGAATTAAGTGATATTAAGCATAAAATTATTGCAAGTTTCTTGAATATGTTTAATTAATTCTTTAAAATTTTTCTGATTCTCCTCCCTTAGAGGGTTAATAATAAATTCTTTTTTGCCCTAATAAAACTAGTGGGAGTTATAATGTAATCTTGTGCTTAAGTACAGCGACGATGATAGTCATTGTCATATATACAAGACAAAATTAATGTTGACGTCGCCGTTTTTTTTTTTTTTTTTTGCCTTCCTAGTGTCCCATAGCCAAACGCGGTTGGTCTCCTTTGCTTTGGGTCTTTAAATATTGGCTAGCAAGGAATGTTGTCTCGTTATTGTGTGTTATACAATTTTCTTTTCATCTTTTTTGCTTTTGCTGCTGAAAGTTCGACCTAACGAAAAGTAAGCCAGCCAAACTGTCAACACGTTTTTGTAATTTTTTTTCTCCTCGAGATTTCAGTTTTTTTTTTTCTCCTATGATTACAATTTTTCTTTAGATTTTTGTATGAATTTTCTTTTTGGGGTTTCCTTTTTCGTGGCTCGAAAAAAAAACCAACCATAATTTGTTGTTTGCAAATATTATGATAAGTATTGGGAGTAAAACCAACACTAGCGGCATCAGCAGAGGCTGAAATATAAACTAAAGCGAGAACAGGCGAGAGCAAAAGCGAGAAAAATTAAACAAACATGTACGAAAGGAAGCAAGTGGAGAAGAAAAAAACTTAAACAAAACGGAAAGGAAATGAAAGAAAAGGAAATAAAATACAAGGAAAAACTACTACTACTATTAAGATACTCCTGACACACTAACAAGAAATTTCTTTTATACTCAACAATTGAAATTTTTTCATTTAATTTTTTTTAAAAATTTTTCTTGATGATATATAACGAATAAAACACAAAAAGAGTTGTATAAGAGAAAGAAAAGAAGCAGGAAAATAAACAAAAAAGGAAACATTAAAAAATAACCCAACTACAGGGATTTTGCTGCTAATAGAAAAGGTATCAAAACTTTACATATCGTCAACTGAAATGCAAAAGGGCGTAACTAACACAAAAATTACAATTGATTTTTTGATTGATTATGTAACAGCAACCCAAAATAGTAACTACCTACAAAATTGTTTATGTGTACGGTCAAAAACAACGATTTAATTCACTAACAAGTAAAAGTGTTATATTCGGCTGTACCGAATCTTATATACCCACCATCAAGTCATATTAAATTTAGAAACGTATCTTATATATCTACGAGGGTGCAGCTAATTCAAAATTTTGACCCAATGTGATATTGTTGGCAAAATATTTGGACTAAATTCGGCAGATCATCTAAATCTTTTTGATTGTAGATATAAAAAGGGGATGTTATATATATAAGAACTATTGCCAAATGTTGACCGATTGTCACAAAATTTTATATACTGGCTGGTATTTATATAAAGCTTATTTACGCAAAATTCATAGCTATCATAGTTTATAACTTAATAGCTTTTAACTGGCATCTGTGGCATTTTAGTGGTTTCCGGTAGTGGTTTTTATATACAAGCTATGGTCAAATATGGACCGATTCCTATAAAATTTGATATACCGATCAATAGTTGCATACTATCTCTCTGTTCTAAATTTAGTCGTCATAGCTACTACAATTATATTCCATTTATTAATTTCCGGGACAGGGTTATATGGGAGCTCTAACTAAATGTGAACCGATTTCGTCTGTTTTCAGTACACAACTTCTAAAACATATTGAAAATACTATCGTAAAATTTTGTCACTCTAGCTCTTATAGTTAAGGCGCTATCGCGCTTTAATTTAACGGTCAGACGGACAGAAACCCCCTTTCTTTTTGGTATTTTATATGGGAGCTATGATCAAATGGTGACCGATTCTGACAAAATTTTACACAATTGCTAGCATTGACTTTAGACTTCCTGGTGCTAAATTTAGTGGTTACAGCTGTTATAGTTTAAGAGTTATTGGCATTTAATGTATTTTAGGTGGAATTTAGGCTGTTTCCATAAGAGTTTTGTATGGGAGCTATGGCTAAATATGAACCGATTTCAATAAAATTTTATACACTACCTATCGCTTATGTAAAACTTTTATATACCAAATTCTATCATTATAGCTATTATAATTTGTCATTTATTAGCAAATAAGCGATTTGCCTAGGCGAGGTTATACGAGAGCTATAGTCGATTCGTTTTCGGCGTTATAGTGCTTTCAGCAGACAGACAGATAGGCAGATAGACAAACACATAGACAGATAGACAGACAGACAAACACACAGACAGATAGACAGACAGACAAACACACAGACAGACAGAAAGAAAGACAGACAGACAGACAGACAGACAGACAGACAGACAGACAGACAGACAGACAGACAGACAGACAGACAGACAGACAGACAGACAGACAGACAGACAGACAGACAGACAGACAGACAGACAGACAGACAGACAGACAGACAGACAGACAGACAGACAGACAGACAGACAGACAGACATACATACATACATACATACATACATACATACATACATACATACATACATACATACATACATACATACATACATACATACATACATACATACATACATACATACATACATACATACATACATACATACATACATACATACATACATACATACATACATACATACATACATACATACATACATACATACATACATACATACATACATACATACATACATACATACATACATACATACATACATACATACATACATACATACATACATACATACATACATACATACATACATACATACATACATACATACATACATACATACATACATACATACATACATACATACATACATACATACATACATACATACATACATACATACATACATACATACATACATACATACATACATACATACATACATACATACATACATACATACATACATACATACATACATACATACATACATACATACATACATACATACATACATACATACATACATACATACATACATACATACATACATACATACATACATACATACATACATACATACATACATACATACATACATACATACATACATACATACATACATACATACATACATACATACATACATACATACATACATACATACATACATACATACATACATACATACATACATACATACATACATACATACATACATACATACATACATACATACATACATACATACATACATACATACATACATACATACATACATACATACATACATACATACATACATACATACATACATACATACAGACAGACAGACAGACAGAAAGACAGACAGACAGACAGACAGACACACAGACAGACATCGTTTATATAAAACTTCTGTATACTAAATTTTATCATTATAGCTATTAGAATTTGTCATTTATTAGCAAATAAGCGATTAGCCAAGGCGATGTTATACGGGAGCTATGTATAGTCAAATGTGAACCGATTTTGCCCAATTTCAATACGAAAATTTTCCCAGAAATAATGAATGTCTACCAAGTTTCAGTGGGATAGAACCGTTCGAATCGTTTTCGGCGTTATAGTGCTTTCAACAGACAGACAAACACATAGACAGACAGACAGACAGACAGACAGACAGACAGAAAGAAAGACAGACAGACAGTTGCTCAGTTGTATTGTAGTTAAGCCCTTTTGTTTTTTCGCAATTGTTCAAAAACTAAACATTTTGTGCCATTTTAGTTTTTAGAGTTTTCTTTGCTGATGACTTGTTGACCCAATTCCAAAATTTGGATTTAATGTTCCTTGTAGTTTAAAAGTCTTAAGTCGTTTTATTTCTCCTGTAAAAAAACTAGAAGTGTACTTACGCCCTTTTGCATTTTAGGTGACGATATATATTAAGGAGAAACTTACATACATCTTGTTTAAACTAAAACTTTGGGCGAAATTCAATTCTTCAATAATATGGGTCACCCTAATATAGGTATTTTATATTGATTAACTCTGAGTCTGTATTGTCTTGTTAAGGACAATGTGTTAAAAATTGTTGTAAAAATGTGAAGTGATATATCCTACAAAAGCTGCACATACATTTTTACTTGACTTCCCAGCGAAAACCTAAGAAAATCGTATGAAATTCCATTATTTAACTTTTTTTTAGCTCTAAATGAAATTGTTCACCAGAAATGCTTTTAAGCTTTTGAGACCTGTTCGTTCGTTTTTGTCAATGAACAATTTCGAAGAAAATTTAATTTTATTAAAACACATTTTCTGGAAATGTAAGAGCCATATAAGAAATTCTAAGGTATTTATTTAATTTCACGAAAATTGTCCTTAAGATTTGTCTACTAAAGCCTTAAATAAATGAGAAAACTCTTAAAGATGGAGGAGATTAAAGAAAATCTGAAATCTTCAAATGAAATCAATAGGAATCATTAGAAAAATTTCTTTTAAAAATAATTTACCTAAAAGCCTTGAGATATTTGACAAGAAAGAAAGGAATTTTTCCTGATAATCTTAAATATGATATCATTTATGTGAAGCATACTTAAAGGTAGTTTAAAAAAAAAACTTTATAGACAAAACTTAATTGCGTTTAATGTTTTTTATTAAGATTACAACAATTTCAAAGAAAATTTTTCAATTAACTACAGAGTAGTTTTTAAATAAGATAATAATTGTACTCAATGTCAAAGTAATACCAATTATTTCAAAACTCCTAAAAATATACAACAACATTTAAAAAGAAACTAAAGAGATTTTTATATATACTTTTAAAGCATACTTTTAAGTGGTTTGAAATATTAGAAATATTTCTTTTGATTTCGCCCAATTTTCTATAGCAAAATGGTCTCACGACCAATTTTCTATAGCAAAATAGTCTTACGACCAAATTTCTATAGAAAAATAGTCTGACGACCAATTTTCTATAGAAAATAGTCTGACGACCAATTTTCTATAGAAAAATAGTCTGACGACCAATTTTCTATAGAAAAATAGTCTGACGATCAATTTGCTATAGAAAAATGGTATGACGACCAATTTTCTATAGAAAAATAGTCTGACGACCAATTTTCTATAGAAAAATAGTCTGACGACCAATTTTCTATAGAAAAATAGTCTGACGACCAATTTTCTATAGAAAAATAGTCTGACGACCAATTTTCTATAGAAAAATAGTCTGACGACCAATTTTCTATAGAATAATAGTCTGACGACCAATTTTCTATAGAAAAATGGTATGACGACCAATTTTCTATAGAAAAGTTGGTCTAACGACCAATTTTCTATAGAAAAAATGGTCCGACGAAAAACGTACTGTAGAAAAAATGGTCTTACGACCAATTTTCTATCGAAAAAATGGTCTGATGACCAATTATCTATAAAAAAATGGTCTGACGATAAACTTTCTATAGAAAAAATGATCTGACGACCAATTCTCTCTACAAAAGTTGGTCTGTCGCCCAATTTTCTATAGAAAATTTGGTCTGTCGCTTCTGTTCTGTCGCCCAATTTTCTATAGAAAATTTGGTCTGTCGCCCAATTTTCTATAGAAAATTGGTTCTGTCGCCCAATTTTCTATAGAAAATTTGTTCTGTCGCCCAATTTTCTATAGAAAATTTGTTCTGTCGCCCAATTTTCTATAGAAAATTTGTTCTGTCGCCCAATTTTCTATAGAAAATTTGGTCTGTCGCCCAATTTTCTATAGAAAATTTGGTCTGTCGCCCAATTATATATTGAAAATTTGTTCTGTCGCCCAATTTTCTATAGAAAATTTGTTCTGTCGCCCAATTTTCTATAGAAAATTTGTTCTGTCGCCCAATTTTCTATAGAAAATTTGTTCTGTCGCCCAATTTTCTATAGAAAATTTGTTCTGTCGCCCAATTTTCTATAGAAAATTTGTTCTGTCGCCCAATTTTCTATAGAAAATTTGTTCTGTCGCCCAATTTTCTATAGAAAATTTGTTCTGTCGCCCAATTTTCTATAGAAAATTTGTTCTGTCGCCCAATTTTCTATAGAAAATTTGTTCTGTCGCCCAATTTTCTATAGAAAATTTGTTCTGTCGCCCAATTTTCTATAGAAAATTTGTTCTGTCGCCCAATTTTCTATAGAAAATTTGTTCTGTCGCCCAATTTTCTATAGAAAATTTGGTCTGTCGCCCAATTTTCTATAGAAAATTTGGTCTGTCGCCCAATTTTCTATAGAAAATTTGGTCTGTCGCCCAATTTTCTATAGAAAATTTGGTCTGTCGCCCAATTTTCTATTGAAAATTTGTTCTGTCGCCCAATTTTCTATAGAAAATTTGTTCTGTCGCCCAATTTTCTATAGAAAATTTGTTCTGTCGCCCAATTTTCTATAGAAAATTTGTTCTGTCGCCCAATTTTCTATAGAAAATTTGTTCTGTCGCCCAATTTTCTATAGAAAATTTGTTCTGTCGCCCAATTTTCTATAGAAAATTTGTTCTGTCGCCCAATTTTCTATAGAAAATTTGTTCTGTCGCCCAATTTTCTATAGAAAATTTGTTCTGTCGCCCAATTTTCTATAAAAATTTGTTCTGTCGCCCATTTTTCTATAGAAAATTTGTTCTGTCGCCCAATTTTCTATAGAAAATTAGGTCTCTCACCCAATTTTGTATAGAAAATTAGGTCTGCCGCCCAATTTTCTATTTGGTCTGTCACCCAATTTTCTATAGAAAATTTGGTCTGTCGCCCAATTTTCTATAGAAAATTTGGTCTGTCGCCCAATTTTCTATAGAAAATTTGGTCTGTCGCCCAATTTTCTATAGAAAATTTGGTCTGTCGCCCAATTTTCTATAGAAAATTTGGTCTGTCGCCCAATTTTCTATAGAAAATTTGGTCTGCCGCCTAATTTTCTGTAGAAAATTTGGTCTGTCGGCCAATCTTCTACAGAAAATTTGTTCTGTCGGCCAATTTTCTATAGAAAATTTGGTCTGTCGCCTAATTTTCTATAGAAAATTTGTTCTGTCGCCCAATTTTCTATAGAAAATTTGTTCTGTCGCCTGTCGCCCAATTTTCTATAGAAAATTTGGTCTGTCGCCCAATTTTCTATAGAAAATTTGGTCTGTCGCCCAATTTTCTATAGAAAATTTGTTCTGTCGCCCAATTTTCTATATAAAATTAGGTCTCTCACCCAATTTTGTATAGAAAATTAGGTCTGCCGCCCAATTTTCTATTTGGTCTGTCACCCAATTTTCTATAGAAAATTTGGTCTGTCGCCCAATTTTCTATAGAAATTTTGTTCTGTCGCCCAATTTTCTATAGAAAATTTGTTCTGTCGCCCAATTTTCTATAGAAAATTTGTTCTGTCGCCCAATTTTCTATATAAAATTAGGTCTCTCACCCAATTTTGTATAGAAAATTAGGTCTGCCGCCCAATTTTCTATTTGGTCTGTCACCCAATTTTCTATAGAAAATTTGGTCTGTCGCCCAATTTTCTGTAGAAAATTTGGTCTTACGCCCAATTTTCTATAGAAAATTTGGTCTGTCGCCCAATTTTCTATAGAAAATTTGGTCTGTCGCCCAATTTTCTATAGAAAATTTGGTCTGTCGCCCAATTTTCTATAGAAAATTTGGTCTGTCGCCCAATTTTCTATAGAAAATTTGGTCTGCCGCCTAATTTTCTGTAGAAAATTTGGTCTGTCGGCCAATCTTCTACAGAAAATTTGTTCTGTCGGCCAATTTTCTATAGAAAATTTGGTCTGTCGCCTAATTTTCTATAGAAAATTTGTTCTGTCGCCCAATTTTCTATAGAAAATTAGGTCTGTCGCCCAATTTTCTGTAGAAAATTAGGTCTGTCGCCCAATTTTCTATAGAAAAATTTGTATCGCAAATATTTTTATGGAAAAAAATCTAGCCTCTCCTCAATTAAACTCAAACTTTTATTGTCAATAGCTTAAGAGTCTTCCAATCATAACATTTTACATCAAGTTTTACTGCCGAACAAATTAAAATCTTCACTCCCTAAGATGTGATATAATTACTATTATAAAAATCCCCTTAAGGGTATGCAATACCATCAGGTGTTTATTATATGTAAATATTTAGTTAAGAGTTTAAGCTTAAATAAATTGATAGCTTTCACAAGGTAAACAGAAATAAAATTAAACCATAAAAATTTTAATTCGCCTCCTTAAAAAAGCATTAAAGTAAACATTACCTCCTTAAGGTAGGCAAATCCTTTTCATTTACTTTCAAATTAATCAATTTCATTACTCTGTAATTTTCAGCAAGGGTTCCTTTGAACTCTTAGCATTCAATATTACTTCAATATAGGCTCGAGGTTTTGTCAGGCAAGGTCCCCCTAAAGTAGGCTATACAAAAGCATACTTTTTTGATTAACAAATAGCTTTGAGTTTGAAAGCTTGTAATTATTGTAATATTTCCTCGTTTACTAATCCTTTCCTCCTCTTAACCATATTTTTTGCTCTATCTTCATTTTTGTTACAATTTGCTATTTACAAGCCACAAATTTCAATTTCTATGTATTTAGTTTTTATTAAATTTATTTGGTTTATATTTTTTTTTTTGCTAATTTATTTTCCCACTCAAATTTTAAATCAAGGCAAACATTTTATGATGTTCATTTGTTTGTGTCTTTGTGTATGTTTGTTTATGAGTGTGTGTGCGAGTTTCCTGAAAATTTGTTTGTATAGAATTTATTTGCTTAAAGTCCTTGCAATGAGCCATATAAAAAGCCGTTAAGAAGGCAATTTATGTACTTCCAATTTATTTTTATTTTTTGTTGTTATTTCGGCTCTTGCTGCAAAAACGACAAATTTTAAGAGTTTCAAACAAAATAAATGAAGAAATAAACATTACTAATGGTGGTACAAGAGGAAGGATCGTACAGAAATCAATATATATACAAAGAAATCTGAAAAAATATGTAAAAAAATTCCATTTATTGGAGCCATCCATCAATATTCCATCCTTAAAATAGGTAACATATTTCATTTCATATATCATGCAAGACTAAGGCATGGACTAAGACATCGACTAAGACATAGACTAAGACATAGACTAAGACATAGACTAAGACATAGACTAAGACATAGACTAAGACATAGACTAAGACATAGACTAAGACATAGACTAAGACATAGACTAAGACATAGACTAAGACATAGACTAAGACATAGACTAAGACATAGACTAAGACATAGACTAAGACATAGACTAAGACATAGACTAAGACATAGACTAAGACATAGACTAAGACATAGACTAAGACATAGACTAAGACATAGACTAAGACATAGACTAAGACATAGACTAAGACATAGACTAAGACATAGACTAAGACATAGACTAAGACATAGACTAAGACATAGACTAAGACATAGACTAAGACATAGACTAAGACATAGACTAAGACATAGACTAAGACATAGACTAAGACATAGACTAAGACATAGACTAAGACATAGACTAAGACATAGACTAAGACATAGACTAAGACATAGACTAAGACATAGACTAAGACATAGACTAAGACATAGACTAAGACATAGACTAAGACATAGACTAAGACATAGACTAAGACATAGACTAAGACATAGACTAAGACATAGACTAAGACATAGACTAAGACATAGACTAAGACATAGACTAAGACATAGACTAAGACATAGACTAAGACATAGACTAAGACATAGACTAAGACATAGACTAAGACATAGACTAAGACATAGACTAAGACATAGACTAAGACATAGACTAAGACATAGACTAAGACATAGACTAAGACATAGACTAAGACATAGACTAAGACATAGACTAAGACATAGACTAAGACATAGACTAAGACATAGACTAAGACATAGACTAAGACATAGACTAAGACATAGACTAAGACATAGACTAATGCATAGACTAATACATAGCCTAAAACATAGCCTAAGACATAGACTAAGACATAGACTAAGACATAGACTAAGACATAGACTAAGACATAGACTAAGACATAGACTAAGACATAGACTAAGACATAGACTAAGACATAGACTAAGACATAGACTAAGACATAGACTAATGCATAGACTAATACACAGCCTAAAACATAGCCTAAGACATAGACTAAGACATAGACTAAGACATAGACTAAGACATAGACTAAGACATAGACATAGACTAAGACATAGACTAAGACATAGACTAAGACATAGACTAAGACATAGACTAAGACATAGACTAAGACATAGACTAAGACATAGACTAAGACATAGACTAAGACATAGACTAAGACATAGACTAAGACATAGACTAAGACATAGACTAAGACATAGACTAAGACATAGACTAAGACATAGACTAAGACATAGACTAAGACATAGACTAAGACATAGACTAAGACATAGACTAAGACATAGACTAAGACATAGACTAAGACATAGACTAAGACATAGACTAAGACATAGACTAAGACATAGACTAAGACATAGACTAAGACATAGACTAAGACATAGACTAAGACATAGACTAAGACATAGACTAAGACATAGACTAAGACATAGACTAAGACATAGACTAAGACATAGACTAAGACATAGACTAAGACATAGACTAAGACATAGACTAAGACATAGACTAAGACATAGACTAAGACATAGACTAAGACATAGACTAAGACATAGACTAAGACATAGACTAAGACATAGACTAAGACATAGACTAAGACATAGACTAAGACATAGACTAAGACATAGACTAAGACATAGACTAAGACATAGACTAAGACATAGACTAAGACATAGACTAAGACATAGACTAAGACATAGACTAAGACATAGACTAAGACATAGACTAAGACATAGACTAAGACATAGACTAAGACATAGACTAAGACATAGACTAAGACATAGACTAAGACATAGACTAAGACATAGACTAAGACATAGACTAAGACATAGACTAAGACATAGACTAAGACATAGACTAAGACATAGACTAAGACATAGACTAAGACATAGACTAAGACATAGACTAAGACATAGACTAAGACATAGACTAAGACATAGACTAAGACATAGACTAAGACATAGACTAAGACATAGACTAAGACATAGACTAAGACATAGACTAAGACATAGACTAAGACATAGACTAAGACATAGACTAAGACATAGACTAAGACATAGACTAAGACATAGACTAAGACATAGACTAAGACATAGACTAAGACATAGACTAAGACATAGACTAAGACATAGACTAAGACATAGACTAAGACATAGACTAAGACATAGACTAAGACATAGACTAAGACATAGACTAAGACATAGACTAAGACATAGACTAAGACATAGACTAAGACATAGACTAAGACATAGACTAAGACATAGACTAAGACATAGACTAAGACATAGACTAAGACATAGACTAAGACATAGACTAAGACATAGACTAAGACATAGACTAAGACATAGACTAAGACATAGACTAAGACATAGACTAAGACATAGACTAAGACATAGACTAAGACATAGACTAAGACATAGACTAATGCATAGACTAATACATAGCCTAAAACATAGCCTAAGACATAGACTAAGACATAGACTAAGACATAGACTAAGACATAGACTAAGACATAGACTAAGACATAGACTAAGACATAGACTAAGACATAGACTAAGACATAGACTAAGACATAGACTAATGCATAGACTAATACACAGCCTAAAACATAGCCTAAGACATAGACTAAGACATAGACTAAGACATAGACTAAGACATAGACTAAGACATAGACATAGACTAAGACATAGACTAAGACATAGACTAAGACATAGACTAAGACATAGACTAAGACATAGACTAAGACATAGACTAAGACATAGACTAAGACATAGACTAAGACATAGACTAAGACATAGACTAAGACATAGACTAAGACATAGACTAAGACATAGACTAAGACATATACTTAGACATAGACTAAGAAATAGACTAAGACATAGACTAAGACATAGACTAAGACATAGACTAAGACATAGACTAAGACATAGACTAAGACATAGACTAAGACATAGACTAAGACATAGACTAGGACTTAGACATAGACATTTTCATAGACTAGGTCATATGTTAATATATTGACACAAAGATTAAAGCATGTTCTTATATTGAAAAGTTTTGTACTATTGTAATATTTTTCTCGCTTAAACCCCCAAAAATATGCTATAATAATTATAATTTGAATAGTTTGACATAAATACAAAAACCGTTGCATTATTACTGCAATTTTCGTTCTCCTATATTTATGTATGAAACAAATCCGTTTGTCATTTTCATATGTTTAATACTCTTGTGAGCTCAAAATTTATCACATCTTTTTTTTGTCTGTTTAAATAAGAGAAACAGCGCATCATGAATATGTCAGCGAACCATTTTGTAAAGGAAAAACTAAATGAATGAGCTGCATGCGTGTATGTATGTATTTATTATCATGTTTCATATTTATTATTCACTAAAAATGAAAATATGAAAAATTCTGAAAAAAGGAAGCAAAACACGCACGGAATAAGTGAAATGAGTGTTATCATAATACAACTATACATTTCACTGTCATTATTAACATATGAAGTGGATGGATGTTAAAAGGATTTAAAACGGCAAAACTACTACAAAGATTCGTATATAGGAAATTCTTTATTTCCCGAAAAAAAATAATACGAATTTTTAAAACGCAAAAATTTGTCAGTGAAAAATAAAGAACATAACGGAAGAGCTGTCATTTTCATTTGGTTATTGCAGCAGCTCTAAAATTAAGCTTCTTCATGGAACAGAAAGACGGACAGATAGACATTTCGATGTATGTTTAACAAACACATGCTTAAAAATATACCCAATAAACAATTTCAGACGAATTTGATATGTGTTAGTTTCTGCATTAGCCCACGTTTAAGTCTATTTTTTTAGTTAATGTCATATATTTCATAGAATATTGAGTCTTATACTATAACTAAGCCTTTGTTTAATTCTATGTTTTTGTATATTTCATTCTATGTTTTAGAATAACCCTCAATTTCTGTTATCATGACATTTTCGCCGATTTCAACTTTAATCCATAAAAAATTTGTTTTTACTTCGCACATTTTGTCCGTCCTTCTTTATTTTCTCTAAAGTCTACGTTTTTGTTTTTATCCTACATCCATCCAGCAGAGAATTATGCAGGCGTCACCAACAGATGTCACTACTGTCGCAATATTTGATGAAGACAGAAATGAAAATGATGTTTTCTTTTTGAATTTTTTTTTTTTGCTCCACATGTACTTGCAACACCAGCCGTTGCACAACACTACTACTCATTTCGTATATGCGTTTTGTCTTTGTACAAGATTTTTTTTATTCGTCATTAAAAAAACGGATTTTTTTTATATCTTTAAAAACTTTTTCACAAAGAACCAAAAAAGAACAGAAGCCGCGTAAAGGAAATCCACAAGCGGAAAAAGGAACAAAAGCTGACACAGAACCAATTTGCAGTGATGACATTTTTAAAATTTGAATTTGCAATTTTCATTTCAGACTCAAGCGAAAGGTGTCAGCTTGTTAAAATAAATGAACATAACTTAAAAGAAATTAAAGATTTTAGTTGAAAAGTTTTTAAAATAAAATTCTTATTTAAAATATCCACAAAAAAGTGTAAAAAAAAGCTTGAGTGTTAATACAAAATAATAACGTTCTATAATATTTTAAGATTAAATTGACAACAAATGTACATTATAACAGACACCCTACACCAGCCAAAAATATTGTGTGTCGTAAAAGGACTATATCTTAGCCTTCATATATGTCTTAGTCTATGTCTTAGTCTATATCTTAGTCTATGTCTTAGTCTATGCCTTAGTCTATGTCTTAGTCTATGTCATAGTCTATGTCTTAGTATATGTCTTAGTCTATGTCATAGTCTATGTCTTAGTATATGTCTTAGTCTATGTCTTAGTCTATGTCTTAGTCTATGTCTTAGTCTATGTCTTAGTCTATGTCTTAGTCTATGTCTTAGTCTATGTCTTAGTCTATGTCTTAGTCTATGTCTTAGTCTATATCTTAGTCTATGTCTTAGTCTATGCCTTAGTCTATGTCTTAGTCTATGTCATAGTCTATGTCTTAGTATATGTCTTAGTCTATGTCTTAGTCTATGTCTTAGTCTATGTCTTAGTCTATGTCTTAGTCTATGTCTTAGTCTATGTCTTAGGTATGTCTTAGTCTATGTCTTAGTCTATGTCTTAGTCGATGTCTTAGTCGATGTCTTAGTCGATGTCTTAGTCGATGTCTTAGTCGATGTCTTAGTCTATGTCTTAGTCTATGTCTTAGTCTATGTCTTAGTCTATGTCTTAGTCTATGTCTTAGTCTATGTCTTAGTCTATGTCTTAGTCTATGTCTTAGTCTATGTCTTAGTCTATGTCTTAGTCTATGTCTTAGTCTATGTCTTAGTCTATGTCTTAGTCTATGTCTTAGTCTATGTCTTAGTCTATGTCTTAGTCTATGTCTTAGTCTATGTCTTAGTCTATGTCTTAGTCTATGTCTTAGTCTATGTCTTAGTCTATGTCTTAGTCTATGTCTTAGTCTATGTCTTAGTCTATGTCTTAGTCTATGTCTTAGTCTATGTCTTAGTCTATGTCTTAGTCTATGTCTTAGTCTATGTCTTAGTCTATGTCTTAGTCTATGTCTTAGTCTATGTCTTAGTCTATGTCTTAGTCTATGTCTTAGTCTATGTCTTAGTCTATGTCTTAGTCTATGTCTTAGTCTATGTCTTAGTCTATGTCTTAGTCTATGTCTTAGTCTATGTCTTAGTCTATGTCTTAGTCTATGTCTTAGTCTATGTCTTAGTCTATGTCTTAGTCTATGTCTTAGTCTATGTCTTAGTCTATGTCTTAGTCTATGTCTTAGTCTATGTCTTAGTCTATGTCTTAGTCTATGTCTTAGTCTATGTCTTAGTCTATGTCTTAGTCTATGTCTTAGTCTATGTCTTAGTCTATGTCGTACCCCTATGTCTTATTCTATGTCTTAGTCTATGTCTTAGTCTATGTCTTAGCCTATCTCTTAGTCTATGTCTTAGTCTATGTCTTAGTCTATGTCTTAGTCTATGTCTTAGTCTATGTCTTAGTCTATGTCTTAGTCTATGTCTTAGTCTATGTCTTAGTCTATGTCTTAGTCTATGTCTAGTCTATGTCTTAGTCTATGTCTTAGTCTATGTCTTAGTCTATGTCTTAGTCTATGTCTTAGTCTATGTCTTAGTCTATGTCTTAGTCTATGTCTTAGTCTATGTCTTAGTCTATGTCTTAGTCTATGTCTTAGTCTATATCTTAGTCTATGTCTTAGTCTATGTCTTAGTCTATGTCTTAGTCTATGTCTTAGTCTATGTCTTAGTCTATGTCTTAGTCTATGTCTTAGTCTATGTCTTAGTCTATATTTTAGTCTATGTCTTAGTCTATGCCTTAGTCTATGTCTTAGTCTATGTCTTAGTCTATGTCTTAGTCTATGTCTTAGTCTATGTCTTAGTCTATGTCTTAGTCTATGTCTTAGTCTATATCTTAGACTATGTCTAAGTCTATGTCTAAGTCTATGTCTTAGTCTATGTCTTAGTCTATGTCTTAGTCTATGTCTTAGTCTATGTCTTAGTCTATGTCTTAGTCTATGTCTTAGTCTATGTCTTAGTCTATGTCTTAGTCTATGTCTTAGTCTATGTCTTAGTCTATGTCTTAGTCTATGTCTTAGTCTATGTCTTAGTCTATGTCTTAGTCTATGTCTTAGTCCATGTCTTAGTCTATGTCTTAGTCTATGTCTTAGTCTATGTCTTAGTCTATGTCTTAGTCTATGTCTTAGTCTATGTCTTAGTCTATGTCTTAGTCTATGTCTTAGTCTATGTCTTAGTCTATGTCTTAGTCTATGTCTTAGTCTATGTCTTAGTCTATTTGTTAGTCTATGTCTTAGTCTATGTCTTAGTCTATGTCTTAGTCTATATCTTAGTCTATGTCTTAGTCTATGTCTTAGTCTATATCTTAGTATATGTCTTAGTCTATGTCTCAGTCTATGTCTTAGTCTATTTCTTGGTCTATGTCTAATTCCTTGCCTTAGTAATTCTCTTAAGTTATTTCTTAGTAGTTTCTCATATAAAAGTTTCCTGACTAAGTAGACTTTAAAGAAAAGTACCATTTTTCTAATAGGTACTTATTCTTGAAAACATACATTTTCCTTGCCTTAGTAATTCTCTTAAGTTATTTCTTAGTAGTTTCTCATATAAAAGTTTCCTGACTAAGTAGACTTTAAAGAAAAGTACCATTTTTCTAATAGGTACTTATTCTTGAAAACATACATTTTAAAAAAGGGTTTACTCTTGAAAGGTAGCTTTGAGGAAAAAGTACTCATTCAAAGAAGTATTTGTTTTTTTTTCTTTTATCTAAAAGATATTTTTCTTTAACAGATACTTTTTTGAAAAAGTACTTTTTCTTTAATAGGTACTTTTTTCGATATGCACTTTTTCTTCAATAGGTACTTTTTTCAAAAAAGTACTTTTTCTTAAATATGTACTTATTTCAAAAAAGTACTTTTTCTTTAATAGGTACTTTTTTCAAAAAAAGTAGTTTTATAAGAATATACTGTACATTTTCGTTAAAACAAGGTTTGTTGAAAATGGTACTTTTTCTTATAAAGCTTCTTTTATTGCACAATTAATTTGTATTTTGCAGTCTTATAATGATTATTAATTTATTTATAGAATTTTTGGAACTTTAACAATAAGTAAAGACCAATACGATTAAAATCGTATGCAAAAGCCAAAAGTAAAACCCACAAAATGGCTTTAAATGTTTTTTTTCTGCGAATCAAAAGGCAACCAAATAATAAAAATGAACAACTAAATACCAGCAACAACAACAACAAATTGTTAACAACACTTTAATACTACTAACAACATTGAAGCTGCCATATGGGATTCACCGATACCTGTAGTTTTTTGTGGGATTTCATAAAAACCCTCAGCCTCAATGAAATCGTACAAATTTAGTCGAAAAGTTTAACTGAGCTTTCAACGTATTAATGTATTTAAAGCAAAAATGCTTTTATGATGGGATCTTTTATTATTATTTATAAAGTTTTTTGCTGAAATATAAGAGTGAATAAAACAAATATTTGCATTCACGAAATAAACAATGGCCGAGAAGAAAAAAGAGCATTCCAAATATTTATTAAGTCCACAAAAAGAGCTACAGAAAAGGCTGAGAAGTATGGTATTTAAGTAAATATTTATTGCAACTGCAATAAATTTTGTTATTATACTCCACGAGTATAACAACATCAATAATATGATATTTGTTTGTTATATAAAATTCAGAAATGAAATGATTAAATGTTTAAGAAATTTCTGAAACTTCTTAAAGTTAAGTCGGATTAAGAAGAAAAGATGTGTGGCATTGTAAAGCACAGTGGGCTTAGTAATCAAAGGATAACATCTATAGTTATCTTTGGATAGCGGTAAATGATATGTATGTCTTAGCCTATATCTATGTCTATGTTTTTGTCTATGCCTTAGTCTTTGTCCTAGTCTCTGTCTTAGTCTATGTCTTAGTCTATGTCTTAGTCTATGTCTTAGTCTATGTCTTAGTCTATGTCTTAGTCTATGTCTTAGTCTATGTCTTAGTCTATGTCGTACCCTATGTCTTAGTCTATGTCTTATTCTATGTCTTAGTCTATGTCTTAGTCTATATCTTAGCCTATCTCTTAGTCTATGTCTTAGTCTATGTCTTAGTCTATGTCTTAGTCTATGTCTTAGTCTATGTCTTAGTCTATGTCTTAGTCTATGTCTTAGTCTATGTCTTAGTCTATGTCTTAGTCTATGTCTTAGTCTATGTCTTAGTCTATGTCTTAGTCTATGTCTTAGTCTATGTCTTAGTCTATGTCTTAGTCTATATCTTAGTCTATGTCTTAGTCTACGTCTTAGTCTATGTCTTAGTCTATGTCTTAGTCTATGTCTTAGTCTATGTCTTAGTCTACGTCTTAGTCTATGTCTTAGTCTATGTCATAGTCTATGTCTTAGTCTATGTTTTAGTCTATGTCTTAGTCTATGTCTTAGTCTATGTCTTAGTCTATGTCTTAGTCTATGTCTTAGTCTATGTCTTAGTCTATGTCTTAGTCTTTGTCTTAGTCTATGTCTTAGTCTATGTCTTAGTCTATGTCTTAGTCTATGTCTTAGTCTATGTCTTAGTCTATGTCTTAGTCTATGTCTTAGTCTATGTCTTAGTCTATGTCTTAGTCTATGTCTTAGTCTATGCCTTAGTCTATGTCTGAGCCTATGTCTTAGTCTATCTCTTAGTCTATGTCTTAGTCTATGTCTTAGTCTATGTCTTAGTCTATGTCTATGTCTTAGTCTATGTCTTAGTCTATGTCTTAGTCTATGTCTTAGTCTATGTCTTAGTCTATGTCTTAGTCTATGTCTTAGTCTATGTCTTAGTCTATGTCTATGTCTTAGTCTATGTCTTAGTCTATGTCTTAGTCTATGTCTTAGTCTACGTCTTAGTCTATGTCTTAGTCTATGTCTTAGTCTATGTCTTAGTCTATATCTTAGTCTATGTCTTAGTCTATGTCTTAGTCTATGTCTTAGTCTATGTCTTAGTCTATGTCTTAGTCTATGTCTTAGTCTATGTCTTAGTCTATGTCTTAGTCTATGTCTTAGTCTATGTCTTAGTCTATGTCTTAGTCTATGTCTTAGTCTATGTCTTAGTCTATGTCTTAGTCTATGTCTTAGTCTATGTCTTAGTCTATGTCTTAGTCTATGTCTTAGTCTATGTCTTAGTCTATGTCTTAGTCTATGTCTTAGTCTATGTCTTAGTCTATGTCTTAGTCTATGTCTTAGTCTATGTCTTAGTCTATGTCTTAGTCTATGTCTTAGTCTATGTCTTAGTCTATGTCTTAGTCTATGTCTTAGTCTATGTCTTAGTCTATGTCTTAGTCTATGTCTTAGTCTATGTCTTAGTCTATGTCTTAGTCTATGTCTTAGTCTATGTCTTAGTCTATGTCTTAGTCTATGTCTTAGTCTATGTCTTAGTCTATGTCTTAGTCTATGTCTTAGTCTATGTCTTAGTCTATGTCTTAGTCTATGTCTTAGTCTATGTCTTAGTCTATGTCTTAGTCTATGTCTTAGTCTATGTCTTAGTCTATGTCTTAGTCTATGTCTTAGTCTATGTCTTAGTCTATGTCTTAGTCTATGTCTTAGTCTATGTCTTAGTCTATGTCTTAGTCTATGTCTTAGTCTATGTCTTAGTCTATGTCTTAGTCTATGTCTTAGTCTATGTCTTAGTCTATGTCTTTGTCTATGTCTTAGTCTATGTCTTAGTCTATGTCTTAGTCTATGTCTTTGTCTATGTCTTAGTCTATGTCTTAGTCTATGTCTTAGTCTATGTCTTAGTCTATGTCTTAGTCTATGTCTTAGTCTATGTCTTAGTCTATGTCTTAGTCTATGTCTTAGTCTATGTCTTTGTCTATGTCTTAGTCTATGTCTTAGTCTATGTCTTTGTCTATGTCTTAGTCTATGTCTTAGTCTATGTCTTAGTCTATGTCTTAGTCTATGTCTTAGTCTATGTCTTAGTCTATGTCTTAGTCTATGTCTTAGTCTATGTCTTAGTCTATGTCTTAGTCTATGTCTATGTCTTAGTCTATGTCTTAGTCTATGTCTTAGTCTATGTCTTAGTCTACGTCTTAGTCTATGTCTTAGTCTATGTCTTAGTCTATGTCTTAGTCTATGTCTATGTCTTAGTCTATGTCTTAGTCTATGTCTTAGTCTATGTCTTAGTCTTCGTCTTAGTCTATGTCTTAGTCTATGTCTTAGTCTATGTCTTAGTCTATGTCTTAGTCTATGTCTTAGTCTATGTCTTAGTCTATGTCTTAGTCTATGTCTTAGTCTATGTCTTAGTCTATGTCTTAGTCTATGTCTTAGTCTATGTCTTAGTCTATGTCTTAGTCTATGTCTTAGTCTATGTCTTAGTCTATGTCTTAGTCTATGTCTTAGTCTATGTCTTAGTCTATGTCTTAGTCTATGTCTTAGTCTATGTCTTAGTCTATGTCTTAGTCTATGTCTTAGTCTATGTCTTAGTCTATGTCTTAGTCTATGTCTTAGTCTATGTCTTAGTCTATGTCTTAGTCTATGTCTTAGTCTATGTCTTAGTCTATGTCTTAGTCTATGTCTTAGTCTATGTCTTAGTCTATGTCTTAGTCTATGTCTTAGTCTATGTCTTAGTCTATGTCTTAGTCTATGTCTTAGTCTATGTCTTAGTCTATGTCTTAGTCTATGTCTTAGTCTATGTCTTAGTCTATGTCTTAGTCTATGTCTTAGTCTATGTCTTAGTCTATGTCTTAGTCTATGTCTTAGTCTATGTCTTAGTCTATGTCTTAGTCTATGTCTTAGTCTATGTCTTAGTCTATGTCTTAGTCTATGTCTTAGTCTATGTCTTAGTCTATGTCTTAGTCTATGTCTTAGTCTATGTCTTAGTCTATGTCTTAGTCTTCGTCTTAGTCTATGTCTTAGTCTATGTCTTAGTCTATGTCTTAGTCTATGTCTTAGTCTATGTCTTAGTCTATGTCTTAGTCTATGTCTTAGTCTATGTCTTAGTCTATGTCTTAGTCTATGTCTTAGTCTATGTCTTAGTCTATGTCTTAGTCTATGTCTTAGTCTATGTCTTAGTCTATGTCTTAGTCTATGTCTTAGTCTATGTCTTAGTCTATGTCTTAGTCTATGTCTTAGTCTATGTCTTAGTCTATGTCTTAGTCTATGTCTTAGTCTATGTCTTAGTCTATGTCTTAGTCTATGTCTTAGTCTATGTCTTAGTCTATGTCTTAGTCTATGTCTTAGTCTATGTCTTAGTCTATGTCTTAGTCTATGTCTTAGCCTATGTCTTAGTCTATGTCTTAGTCTATGCCTTAGTCTATGTCTGAGCCTATGTCTTAGTCTATCTCTTAGTCTATGTCTTGCTTAGTTTAGGTTTTAGTCTTATGTTTATGTTTAAAACTAGTTTCCTGCTTCTTCCTGGCCCATAGTGCAAATTTATGCTTTGCAGTAAATTGCAAAATATTTCTGGTTTATACGAGTATTTTTTGTTTATTGACTGCATGCAAGTGGTTTGAGTTTTCTTTGTCTTGTCGTTATTATTTCAGACCATCCCCTCCCCCCTTCAATCTACATATTTGATGTGATATTTAATTCTTCTGCTGCTACTGACTACATCAGCTCATATGACTCTGAAGTGCGTTTATTTTTCTATTGTGGAAAATCTACTTTTGTTCATTTCCCTGCTTTACCAACTTGTTTGATAATTTTTCTTGGTTTTTTTTCCAAAGTCTTCTTAAAAATTTTCTTTATTTTTCTTTCAGTTCATTCCTTGATTTTCACTACGTTTTAGTTGAGTTTCTTTAGTCTTTTCTATGGCAAACGTCTTTTGTCCAATATTGAGGAATTTCTTTGAGTCTTTCTTTGCGTCCAACAAATTTAAGCCGAAAATTAAACAAGCAAAAGCAAAAAAAAAAAAACATGGATCTTTATATTGCCAACAATAATCAACAATGAATGTTAGTAGCAACAATAACTGCTGCAGCAAATAGTTGCTGCTGCGGTAGTAAAGTTGTAATGGTTGACTTATGAGGAGTAAAGAGGTTGTCAGAGGCATTTTATGTAACATATAACTGACTGCAAATTGCACTGGAAAAAAGTTGAATAAGTTTTTTTTTTTGTACCAAAAGACGTACGTCAGCATTGTCGAAAAAAAAGAAAGAAAGACAAGGTTGCTGCCACATTTGCAGCAACAAGAAATAATATTTACGGTCTTAATATATAGATATACACACATTGGAACATACATACATAGATTCATATGTATATATTGTTCATATGTATAAAAATGTAATACATATAAAGAAACATTTATGTAAATACTAATGGCAACTGCATTATTCAAGAGAAAAATTTATATCGATATGTTGTAGCACAGTGATGTAAAGGTATCGATTCTTAAAAACATAAAAAACTTTTTTCTCCAGCAGAACGACTCCGCGTTTCTGGTGTAGTTCCAATTTTTATTTTAAAAATAGTTTACACGCAACATTAACAAAACTAATGACAAATATTAGCCTGTAAAAGGGAATTCAATGGGCCAAACTTTCAGAAAGTACCAAAAAAAAAAATTGTTAACGCCATAAATGACATTTCTTCAAAATCGGCATAAGAATGAGGAATAATAGATAGAAAAAACTAAAATAGTACCAAATATGTAAAAAGTACCAAAAAATCAAATCGAGATATAACATTTTTCTTAATAGAAGAGCGGTTTATTCGTGATTGTATTTAGAATTTGTCATTTATCATGTTTTTACTTGATCTAGTTCCAGAAAAGAAGATTTTACTACCAAAATTCCAAAAAGTACCATAATTCGTTGTTGCGCTTTAAACGGCAGTTCTTAAAGAAGCAGACATAAGAACTCAAAATCAAAGATACAAAAACAGGGAATAATGAAAAAAAGTAACAAACACATAAATTATTTCCCCAATATATATAAAAGGGAATTTAATACCACAAACTTTCAAAAAGTACCAAGAATGCGGAATCAAAGATACAAAAAAAGAAAAATGAAAGAAAAAGTACCAAACATTTGCATTATTTCTCCAATATGTTTCATAGTATGTATTTGGTACCTTAGATAAAAAAGTACTTAAAGTATAAAATAAAAGTATGATTCTTAATAGATAAGAGTTTTTGTTTAATATAAAATAAATATTTAATTTTTCCCTTGTTTCCCGTCTTAAACGGCGAAAAACTACCAAAAAGGACGCGGACCAAATTTAAGCTTTCTCAAAATGCACTTTTAAATCAAAAATATATCTTTTTTATAAAGTTGCTTCCGTTATTATTAACGTAATTTTTATGTATGAAGGTCATTTTAAAGTGAGAAGGTACTTTTCAAATATAAAGGTACTTTTTTGTTAGAAGGGTTTCTTAAGGCTCAGATTACGGTTTGGCGTTTGGGTTGGACGAAAATAAATCAGTCAGTCAATTAAGATTTAGGTACTTTTTAATTAAAAAGGTACCATTTTATGAATGATATTCGAGAAAAATAAACTTGGTACATTTTGAAAATATTCTTTTCGCTAAAAAAAGTGCTTCTGTTGCTATAAACATAATTTTTAAGTAGGTACTTCATTGTTTAAGTGGTTCTTTTATGGTTCAAATTGCGTAATATTAATTTAATATATAAACGCTAGCTAACTTGCCTTTGCTGTTTCGATTGGGCTATCACGAATCAGTCACTCCATTGAGTTTTAGGTACTTTTTAATTAAAAAATATTTTTTTTTTATTTTAAAAGGTTCTTCTTTTGCTATAAATGTACTTTTTGATTAAGAATATACGTTTTTTATTAAAAGTTTACTTTCTAAACAGATTCTCTTTTCAAACAACAAATAATTTAGATTTTTAAAATACTTTTTACTTGAATAGATACTTTTTTGTTAAAAAGGTACTTTTTCAAAAAGGTACTTTTTTGTAAAAAAGAATATACTATTTTGTTAAAAAGATACTCTTTCTTAAAAAATGTACTTTTTTGTTATTAAGATACTTTTTTCTCAAAACAGTGTCTTCTTAACATATTCTCTTCCAGTTAAAAAATAACATAATTTTCGAGGTAATAAAAGATACTTTTTTGTTTAAAAGGTACTTTTTTTAAAAAGGTACTTTTTTGTAAAAAAAAATACTATTTTGTTAACAAGATACTCTTTCTTAAAAAATATACTTTTTTTGTTATTAAGATACTTTTTTCTCGAAAACAGTAGTGTCTTCCCAACATATTCTCTTCCGGTTAAAAATAACATAATTTTGAAGGTAATAAAAATTAGATCCAACATTTGTTGAATCAACATGTTTAGGGACATGTTATAAAATCATTATTCTGTAGTTCTAAATTTGCAAACCTTTTTCTTGCATTAAAAAAACTTAATATAACATTCGTAGAAAAATGAAAAAATATATTTAATTTAAAAAAATATATGGCAATATGTGGCGCAGTCTTTAAAAAAATGTTTAGCAACATGTTGCGTAGTCTTCGTGCAATAATCCTACTAAAGGGTACTCTATTTTAATATGATTTTTGTAAATATTGCATTACCGTAAAAGAAATAAACAAACTGCAGTGGCCAATATATGTACAAAACTGTCTAGCAACATGTTGCCGAATATTTTGTTGTCTAAAACTTTTTCAAAAATATCGTTTTCTTTATTGTTTGAATATAGTTTGATATTTAATATACATTTATATGTAACTTATTTCAATAAATGATAGGAAACAATTATAAAGCAACATGTTGCAAATTCGAAAAACATTAGAAGACCAGAATCTTATATTTTGTATTTTAACACTCATATTCACTTTTCAACATTTCAAAGAATAACCCATGAGTTTAAAATGAAAGCAACAAGTTGAGCCTAATATGTTTAGACAAAATGTTTAGCAACAAGTTGCTATAACTAAAATTTTTTTTAATCAAATTACTTAACTTAAAATTCTATTCTATGTGTATTATGAACAACAAATTTAGCAAAATATACTTAGACAAAATGTTGAGCAACAAGTTGCTAAACTTAAAGTATTATTATTTTAAGATAATGCTTTATTTATGTAAAAAATATTAGTTTTCGTGCTGCCTTCTTCTACTTCTTCTGTTATCCTTGACTCCCAGTGGAGCTTTGGGCCTCAATTTGATTCTTTGTGATGCCTTTCGGCGAAATCCAAGTTATTTTATGCTGTTCTTTATGAGGGAAAATAGTGCCACCCACAACAAGATTCTTTTCGCAACATAGCTCGATCAGCCTTTCTCCATTATCGTTTCTTACTCCGACACCGTGTTTACCAAACCGGTATTAATTGAACCTACCTTGGCGTTAAAGTCGCCAAGTATCATGGTAATATCACAGTTATGTACGTTGCTGTTCATCCAACTGCTAAGTACATCATAAAATTCATCCTTATCATTTTCAGATTGGATTTCAGTCGGAGCGTAGACATTGATAATTATAAAATTGCGAGCTTTACTTTTGATCTTTATTGCCATGAGCCTCTCATTGATAGGATACCACGCTATCATGGACTTAGCTATTTTTTTGATATTAGGAATCCCACACCTCTACTATGCTCATCGCCTTCCGGGCGGCCGGAATAAAGAAACACAGTATTTTCATTCCGTAATGTCATTTCCAAAATGTCTACGAAGAAAATGGTTCTAAAGAAAATTGCTTGTTGTTTTTTTTTTGTGTTTTTTTTTTTTGTTTACTCATATGAATTTTCAATGGCTGGGTTGCCATAGCTTATTATTGGCAAATTATAATTGAAGCAGATTGTATGAATAATTTGTTCATAAAATAATTCATAAATGTATGTACCAAATTATAATAATACATATAGAACTACAAGTTTTTAATGTTTTTTATCTTATTTTCGGTATATAACAAGAAATTAAATCATTTTGTTATTATTATTAAAATTGTTCCTCGTATTATATCTATTGAAATTAATATATAATCTTTATGTGGCAACACTCCTTTTTTGCTTCTGACATGCAAGTAAAAAAATCACTGGCAATCAAAATCGCTTGCAAGTGAGCCTACAACTTGCAGAAGTGTGATTGTGTTAGTAAAAAAATATAAATGTATTAAGCTTTTTTCACTTGCACTTGCATGTGTAAATGCCGTGTTAGGTCTTATAGTCCCATTTCTTCGGATAGAATTGGTTTCATTCATCAGGATGTTCTTGCATTCAGGCACCTCCAAAATCCTTGTGCCAGCTGCCGTAGCAGGGGGATTTCTCGCATGATTACCCCTTGGAGTAGTATATTCTGTTATGTTGTTTCTTTCCATGCTTAAAACATCGTAAGCGCTAAATCGATGGATGATGAGTCCAAAGACAAGAGCCACATTTGTAAAACGAGCCGCTCGATCCGAGACAGACGCCCGCTTGTAGCCGCAACTAACATATTAAACAGACGCTACAGTTCCGTACTTCACCAAGTACAATTATCTTAGACCCTTAGACCAAATGCGTCGGAATGGCTCCAAGATAACTCCCACTCACGTTGGCCCTGACCTAGAATCTCACTCGGGTTATTTACCGCATCTTCAACTAGGTTGCTCAGGTTTCCAGGATGTACCACTAGGAGGTGTGAGTAGGAATTGAATACAGTTGTTAACTGTTAGCAGGAAACCCAGGCAACAACTCCATCCCATTTACATCCCAACATGTATCAAAATGTATACCAACAAATAGCTAGATTTCAGCTGAATTATGATATAATAATATCTTCATAACCCACTTTTTAATATGAATTTTAAGGTTGATTTAACATGTTTAGCAACATTTTGTCAACATATTTAGCAACAAGTTGCTATGACGAAAATTTGTATTCCTAAAGACAATTCTATATTGAAATCAAAAAGTATGTTCATAAAGCTGGATCAAAATGTGTCAACAAGCATTAAAACAACATGTTTAGCAACATGTAGCTAAAATTAAGATCCCTCAAAGCATGATATTCTTTAAAAATTTCATAAAGCTTTTTTATATTGTAATTTTTTTGTTCATTATAATGTTGATTCAACATGTTTTGTCAACATATTTAATTAAGCAACAAGTTGCTTACTTTAAGATTCCTTCAAGTCATAATATATCCCAAAGAATTCATATCTCTTACACTCTGTAAATCCCATACATTGATTTGATTGCAGCAACAGTGAGAAAAAGAAAACGAAGCTGCAACAGAGAACTATAAAGATGACGACGACAGTGATGGTGATGATGATGTTAGTTGGTGTGATGGTGATGACGAGGATGAGGACGGCGTCTTGTTTTAACGATGCAAACGACTGAAAGAAAGAAATTCAAACAAAAGTCAGTTCAACAACCTACAAATGGGAAAATTGAAATCAGAGGGAAATACAACAGATAGAGCAGAAACAAAAATAAAAACAACAACAAACTGGAGAAAACAATATTTTTATGTTGCTGCTGCTTTTGTTGTAGTATTTGTTTTTTTTTTTTTTTGGTGCTTTATACGCTATATCATTGCTGGGTCTTATTATAGGCGAACATACATGTAATCGAAACTTTACAGCCTCCTGCCAAACAAATAAAATTCCACCTCCTTTCTCCTTTTTCGCTCGCTCGTTATTTCATTTCATCTTAGCCTGCCTCCTTGTGTGCTAATACTCTACTTAGGGACGATATTCACGTAAATTTTTTCAGTTTTTTTTCCTTCCTTCTTTCCACATTTCAGTTATGCTGAGTAAGCTTTTCTTTGACTGTTACTACTAAATACTCGTCGTATGTTTTTACTCATCCTCTTTTCTGTGAATTCTTTTCATTTTATTCCAAACATTTTTTTTTTATATATATATTTTCATCTTCTTCAGCTTTATTGAGATTTTTGTGGTATTTTGTGGCGCAGAAATGTAGTAAAGGCCATTATTGTTACAACAATAACAAGAAAAATCGAAATGTGCCAATATATAAACTATATATGTTGCCAAAGTGGGCAGAGAGTTGAAATAAACAACAAAAACATACAATGAAAAATGTTGACAACATCAGAGCTACATTTATTTTACTACTACACAACTACGACAAAAGACTATTGCTGCGACAAACAACAACTTTTGAGAAGCAACAAAAACAACTGTAACCATGCAGTGGGTCAAGACCGACCTAAATGTTGTTCTATTTTTAATGAAACATTTAATGGATCTATATTTTCTATCACCAACAAGCTTAGCAACATGTTGCATCTTCAATTTGAATCCTATGCATCAGCAAGATCTTAAATTTTCTAATACTATTTTGACAAATATTTAAAAAGAACTTCTCCAGTTTCACAAAAATCAAAAAATGTTTAATAAGGTTCAGATGTTTAGCAACATGTTGATACATACTTTTAATATAATTTCAGCATAAAACTTCTTTTGGTTTTCTCAAATCAGGTTTTTATTAAGTATTGGATAAAAAAAGATGTACTTTGCCTAAATTTTATGTCTAAATGTTCAGCAACATGTTGCTAAGTAAATTTTTATCCTCTACGTCAGCAAGATCTTACACATTTCAATTCCATATTGACAAATATTTAAAAAGAACTGTTTTATGTATACATAAATGATGTGTTATGTGGTAAAAATGTTTAGCAACATGTTGCGCTAAATACTTAAAGTTAAATTTCAGCATAATAATGCTTTTAGTTAATCTTCTATTCAGGTTTTTAGTACAGTTAGATGTATTTTACTTTAATTTTGCGCCAAAATGTTTAGCAACATGTTGCAAAGTAAATTTGAATCCTCTACCTCAGCAAGTTCATAAATTTTCAAATATTATGTTGGCAAATATTTAAAGAGAACTATTCTATAAATATATGTAACCACAAAAATGTTTAGCAACATGTTGCTCAATAATTGAAGTTTTATTTCTGCATAAAAATACTTTTACTTTTGCCTTAAATTTACTTTTTGACTTAAGTTTCATGTCACAATGTTTAGCAACATGTTGCAAAGTAAATTTGAATCCTTAAGTTTTTCACCTGAAAACAGACAGATCTTAAATTTTTTAATTTTATGTTGGTAAATATTTAAAAATGAACTGTTCTAAGTATATAAAAATGATGTTTAGCAACATGTTGCTAAATACTTTTAGTTTAATTTCAGACTAAAAATTCTTTTAGTTTTTCCTTTAATCGAGTTTATATTAAAGTTGGATGTAGTTGGCTTAAATGTTATATTATAATGTTCAGCAACATGTTGCAAAGTAACTTCTAATTCTTTACCTTGAGCCAGATCTTAAATTATCCTATACTATGTTGGCAAATATGTAAAAAGAACTTTTCTAAGTATGTATATATAAATCATCTGTAATGAGGTAACAATGTTTAGCAACATGATGCTAAATACTTTTAGTTTATTTTCAGCATAGAAGTATTTTTAACTGTTTTTTTTTTATTTTTTAGCAACATGTTGCTAGGTAAATTTGTATTCTACCTCAGCAAGATCTTAAATTTTTCAATACTACGTTGGTAAATATTTAAAAAAGAACTGTTCTCTGTATATAAAACTCATAATGAGGTAAAAATGTTTAGCAACATGTTGCTAAATACTTTTTGTTTTATTTCCTTTTACTTTTTCCCTTAATCGGCTTTTTATTAAAGTTGGATGTATTTTGCTTAAGTTTTATTTCACAATGCTTAGCACCATGTTGCAAAGTAAATTTTTATCCTCCAGCTCAGCAACATCTTAAAATATCCATTACTATGTTGGCAAGCATTTAAAAAGAACTGTTTGAAGATATATAAATCATGAGTAATGAGGTAACAATGTTTAGCAACATGATGCTAAATACTTTTAGTTTAATTTCAGCATAGAAGTATTTTTTCTCGAATCGAGTTTCTATTAAAGTTGGTTGTATTTTCCTTACATTTTATGTCAAAATGTTTAGCAACATGTTGCTAAGTAAATTTTTATCCACAACTTCAGTAAGATCTTAAATTTTTCAATGCTATGTTGCCAAAAATTTAATAATGTTTGAAGTACTCATAAATAATTACTCATTATGAGCTGTAAATGTTGAGCAACATGTTGCATAATACTTTTGGTTTTATTTCAGCATAAAAATTATTTTACTTGTTCCTTTAATCGACTTTTTATTAAAGTTGAATGTATTCTGCTTTAGTTTGCTTTAGTTTTATTACAATGTTTAGCAACATGTTGCAAACTAAATTTAAATTTTCTAGCTCAACAAGATCTTAAAATTTCCAAAACAATGTTTTCAAATATTTAAAAAGAACTTCCCAAATCTTTAAAGCTAAAAAACATCTTCAAAAAAATGTTCAGCAACTTGTTGCTGGGCTACTTTTACACAGTCAATTCTTGTAGAACAACGTATTATTTTTTCAAGTTTTTTATTGAGTTATGATTTCAAGTTATGCTTAAAAGCTAAAGTTTTATTTAATTTTTCTATGAATATGTTTTGCAACATGTTGCATCTAAAATTGAACTTTACTTTTGTATGATTTTAACGTTGCGCTATTATATTTGCCAAACTTTAAGCATAATATTTTGTTTAATTAAGTACTAATCCTGAACGATTATGCTTAGCAACATGTTGCTGAATAGAATTTCCTAATTCTTAAACAAAAATACATTAACACATGAGTTTTGTTAAAATTTAATACGAAGATGCTTAGCAACATGTTGCTAATTAAATTTCATTTAGCTTTTGAACATATTGCTGGTAGAAATTGTCTAATTCTTGCAAAAATTACAATATTTTTTGCCACAGTTTAAATTTTTAAAATAATTTTCATCAGGAAAAATATTATTTTCATTTAAATTGAATTTCGAGGTGCTTGGCAACATGTTGCTATTGATATTTTATTTTACTTTTGAACTCTTTAGTATAAAAATAGTAAAATTTTAATTAAAACTTCTATTATAAACAAAGATTAGCCACTGTTTTTTTGTATAAAATGTTAAAGCATCATGTTGCTGAAAGGGTTTTTAATTTTTTGTTTCTCAAAACTTTACAGCAGAATGTTTAAAATTTAATAAATTTAACTTTTTTTTTTATTATAAAAAATGCGTTAAACTCTTTTGGAAATTATTTAACAATTTTGAAATTCGTTTTTTAATTTTAAATATAGTAGAATTAAGTTTCTGGTAATGTTTAGCAACATGTTGCTGTCGACTTTTTGTCTAATAAAAAAAAACTTTTATTTTTGTCACAATTTGAAGCATTATTTTGTTTTCAAGTAAAAACTTTTGCTTTCCTTAACTTGTTTATTAAAATGTTTTACAACATTTAAGTTTCTGGTAATTTTTAACAACATGTTGCTGCATACTTCTTGTCCATTTTGAACCAAATTTTGTTTTAAAGTTAAAAACTCGTGTTTTCCTTAACTTGTTTTTTCGAAATGTTTGGCAACATTTAGGTTTCTGGTAATGTTTAGCAACATGTTGTTGCTTACTTTTTGTCCAATTTAAACCATTATTTTGTTTTCAAGTAGAAAACTTGTGTTTTCCTTAACTTGTTTATTAAAATATTTCACAACATTTAGGTTTCTGGTAATCTTTAGCAACATGTTGCTGTTTACTTTTTGTCTAATTTGAAAAAAACAATTACTTTTGACACAATTTGAACCTTTATTTCAAGTAAAATACCTATCTCTTCCATAACTTGTATATTACAATGTTTAGCAACATGTTGCAGAGTCAATTTTAACAAACTTTTGCTCTACAGTAGAGTCTTTAGACTTTTAGTCATCTTTTTGAGAAGAATATTTAACATTGGGTATAAATATTGATAGTCAAGCTACCATGAAGTTTTTTCTATTATATCATTTAATATTATATCATTTAATTTTACGTCGGTCCCGGATTTTCGAGGATCTCTCAAAGAAGTGACTCATCAGTTCATTATACATCTTATGTGATCTTACCAGATGAGTTTGCGAAACGTGGGACCATTTTACAAATTCCAAATAAACTAAAATCAGTCAGCGTCTGTCCTAAGATGTATTAATTTCAGGCAGATATGGCCACGTTTTGAAAAGAAACATTCTCACTGATTATTGTCAATATCAAGACCATATGTATCTTTCTTGTATTCATTATGACAGGACACGGTGAACTTGTAAAGAGCGCAGTTTGGCTAAAAATAGCGACGAGGGAAGATAGCTAGAGGAAAAAGGATTAGGTGTCCTCTTAACTTTTGCTCTGCTATTGCCCTACTCGGTCTTACAGTAGGCGAATTTTTTTGGGCTCTTATTTCTTAGTTGATCTTCAAATTTGTATTCTTGTATATTAATTGCTCAAAGCAAAATCATGATCATGGAATTTTTTTTACAGCAAAGCAAATTGATGTAACTAAAATATATTTTCATTATAACATTCTATAAAGTATTGGGAATCTGAAAATATTTTCATACAAATTTTCCTATAATTTTTACTAAAGTTACAAACAAAAACCTAAAACAAAGTCGAGTTCAAAAAATACAATTTTTTTTTTAAAGCAAAATTTTGACTTTGGAATTTTTTTACAGCAAAACAAATTGATATAACTAAAAGATATTTTCCTTATATCATTTTACAAAGTATTGAGAATCTGAAAATATATTTTTTAAGATCTTACTATAATTTTTACTAAAGTTATAAGCACAAATCTAAAAAAAAGTCGAGATCAAAAAATACTAAAAATTTTGTATTTTTATTTGAATTGATCTGAGTATTCAAAATAGCTTCTATAGGGTACTACAAAATTTGCTTTAAGTGTTTAAATAAAATTGGCAACAAACCGTAAAGTTGCAAATAAAGCTTCAGACCAGCAACAAAAAACTCCAACAACCACGAAAGCACATCTTTTATCGAATTGTCAGATTATTTAATGGAAATTTACATAAAACCTCCAAAAAAAATTTTTTGTTAGATTTTCTTTCTCCAAGATTTTGATTATTTTGTTTCAAATGAAAGAAAAACTTAAACAGAGACTTTGTTTTAAGAGGATTTTTTGGAGAGCAAACAAAAATATACACAAATTTTATTTAAGAAGTTTGGAACTGAGACTTGGAAGAAAAAAAATTTAAATACATTTTTGGGCCATGGTAGTAGTTTCAAAAAAATATAAAAAATAAATTCGCTAAAGGTTTTGTATAGGAAATTTTGTTTAAAAAATTCATTAATCCTAATTCATAAATTTATAAAATCATCAAAGTCTTATAAAAAGAATTTTTATGAAAAATTTAAATTATTATTTTGTCATGGCTATATTTTTCTTTTATGAATAAGGGTTTAAAATTTTAAAATAAAAATAAAAAGTACAAAAAAAAAATTTCTAAGTGAAATTTTAAATTTTTTCGATTTTAAAAAATTTTCCATGTTACACAGATTGAGATAATTAAGGGATTTTTTTGTTATATCATTATTTATGGCCAAAAGAATCATGAGTAATTTTTGGAAAAAAAATTATTGACTTTTACGAAAGTTGTATTAAAAAAAATATTTAAAAAGAAAAAGGAAAATTTTTTATGATTTTTAAAAATGTTTCCTTTTTAAAGGGCTTCAAATAATTTGAAGAATTTTTCTTTATATCAATATCTATAGTTAAAAGAAACTTGGATAATTTTTGGAAACAAATTCGATAATATTTACGAAAGTTATGAACAAAAATATAAAAAGTAAACCTAAAAAAATTGAAAAGTTTTAACAAAAATTTCTTTTAAAGCCAATAACTATACGATTTAATGTCTTAAATGACTTGTTAACAATTAAATTAACATTTATTTAAAACTTAGGTAAATCTTAAGAATTCAAATAAAAACGAAATATGTTTAAGATGTAAAGGATGGACCCCTCTAACCGACCAACAGAAAAAAAAAACAGCAGAATTATAATTGGATGCCAGAGCAACATAAACCGACCAAAGTGAATTTGCACCAATTCATCTACGAACCAAAAATACGCCAAAATAAAAAACAACATAGGAAAATTATATGAAAAAGTTTTTCTTTATTTCTGGCCAGCAAAAAAGGAACAAATTGAAGAAAGAGAGAAAAATTATAACAATAAAATCCATATGTTGCCAAATAAAAAACCATTAAAATTAAGCCATAAAATGAGCAACAAACCAACAAACAACAATTGCAACAGCAGCAGCAACAGCAACAAAATATAATTTTTATATGAATTTTATATAAATATGAAAAAGATGAGGCAAAAACAAACAGAGGGAAATTTATAACAAAATTTTCTTTCCTCTTTTTTTTTATCCGTCGGCCTTTTTATGACAGAGTGTATGTATTTAAGTAACAGAATGTATTTATAATTTCCAGATGCCTGCAAAAGGGAGATAGACATTATATAAATGAAATTTTGCTAATGGCTCCAGTTTCGTTTTTAAGCATGCAAAAAAAGGGAGGAAGACAGACAATTTAGTTTTGGACGTCCGAAAATTCAAGCTTAAATTCGAAAATTTAATAAAGAAATTCACTAAATTTAAGCTTTTCAAACATTTCTATTTATGATCGAGGGTACAGCTCTATTAGCTCAATTGCAATGTTAGGGATATATCAAACTATTCTGTCGCTACTACGATAGCATATGTTCTAAAAAGATCCGGAATCTTGTTCACATTAACTTCGTCTTTACGAAACACTCATTTTTTCTCTAGAAAATGCATTAAACTGTTTTCCTTACGTTGTTTATTAAAATGTTTAGCAACATGTTGCAAGATCAATTTTATTAAACTTTAAGACTTCTAGTCATCTTCTTTTAAATAATTTTAAGCATTGTTTATAAATATTGAATATACTCTGATACCTAAATTTACCATTATTTTGTTTTTATTCTTTCTTGTTTATCTAAATGTTTAGCAACATGTTGCAAGATTAATTGTATTGAACTTTTGCTTTACAGTAGAGTCTTAAGATTTTTAGACATCTTATTTAAAAGAATATTTAACATTGGTTTTAAATATTAAATATACTTTAAAGTCCTAGCTACCATTAAGTTTTTTTATTCTGTCTTGTTCTGGATTTCCGAGGATCTCTCAAAGAAGTGACTCAGCTGTTCCGTATACAACTTAGGCGAGTGCTGGACTACAGGGAGTTGCCAGTGAACTGTAGCGCTGACGTGCAAGCGAGATCTGGTACCTTCTTTGAAATGCCAAATTAACTATAATAGAAATATCAACAGTTCTTTAGCCACTCGTTCCCTATAGAACATAGTAGGATTTCCGAGGATCTCTCAAAGAAGTGACTCAGCTGTTCCGTATACAACTTAGGCGAGTGCTGGACTACAGGGAGTTACCAGTGAACTGTAGCGCTGACGTGCAAGCGAGATCTGGTACCTTCTTTGAAATGCCAAATTAACTATAATAGAAATATCAACAGTTCTTTAGCCACTCGTTCCCTATAGAACATAGTACATGATAGGCTTGCCCGAGGATAGCCCCGTTTAGACAATATACAAACTTTCCAGTCTACAATACAGGCACACGCAGCTTTGTTATTTTTTAGTCCAGTTATTGCAAAGAATTTTGGTCTGAAAAACAACAGTGGTTTGTTAGTATTTGCAAAATATTTTGCTTTTTTAGAGACCCCGTAGCTGACTTGATTATTAAGTTTAGAGACATGAGAGAAGAAGACAACACATTGTCTTTGTTCCTTAAGTCCCGTGGTGTACTAAATAATGTCTAGTATGCTAGCCGTCATATTGAGAATTGAACCATGACCGTAACCTTTGCTCGGCCATTGCTATACCTCTCATTAGCTCTTCATTGCTATCCTCTCTCCCATTTCATAGACTCTCACTGCTTGGTAGTCAAAGCTTTCGGATCTACTTTATCAAATCTCTCAATGATTCAGAAAGTATTTCACTGCTGATTACATAAGTCGGTGAATCATCAGACTATCGATATATCCTAGTTATTTCCTTAGAAAAAATTTCGCTCTTCTAATTTAGAGACTCTCTCTCCCTGATTGGTATCTTGTTTTATTCAGAAATACCAATCTCATATTTCGAAGACTCTCTCTGCTTGGTAGTCAGAGCTTTCGAAATAAGGGGTACTTTTCTCAGACAATGAGCTGCATCCGATGCTATTTTTAGTTAGAGGAGTTTTACATAGCCTAATACACAATAACTAGTGGCTAGCTGCAGCTTTTCTGAAAATTTTTTTCAAGTGGGTCTGACCGGGGATCGAACTTGGGACTTCTGGTATGCTAGGAGGATGACTAACCTGCTATACCACTGCGGTTCACATCAACTATCTTAATGACTCTAAAATAATTTTGCTACTAACTTTACATGGAAAATCTAGAATAAGTATATTTAAGCTAACAGTTTCGAAAGAAGTTTGAAGTTAGACTCAGTTGGAATTCTACTATCATCTGCAAACCTCTTCCCGATTCACAGCTAATCCTTATTAAAATACAAGTTTAATGTTTTCTTAGTGGGCTAAATTAATTTCTTGAGTGTGCTAACAATTAGATGTTGTCCGTACGTGAAGGGACTACCTCTTGAGACACTTCTTTGCTTCTTTGTAGTTCGTAAATAATTGACCATGTAGTTGGTTCTAATATTCGGGAACAAGAAGAAGCCAAGTCGGGACTGTTCGGAAAAAAGTTATCAATTCAATATCTTGATTGCTCAAAAATTCACTTCTTAAACGAGAAGTGTGAGTTATTGTATTGTCATTTTTTGGCATGATTCGGGCTTAGTTTTAGGATTTTTTCCGAAGACTTCCATCTTGTAAATGGTCGTATACTATTCAGAATAGACACATCTACTAAAGACAATATAATATAAAGATATTGTACTCCATACATCGTTTTTCTGTCAAATGTGAAATTAAAGTGGATAAAGAACAATGAAAAAACACATAAACGTACAAACAAATATACATTTTATCAATACGTGTGTGTGCCTTAGCTTTCTCTCATTTGATAATCGTCTTCATTAGTTGTTTCCTGATAAAAGTAAAAGCGGTATACTCTCTTTTTTTATGGAGTTTTTAAAACGACCATACGGCAAATCAATGTATGCAAATGCAACATCTTTATATTATAGAGTATTTAGTTCTAAATTTTTCAAGGGTAATAGCGGGCATAAGGATAACACCCTTAGGTAACACCCTCAGAAATGTCTCAAAAAACATGTTATTTCAAAGTGCCGCAAAGGAACACAAACTAAAAGTTTTTTTTGTATAGGTTTTGACACAATTTTAACAAATAATTACTTAATTATTTAAAAAAGCATAACGAAATATAAGGGACTTTGGTAGTCCCTTTTTTCAAAGTAGTCAAAAAAAATTCATTAAGAAATTTTGGAGTTATTGCATTATTTCCCTGAAAATTCGTGGCCTTGACCACATGATAAGGATATGCAGCAAAAAATTACTTTAGAATTAATCAGTTCCAAAGTTAGATATATTTCACAATTCTATGACCTGTAAGTACTAAATAGTAGTTTTGTAAAAATATTAAATTTTATAATACTTTTTTTCATATTAGAAAATTATACTGTTACGTTTTTCCTTTAAAAAAGTGGAAGGAATTCCTTTTGCAAACAACCGAAAACAAAATTAAAAAAAAAAAATAACAAATTTATATTTTCAAGTCACACTGTTCTCTTATACGCGTCTCAATTAAAACTGTTTCCACAATATTCGTCCATAGGCCTTAAACTTGTCGCCGTACAAACGATTTGAAATAGTAGAATTTCAATATTTAGTAACAATCTGAGTACATTTTTTAATAAAGGCAATAATGCAATGTTTTTTTTTTTAATATTTGAAACCCTTTCTTTCCCGGGGTCAAAATTTGTTTGTGTTAAAATTTTTTGTCAAAACGTTTTGAGTACTTTTTTAACAAAAATGTCAAACTTTATTTTGATTTGACTAGCTTTTAGCTATTGACATTAATGTTGCCATTTCTTGATACTAAAATAGTACCCCTAGTATTTACATCTTCTACACGCTAATCATTTTGGATTACCACAATATCGATCAAAGCGAAGTTTCATACCATGGGATTTAAAATAGTTTCTTGTGATGTTCCCCTAATAATAAATCTATTCAAGAAATATGAACCCATTTTGGAACTTGTAGTTCTCATTGTACACAAGCCTTATCTCCTCTACTCCTTCATTTGACAGAGATTTATAGCATCTGAAGTAACGTTGTTAAATTCTATAATATTTAATGACAAGTAGAGAACTATAGCTTATAACCCTAAATCGTAAACGAAATTTTAAGCTATGACAAGCTTATAATTCAAATTTTCCATACAAAATTCCAACTATAAGACTTTGATAAATTTTATAATTCATTAAAGAATTATAGAGTAAGTCTAGAATTTCAAAAATTCTTTCAGATTTTCAAATATTTTGAATTTTTCTATAAGTTAAAAATTATATTTATCATTTCATTTTAGCCCTCAATCCTTCTACTATAATAACAAAATATTTTTGTAATTATATTCAAACAAAATAGACATTTATTTAATTTTGAATATCAATGGAAAATTTGTTGCATATAAAATAATCTGATTGTGCCAAGAAAGATTTTTCAATAAATTAATTAAATGCTATCTATACCTTTATATGACCCCAAAATATTTAAAACAAAAATATCTTATTTAATATTAGAAATTCTCTAAACTAAAAATTTTGCCACAGAAACACACAGAGAATTTATTTAAATGCAAAATTTAACATCATTTGATAAATTATTTTATTAATACAATATAATAATAATTTAAACAGAAAATAGTTAGAAAGGGACGAATATATGATACCCTATGCCATCAAACTTAGATGTTGTTTTATGCTCATTTAAGCAATGGGGATGATAAAGCATTAAGAGTAACGATAAAGCATAAGAGTCATTTGGCCTACGTTGCTCTTAATGCTTTATGAGCGTAAAACAACATCTAAGTTTGATATATGGGCAAATCCGAAAAACCTGAATACCTGTGAATAGCAGGTCTTTATTTGCACCCATCTTTTACATTTACGGATTTGTTGTGAAACTGTAAACTTAAAAATATTTATTAAAAAGGTTTATTATTCGCTTTATGTTGATATTTGTTGGACATAATAATAATAATTCGAATTTAATCAGTCCCTCAAATTATACATAGTGTGAGGTTTTCGCTCTGTCTAGAATTAGGGATAATTCTCCTGATGAGATGGTCTAACCAACCATCGAAACGCGTGGAGGAAAGGTTTCGCCACCAACATTTTTTGGTTTTATCAAATAATAAATAATTGTAATAAATTGGGATTCTTAGTGCAATACACTACAGTAAAACTTTTTAATAAAAATATTTTATAAAAGCTGTTTTGTAATCCTCTGATTTTCCTCTATCTTCAGTGTATTTACAATTTTTTTTTATTTCTATGACCGATTTAATAAAATTTACAGTAACACGTTTTGAAAAAAAGTCACTTCCATTTTTTGTAGCGTCCGTCACAGCACTTTAATATATATATATATATATATATATATATAGGCTATCTCGAAAACGGCTCTAACGATTTTGATTAAATTTAAACGGTGGGTATCTTTTTGGATGTATGGGTCTAGTAAGAAGGGACTTTGGGAAAATTTGCCTATAAGGGGGTAAAAACGGATAAGAAGGGGAAAGAATCGAAAACGTTAGATCACCTAAAGTAATAGACAAAGAAACAAAATAGAATGGCTATCTCGAAAACGGCTCTAACGATTTTGATTAAATTTAAACGGTGGGTATCTTTTTGGATGTATGGGTCTAGTAAGAAGGGACTTTGGGATAAAAAGGAGAAAAAATCGAAAACGTTAGATCACCTAAAGTAATAGACAAAGAAACAAAATAGAATGGCTATCTCGAAAACGGCTCTAACGATTTTGATTAAATTTAAACGGTAGGTATCTTTTTGGATGTATGGGTCTAGTAAGAAGGGACTTTAGCAAAATTTGCCTATAAGGGGGTAAAAACGGATAAAAAGGAGAAAAAATCGAAAACGTTAGATCACCTAAAGTAATAGACATAGAAACAAAATAGAATGGCTATCTCGAAAACGGCTCTAACGATTTTGATTAAATTTAAACGGTGGGTATCTTTTTGGATGTATGGGTCTAGTAAGAAGGGACTTTGGGAAAATTTGCCTATAAGGGGGTAAAAACGGATAAGAAGGGGAAAAAAATCGAAAACATTAGATCACCTAAAGTAATAGACAAAGAAACAAAATAGAATGGCTATCTCGAAAACGGCTCTAACGATTTTGATTAAATTTAAACGGTAGGTATCTTTTTGGATGTATGGGTCTAGTAAGAAGGGACTTTAGGAAAATTTGCCTATAAGGGGGTAAAAACGGCTAAAAAAGGGAAAAAATCGAAAACGTTAGATCACCTAAAGTAATAGACATAGAAACAAAATAGAATGGCTATCACGAAAACGGCTCTAACGATTTTGATTAAATTTAAACGGTAGGTATCTTTTTGGATGTATGGGTCTAGTAAGAAGGAACTTTAGGAAAATTTGCCTATAAGGGGGTAAAAACGGCTAAAAAGGGGAAAAAATCGAAAACGTTAGATCACCTAAAGTAATAGACATAGAAACAAAATAGAATGGCTATCTCGAAAACGGCTCTAACGATTTTGATTAAATTTAAACGGTGGGTATCTTTTTGGATGTATGGGTCTAGTAAGAAGGGACTTTGGGAAAATTTGCCTATAAGGGGGTAAAAACGGATAAAAAGTGGAAAAAATCGAAAACGTTAGATCACCTAAAGTAATAGACATAGAAACAAAATAGAATGGCTATCTCGAAAACGGCTCTAACGATTTTGATTAAATTTAAACGGTGGGTATCTTTTTGGATGTATGGGTCTAGTAAGAAGGGACTTTGGGAAAATTTGCCTATAAGGGGGTAAAAACGGATAAAAAGTGGAAAAAATCGAAAACGTTAGATCACCTAAAGTAATAGATATAGAAACAAAATAGAATGGCTATCTCGAAAACGGCTCTAACGATTTTGATTAAATTTAAACGGTGGGTATCTTTTTGGATGTATGGGTCTAGTAAGAAGGGACTTTGGGAAAATTTGCCTATAAGGGGGAAAAAACGGATAAAAAGGGGAAAAAACGAAAACGTTAGATCACCTAAAGTAATAGATATAGAAACAAAATTAATATTAAGTGGACAGGTGTTTGGTACTTTTTTGAAACTATGCCCGATAGGGGGTAAAAAGTGGTGAAAGTAGTTTTTTTGCTACTATTTTTTACAAACACTTATCTTTTAAGCCAAAGAATGCAGAATTTAACTTTTTTCACAATAAATGTGAAAAAAATATTAAACACGTATTTGGTACTTTTTTGATTTCGGGGGCCAAAATGGGTAAAAAAAGGATAAAATGATAACTTAAAATCTCATAAAGTAATATGAGTAGGAACGATATATTAACTGTGTTTTTAAAAAATATACTGATTTCAATTGGTACCAAACAAGTACCAAATATGCAGATTGAACTTTTTTAAGATTAGGCGATGAAAAGGGGAACAAATTGGTAATGTTATAACTTTGAAACAAATGAATGTTTGTCTGTCTGTATGTGCTTTATGGAATAGTATACTATGCATTTGATCATGTTATGCTCTTCAACAAAGTTGTTGCGCATGAGACAGCGAAGGTTTTTAATTTGACATGACTAAGTTCTAACAGATGGCACCACTAAAAATTACTCAAAATTATTTAGAACGTGAACTGTGTATTTGATCATGCTATGATCTTTAGAAAAGTTGTAGCGCATGAGCCGACGAAGGTTTCTTAAATGGTATGGCCACTTACCGACAGGTGGCGCCACTGAAAATTACTCAAAGTGAATTAAATAGTACACTGTGTATTTGATCATGCTACGATCTTAAGAAAAGTTGTTACGCATGAGGCGACGAAGGTTTCTTAGTCTGTATAACCAATTTTCAGCAAGTGGCGCCACTGAAAATTACTCAAAGTGAGTTAAATCGTAATCTGCACATTTCATCATACTGTGATCTTTAGCAAAGTTATTGCGGATGAGCCGACGAAGGTTTCTTAGTTGGTATGACCAATTTCCGACAGGTGGCGCCACTTAAAATTACTCAAAGTTAATTAAATCGTAAACATTTGTTTGCATTTGTTCATACTATGATCTTAACCAAAGTTGTTGCGCTTAAGCCGACGAGAGTTTCTAAAATGGTATGACCAATTTCCAAAAATTATTCATAATGAATTGAACTGTAAACTATGCATGTGATGATGTGTTGATCGGACATAATAAATAAAATGACTTAAAATCAATTGGATATTTGTGTGCGCTGTCTTTCCTATAAATTTATTTATTTGGCTTATATTTTATACAATAAAGTATTTGTAAACTTTAAAATTTGCCTTGTAATGCTTATCCTAAAGATCCGAGCAAGGCTCGGTCAACCAGGTACTCTATGGGATTCATTTAAGTACAATAAAATCTGTACAAATGTAGCGTCCGTCACGCAGGATTTGCCCATATAATACAATTTACATTATAAATTGTTGTTATTCCACAATTTAAATTGTAAATTGTTGTTATTCTCCAGTTGCACAAATAATGGCCAACGTTGATCTAGATCAGTGATGGCCAGAACAATAACAAATTATATGTATGACAGCAACAACTCCTAACACTGGCAATAGGAAAAGATAAATGATTCCCCGCTGAACTAGAGTCATATCTGAACCGAATATTGCTAAAGTTTTTACAAAGTTCTACATTTTGAAGTTTTGAAGCAAGTCTCAATAGCTTCACATTTTTCTCAGAGGTGCAGGGTATCATCAAATCGGGCTTGACTATATTTCTATTCAACTTGTATTTTGACGCCATTTGTCAGTGTTTCCATAGATTTACATTTAAAAATTCAATAATAAAATATTAAAATAATGTTCAAGAACATTATGCATATAATTTTCCTCTGTTAAATTTCAAAACTATTCAAATACGAGTAGTTTTGCAACCATTGAACAGCGAAAAAAATTAAAAAATACCGACTGACTGCATTGATGCATCTCGATTCATTAATACAAAAAAAAAAAAGAAATATTAAATGAATATGAATTTTAAATAAAATTTCAACTGAAATTTTCAACAATAATTTCTACACATTTCGTTCGTTAGTCTCCATAGACCGTGTGATTTTTTGGATTTTTTGCAAAAATTTTAATTTTTTTGTTCTTTACTCTTGGCCATATTTTTGAGGTTCATAAATTTTGGATTTTACAAATTAAACGCAAAAAAACAATGTTTTTTTCGTCGATTTTTCTCTGATTATTATTTGTTGCAGTTTTTGAAATTTATTGCATTTAATTGATTTATTGGCTGTTTTATAATTTATGAATTATTTTCAAAAACATCTACATTTTTAATGATGATACTGATGATTGTTACTTACATTTTATAATTATGATGATGATGGTGTTATTTGTTGAAGTGATAAAAATTATTTATAATTAATTTTAATTTATTTTTCTCTCTGCTTTTTTTTTCGTTTTAGGTAAGCAAAAACTTTACATCAATTTTTATTGGCTGGAAAAATATTCATTTTGACAGTTTAAACGTTTATTTAAGTGAGTATTAAAGTGTAATTTATTAAAACATTAAACATAATGTATTGTAACATGAACATAAATGTCGCGCAACATTGTTGCTCAACTCATGCCTATAACATACACACACAAAAAAGCACTTAAACTATATGGTTTATAAGAACTTAAGGCTATATGTTGCTGAAACATTTTTAAAACACATACAAATTAGCCTTAGACCGCTAATGTAATACAATTTCTCCTAAAGTATTAATATCTAAAAAATATTTTAAATAAACATATACAAATGTATGTATTATGTATACAAAATATATCGCAACATTGTTGCTATATTTGAAAAATTTTATAAATCACAAACGGTTTAATATAAAAACGTTTATGTTGCCGAAACATTGTTAAGAAACACACAAATTTCATTTAAATGATCAACATTTAAAACAATTTGCTAACCAATGTTGATAGCAACATATAATGTATATATCAAACATTGGGAAACATTGTTGCTAAACATATGTCCACAAATTGTATCATCCAAAATCTTCGTTTACAAAACTCTCATACCTAAAAGCTCCTTAACTATAAAAGTCATAAAATCTAAAAGCTATATGTTGCTAAAACAATTTTAAAATACATTTAAAAGATAACATAGGTCAAATTTCTTTCTTAAACTTTCTTTTAAAGTAACAATATTGTAAATAGTAAATATCGCACTGAAATATTGTTGCTAAATACTCACTCGAAAAAGCTCCTTAACTAAAAGGGTTATAAAATCTAACCGCTATTTGTCTCTGAAACATTGTTGAGATACAAATAAGTACATGATAACATTGGACAACTTTGATTCTTGAACTTTCTTTCGTAATAATACTATTAGCAACAAATATTGTAAATGTCTTGCAACATTGTTGCTACAATTTAAAAAATATTGCTGAAACATTGTTGAGATACTTGTACAAGATAACATAGGACAACTTTATTTCTTAAAGATTTTCTAATATAAACAATATTTCAAAATATAAAATTAGCAACATATATTGTATATAGTAAATGTTTTGCAACATTGTTGCTAAACTTTTATGAAAAGATTAATTTTAGTTCCTTTCTTTCACAAAAATCGTTCACTGTAAAATTTTATGAAATTTAAACATTATATGTTGCTGAAACATTGTTGAGATACAACTTAAATTACATAAATCAAATTTCTTAAACCTCTTTTTATAGTAACAATATTGTTTCTAGCACATGTTGAATTATTGTTGCTTAACAATCACAATTAAAAGCTCCCTAACCAAAAGGGTTATAAAATTTAAAAGCTATATATTTCTGAAACATTGTTAAGATACAAATGTGTATATGATAACATTGGACAAATTTTTTCTTAAACTTTCTTTTATAGTAATACTATTAGCAATATATGTTGTAAATGTCTTGCAACATTGTTGCTATACTTTAATAAACGTTGCTGAAACGTTGTTGAGATACATATACAAGATAACTTTATTTCAAAATATATAATAAACAGCATATGTATGCTATTAGCAACATATATTGTATATAGGAAATATCTTGCAACATTGTTGCTAAACTTTCACAAAAACCTTTCACTATAAAGTTCTTCTAACTATACGATTTACAAAATTTTAGCGTTATATGTTGCTGAAACATTATAAAAGGTAAAATTTTTTTTTAAAATAAGCTAATTTAAAAAAATGTAATTTGATACCAATAGCATCTAATCAGCAACACATATTGTATATGTAAAATTTCGGGCAACATTGTTGCTAATCTTATGTCTATAAATATAAAGATCTTACTTATTTCTTTAACAAAACTCATACAATAAAAAACTTTCTAAACTATGTAAAAATTGTTGCTGAAACAAAGATAACACCGGATAAATTTTTTGTTAAACATTATTTTATAGTAACAATATTTCAAAATATATGATAAGGTTATACTATTAGCAACTTATGTTGTATATAGTAAATGTCTTGCAACATTGTTGCTTAACTTTTATGAAAAGATTCTTTTTATTTATTTCTTTCACAAAAACCTTCCGCTATAAAATTCTTCCAACTATACGGTTTATAAAATTTCAACATTATATGTTGCTAAAACATTGTTGCCGCAACTTTGTTGTGATATATTTGAGCGAAATAGTATTTATTTTTACTTTAAAAACTTTAAAAATTATGCTTTCGTAACATATATATACCAAAGAAGAAGATTAAAAGAAGAAAATTTATATTAAACTTTATTGAAATCCAATTTATGTTGCTGAAACATTGTTTATCAACACATTAATTATTGCTTATAAACACCTTAAACTTAACTTTTTTAAACTAAGAGAAATAAATAAAACTTCAAAACTAGAATCAAATAATTTTGCACATAATATGTTGCTGCAACATTGTTGAGATACATATGACAGAAGACATATTGATCAATTAAATTATTTTTTTTTTAATATTCTTAGAGAAGTCATTCATTCTATACCTTGAGAACATTAACTTAAATGTTGCGAAACATTGTTTAGATACATTTGAAAGAAGACATTTTGATCAGAGGTTTTTTATTTTTTAACAATTCTTAAATAAGCATCTATACTTTAAAGACATATACTTAAATGTTGCAGAAACTTTGTTGAGATACATATGAGTAAAATTATGTTTATTTTAAATTTAAAAACTTTGAAATTTATATAATATATTAAAAAAGATTTAAATAAAACCTTAATAAAATACATTTTATGTTGCTGAAACAATGTTTATAAACATAACTTATATTACTGAAACAATGTTTATAATCATATCTATTATACCTTCTAATACCATTTCAAAGTGTTGAGTTAAAAAAAAAACTTTAAAGAACATCAAGTTTGAAAGTTAAATGTTGCTGAAACATTTTTGACAAACATATCCTTATGAAAGAATGTATTTAAGGATTAATAAATTTAAAATTTTGTAAACTTTCTTTGTTGAGATACATATGAGTAAAGTCATCTTTATTTTAGATTCAAAAAATGTATATAATAGATTAAAGAAGAAGATTTAAATGAAGCTTTAATGAATACATTTAATGTTGCTGAAACATTGTTTATGAACATTTTTCTCATTTTCACTAATACCACTACTTTAAAGTGTTGAGTACCAAAAAAAACTTTTAAGAACATCAACTTTGAAGGTTAAATGTTGCTGAAACATTGTTGAGATACATATTCTTGCAATAAAAGGTACTTTAAGCTCCATGAATTTAAAATTTTGTAAATTTTCTTAAATCAATAAATTACTTTAAACTTTAGATATGTATTTAAACTCAAAAGTTGCAGAAACTTTGTTGAGCTTCATATGAGTAACATAATATTTATTTTTAATTTAAAAACTTTGAATTTAGCTTTCATAACATTTACCTTAAACTGTAAACAAAAACCTAGACTCATACCTTAACATCTAAACTTTTCGATTCCTTTCTCAACTTTTCTATTCCTTTCATAATTTTTAAACATTTTTCCCTTAATAATCTTTGACTTTGGTTTCAAAATCTTAAACTTTATCGCTTCATTATATTCTTAAAAAATGTTTAAAGTAAATTAACAACAACTTTTTGAAACTTCTTAATAATTTATAACCTAAGAAGTTCTACCTTTTCCTACAAAGTCTAAGGAAAAAGAAAAACAGCAAAAAAATTAACTTGGCTTAAACTTTTTTTTAAAAAAATTTTCCACTTTTTAAGTTCATTGACAAATTTGTCTTATTCATAAATCCACCCTCAACCCAGATAATCTTAGATTGAACCCAGTAAAATCAAAGGCAGGAGCAATAAGCTGCAATAACCTACAAAAATATTTTTTATACGATTTTGATCAAATTAATATTGTGTTCATGAAATAAAAAAAAAAAACTTTTTTTGTTTGCAATTCTATTGTTCGAAAATGTTTTTGAACTGATTTTTTTGCTCAACATCTCTGGGGAGGTATCCAAAGAATAGCTCGAATTCACAGAGACGAGTATTTGTTTAAAGACAATGAAAATAATACAATATCTATTATATATTTTTAAAAGAAGAACAGCAACAACACAAAAAAATAGCATCAACAACAATAATAATAATCATTAACAATTGACAACAATAATAAATAATGTTGCTGAAAAATATTTTTGTTAGACTTTTTTTATTATTATTATTTTTGCAATTTTGTATAATTTTTTATTGTTCAACATTTTTTTGTTATATTTTTTTATTTGAATATTTTTTCTTAAGTTTATTGACATTTTTCTGTTTGTTTGACAATTTAATGACCTTGATCGAAATGAAAAATATTTTGTTCCGAATCAGAGAGGACTTTGTTGCCGCTTATAGTTCAAGTGTTTTTGAGTATTTTTTTGGTTTCAATGTAAAACGCTAAATGATTGAAAAAGAATTGAAAGTGCAGCCATCAATAAGCGATACCAATCACCATAATGAGTTATAAGCAAGAGAATTGCATAAATTCAATCAATCGATGGCCAGAGACACTCAAAGAAATGAATGAATTAATGTTGCTAAAACATGAAATGCTGCTAAAACATGAAATGTTGCTAAAACATCAAATGCTCCTAAAAGATGAAATGTTGCCAAAACATGAAATTTTGCTAAAACATGAAATGTTGTTAAAACATGAAATGTTGCTAGAACATAAAATGTTGCTAAAACATGAAATGTTGCTAAAACTTGAAAAGTTGCTAAAGCATGAAATAATGCTAAAACATTAAAATTTTGCTAAAACATGAAATGTTGCTAAAACGTGAAATGTTGCTAAAACATGAAATGTTGTTAAATATGAAATTTTGCTAAAACATGATATGTTGCTAAAGCACGAAATGTTGCTTAGACTTGAAAAGTTGCTAAAGCATGAAATAATGCTAAAACATGAAACATGAAATTTTGCTAAAACATGAAATATTGCTAAAATATAAAAATCTTGCTAGAACATGAAATGTTGCTAAAACGTGAAATGTTTCTAAAACATGAAATGTTGCTAAAACATGAAATGTTGCTAAAACATGAAATGTTGCTAAAACATGAAATGTTGCTAAAACATGAAATGATGCTCAAACATGAAATGTTGCTAAAGCATGAAATAATGCTAAAACATGAAATTTTGCTAAAACATGATATGTTGCTAAAGCATGAAATGTTGCTTAGACTTGAAAAGTTGCTAAAGCATGAAATAATGCTAAAACATTAAAATTTTGCTAAAATGTGAAACATAAAATTTTGCTAAAACATGATATGTTGCTAAAACATGAAATGTTGCTAAAATATAAAAATGTTGCCAGAACATGAAATGTTGCTAAAACATGAAATGTTTCTAAAACATGAAATGTTGCTAAAACATGAAATGTTTCTAAAACATGAAATGTTGCTAAAACATGAAATTTTGCTAAAACATGAAATGATGCTCAAACATGAAATGTTCCTAAAGCATGAAATAATGCTAAAACATGAAATGTTGCTAAAACATGAAATGTTACTAAAACATGAAATGTTGCTAAAACATGAAATGATGCTAAAACATGAAATGTTGCTAAAGTATGAAATGTTGCTAAAACATGAAATGTTGCTAAATCTTGAAAAGTTGCCAAAACATGAAATATTGCAAGGACAAGAAATGTTGCTAAATCTTGAAAAGTTGCTAAAACATGAAGTGTTGCTAAAACATGAAATGTTACTTAAACATAAATTGTTTCTCAAACATGAAATGTTGCTAAAACATAAAAAGTTGCGGAAACATGAAATGTTGCTGAAAGATGAAATGTTGCTTAAACATGAAGTGTCGCTAAAAGAAGAAATAATGCTAAAACATGAAATGTTGCTAAAACATAAAATGTTGCTGATACATGAAATGTTGTTGAAAGATGAAATGTTGCTTAAACATGAAATGTCGCTAAAAGAAGAAATAATGCTAAAACATGAAATGTTGATAAAACATGAAATGTAGCTAAAACATGAAATATTGCTAAAACATGAAATGTTACTAAAACATGAAATGTTGCTTAAACATGAAATGTAGCTAAAACATGAAGTGTTGCTAAAACATGAAATGTTGCTTAAACATGAAATGTAGCTAAAACATGAAGTGTTGCTAAAACATGAAATGTTGCTAAAATATGAAATGTTGCCAAAACATGAAGTGTTGCTGAAACATAAAATGTTGCTAAAATATGAAATTTTGCTAAAAAATGAAATGTAGCTAAAATATGAAATGTAGCTAAAACATGAAATGTTGCTAAAACATGAAATATTGCTAAAACATGAAATGTTGCTAAAACTTGAAAAGTTGCCAAAACATGAAATATTGCAAGGACAAGAAATGTTGCTAAATCTTGAAAAGTTGCTAAAACATGAAGTGTTGCTAAAACATGAAATGTTACTTAAACATAAATTGTTTCTCAAACATGAAATGTTGCTAAAACATAAAAAGTTGCGGAAACATGAAATGTTGCTGAAAGATGAAATGTTGCTTAAACATGAAGTGTCGCTAAAAGAAGAAATAATGCTAAAACATGAAATGTAGCTAAAACATGAAATACTGCTAAAACATGAAATGTTACTAAAACATGAAATGTTGCTTAAACATGAAATGTAGCTAAAACATGAAGTGTTGCTAAAACATGAAATGTTGCTAAAATATGAAATGTTGCCAAAACATGAAGTGTTGCTGAAACATAAAATGTTGCTAAAATATGAAATTTTGCTAAAAAATGAAATGTAGCTAAAATATGAAATGTAGCTAAAACATGAAATGTTGCTAAAACATGAAATATTGCTAAAACATGAACTGTTGCTAAAATATGAAATGTTGCTAAAATATGAAATGTCGCTTAAACATGAAATGTAGCTAAAACATAAAATGTTGTTAAAAAAATAAATGTTGCTAAAACATGCAATTTTGCTAAACAAATGTTACAGAAACAAACAGTTTTTTTTAAGAAAAAACAACTTGAATGATATAGTTGTCAAGCTATTTTAGAACTGTGGTCCTAAAAACTTTAAAAATTTTAAAAATGTTACGTTTAACATGAAAGCTTTGATTTATATGTTGCTGAAACATTTATATTGACAAACTGTTAATAATAAATAAAAAAAACTCCATTGCCATTTTTTGTAAAAATCTGAAACAATATTTTCAATATAAAATTATAAATGTTTCAGAAACATTTTCGGAATACATTCAAGAATATGCAACATTTTAAACATTTGATGTTGCTGAAACATTTTTATGAACAAACTATAAACATATTAAAAAGCTGTTTTGATAATAAAAATTTCAAGCTAATATGTCAAGATTTAAGAAACAGAAACAAATAAAAATAGAAAAACTATTATACAACTTGCAACATAAAAACTTGCCCTTAAATGTTGCTGCAACATTTTTGAAATGCATTAAGTTTTAGCACTTATTTTTCAATAATAAAAATTATATTATATTTTCATAGAACGTTATAAGTATTATATAAATCATAAATATTTGGCATTATATGTTGCTGAAACATTGTTGCGATACATATTTATTTTATAAGAACATTTCCAAAATACCTATAAATTACACAAATTTCTCTTAAACTCTTCATAGAAAGGTTTCAAATAATCTTTTGAAAGCAAAAATAAAAAATAACAAAAATGTTGCTGCAACATTGTTTAAAGACTTTCGAACTAATGCATTTTTGTAAAGAATCTTATGCATTTTAAAGGAAAAATTAAAGAAAACACGTCTGAGCTCATGTATTTTAAAACAGCTACTTCAACGCCTGTCATCCAATAAAATTAGAGCTTAAAATGTTGCTGCAACATTTTAAAAACTTTTTTTAAATGGTTAAATAAATTTTAAAAAAAAATCTGTCTAAAAAAATCTGTACAGAGTAGACTTTAAATAAATAACAAAAATGTTGCTGCAATATTGTTTATAAGCATTTGAAATACTTAATATATTTTTGTAAGAAATCTAATAAATTTTTGAAGCAAAAACATTTAATGCTCATAAATTCTCCTACATCTACGTCAGCCCGAACACCTATCCTCCAATAAAATTATAATGTTGCTGCAACATTTGAAAAACATTTTTCAAATAATCTAATACATTTTTCAAATAATCTGTCCAAAGAAGCAACATTGTTTATGAAAATTTTAATACATTTTTTAAAATAATAAAAAAATGTAAGTAAAATTAAGCAAAAACTACGTAAGCCTATGTCTCCATAGAAATAAGATCACAAATGTTGCTGCAACATTGTTTATTATAATTTCAAGTACTTTTTTTATTTACTAATATTTTTTTTAAATTAAAATTAAGCAAACCCCATTTCGTTGGCTCCCCCGTGTAATCAATCTCTCTAAAGAAATAAGAGACAGAAATGTTGCTGCAACATTGTTTGTAAACATTTAAAATTCTTTATACTTTCCTAAATAATGTAATATATTTTTTAAGAAAAATTCCCCATTTGAACTAACATAAGCGATCCAACATATGCATCAGCCAGATCGTCTATGTCTCCAATAAATAAGAGCCAAAAATATTGTTGGAACATTGTTTATAAACATTTGAGGAGCTTAATATATTTTTTAAGTTTGATATCTAATAATATTTTTAAGTGAAATTAAGTCTAAAATATATCATTGGCTACTCTCGTTGAACCACCCCATAAGTCCGCCAACATCTTCAATGAAATAAGTACCCAAAATGTTTCTGCAACATTGTTTATAAACATTTGAAGTTCTTAATACTTTTTTAAAAGTTCTTAATAGTTTTTTAAAAACTTTCTATCAGCAGAATATGAGTGGAACAAGAGAGCATCAGGTTAAGAAAATTGATGTTGCCATTTGGCAACAAAAACTTTAAGGGGTTAAAATTATAAAATTTTCATGAATTTTTGGTTTAATTGCCCTATAATATTCCTTTAGAAAGTGATTTGAACAACAAACTGTATACATTTTAATAATACATAGTTCCAAAAGTTTCTCTGCAAATTTGAATTAAAAGCTTTTGTTAAAAGTTTGTTTGCCATTTAATTGACAAAATTCTCAATTATTTATTTGTATTTTTCAATTCTGCAAGTGTATGCAAAATTTTTCGTTTTATAACAATTTATTGGCGATATTCAATTTAATTTTTTTTTCTTTGTTATCAACTAGTTCTTGTTAAAAAGCTCATAGAACTGAAAATATACTCAAAAAAACTATATAAATACTTACAGACAAGTATTTATGTAGATACAAACAGAAGTTGTCTATATATGAATTGTCCAATTTGACTCGAAACTAAAACAAGAAGAATAATGTACTGTCACATAAACTGCAATTTGACACATTCGACAAGATATTCAGTCAATCGACTAATGTCAAATACAAGTTCTATGTATGTTTTCTATTGTAGCTTTTTTTCTGAATATTTTGCATGTCTTTGGCAAAAGTGTGAGGTAATGAAATATGTATATGTATACGTGTATATAAAAAATAGAAAAAAGGGAAGATGGCCACAAAAAATAAATTAAAAATACAAATTAAAGTTTTTACATTAAGTATAAATAAATTAAGCTGTCAAATAACTTGTAGAAGGTAATCGATTTAAATAAATGATGGCCAAGTTACTCAATTGAATTGTAGTTTCTGTCAATATCATTTTTAGCCATAGGTAAGGCCCCTTCTGATTCTAATTTCTTTACATAATTCCCAGGTATTTTGGAAAATTTTTTACAGATCGAATTTTTAATGTCATTCTTAAATATGGGAAAGTCCTCTTCCCTGAGCATCAAAATTTAAAGCTTATGATTTAATATTTTATAGTATAAAATTTCACAAAGGATAATTTTTTGACATAGATAGACATAGAGTAATCCAAATATGACCAGGTAGTGTTTGAAATCGGGTAAGAAGCTTAAATTTATAGTCATTGTTGACAAGCCCTTGATTCCGAACTGATTTATTGCATGCAAATATTCTTCTTAGCTTTCTTCCCATATGAACAACCGTAGTTGTGTCAGTGTATGTGTGTGTTTATATCCATGTGTAAATGTCAGAGAGTTACAACTTTATAAATATTTGGGGGTACCTGGAAAAAAATTAAGATGGATGACCATCTGATTATGTATTTGAAATTTGCTGAAAAGAATTTTATGTCTTAAATTGGCAGACTTTTAAATGACTTATAGCAAAACTATTAAATGCGTCATCTGTTGTGAAATATATATTATTAGCTGTCTTTCATACTTTTCATCAGATAGAGGTCGTTTTGAATAATATAAAAGTTCGCAAGCTTTCTCCAACCGGGTCTTTATTCCAACGCCATCTTACAAGTCATTCATAGTTATTATATTATTATATTCATAGTCATTCATTTTACAAATATAAAAATTTTGAAAAATTTTCTATAAAAATAAAAATTTTGAAAAATTTTCTATAAAAATAAGAATCTTTGAAAAATTTCCTATAAAAATAGGAAATTTTTGAAAAATTTTCTATAAAAATAGGAAATTTTTGAAAAATTTCCTATAAAAATAGGAAATTTTTGAAAAATTTCCTATAAAAATAGGAAATTTTTGAAAAATTTCCTATAAAAATAGGAAATTTTTGAAAAATTTCCTATAAAAAAAAATTTCCTATAAAAATAGGAAATTTTTGAAAAATTTCCTATAAAAATAGGAAATTTTTGAAAAATTTCCTATAAAAATAGGAAATTTTTGAAAAATTTCCTATAAAAATAGGAAATTTTTGAAAAATTTCCTATAAAAATAGGAAATTTTTGAAAAATTTCCTATAAAAATAGGAAATTTTTGAAAAATTTCCTATAAAAATAGGAAATTTTTGAAAAATTTCCTATAAAAATAGGAAATTTTTGAAAAATTTCCTATAAAAATAGGAAATTTTTGAAAAATTTCCTATAAAAATAGGAAATTTTTGAAAAATTTCCTATAAAAATAGGAAATTTTTGAAAAATTTCCTATAAAAATAGGAAATTTTTGAAAAATTTCCTATAAAAATAGGAAATTTTTGAAAAATTTCCTATAAAAATAGGAAATTTTTGAAAAATTTTCTATAAAAATAGGAAATTTTTGAAAAATTTCCTATAAAAATAGGAAATTTTTGAAAAATTTCCTATAAAAATAGGAAATTTTTGAAAAATTTCCTATAAAAATAGGAAATTTTTGAAAAATTTTCTATAAAAATAGGAAATTTTTGAAAAATTTCCTATAAAAATATGAAATTTTTGAAAAATTTCCTATAAAAATAGGAAATTTTTGAAAAATTTCCTATAAAAATAGGAAATTTTTGAAAAATTTCCTATAAAAATAGGAAATTTTTGAAAAATTTCCTATAAAAATAGGAAATTTTTGAAAAATTTCCTATAAAAATAGGAAATTTTTGAAAAATTTCCTATAAAAATAGGAAATTTTTGAAAAATTTCCTATAAAAATAGGAAATTTTTGAAAAATTTCCTATAAAAATAGGAAATTTTTGAAAAATTTCCTTTAAAAATAGGAAATTTTTGAAAAATTTCCTATAATAATAGGAAATTTTTGAAAAATTTCCTATAAAAATAGGAAATTTTTGAAAAATTTCCTATAAAAATAGGAAATTTTTGAAAAATTTCCTATAAAAATAGGAAATTTTTGAAAAATTTCCTATAAAAATAGGAAATTTTTGAAAAATTTCCTATAAAAATAGGAAATTTTTGAAAAATTTCCTATAAAAATAGGAAATTTTTGAAAAATTTCCTATAAAAATAGGAAATTTTTGAAAAATTTCCTATAAAAATAGGAAATTTTTGAAAAATTTCCTATAAAAATAGGAAATTTTTGAAAAATTTCCTATAAAAATAGGAAATTTTTGAAAAATTTCCTATAAAAATAGGAAATTTTTGAAAAATTTCCTATAAAAATAGGAAATTTTTGAAAAATTTCTTATAAAAATAGGAAATTTTTGAAAAATTTCCTATAAAAATAGGAAATTTTTGAAAAATTTCCTATAAAAATAGGAAATTTTTGAAAAATTTCCTATAAAAATAGGAAATTTTTGAAAAATTTCCTATAAAAATAGGAAATTTTTGAAAAATTTCCTATAAAAATAGGAAATTTTTGAAAAATTTCCTATAAAAATAGGAAATTTTTGAAAAATTTCCTATAAAAATAGGAAATTTTTGAAAAATTTCCTATAAAAATAGGAAATTTTTGAAAAATTTCCTATAAAAATAGGAAATTTTTGAAAAATTTCCTATAAAAATAGGAAATTTTTGAAAAATTTCCTATAAAAATAGGAAATTTTTGAAAAATTTCCTATAAAAATAGGAAATTTTTGAAAAATTTCCTATAAAAATAGGAAATTTTTGAAAAATTTCCTATAAAAATAGGAAATTTTTGAAAAATTTCCTATAAAAATAGGAAATTTTTGAAAAATTTCCTATAAAAATAGGAAATTTTTGAAAACGGATGACCCCAATTTGAGATGTTTTCTTTATTACAAGTCGGACATCCTTTTCATATTATTCTGTTTTTTTCTCGAAATTTAAATATTTATGTCAATATTTATATCTATTCTACACTCAGAATATTATGTAAGTAAAATTAACTTAAAATGTAATTTGAAATGAATGAATATTCATTTAAAAACCAGTCAACTGATTTTTCATTCAAATTCAATAAATATTTCATTTAAATTTAACTGATAAATATTTATACTACATTTTCAGTTTTAAAAACGGAATATTCAGTTGTTTTCAAAAAAATTACTGACAAAAATTTAAACTACGTTTTTAGTATAAAAAACGGAAATTTTCATTTATTTATAAAAAATTGAACGGTAAAAAACTACGTAAAATTTCCGTAAAACGGACAATTTTCATTTGTTTTTGTTATTAACGTAACATAAAAGACGAAAATATAAAAAGGTTATATCCTTTAAGGCATCAAAAAATCAAACAGACAAAACAAAGCTTGTTGTTTGCTTAGGCCATACCCCGTGATAGGCGGTCAGTATTATAAAAAGTTTCTTTAGTAAGCAAACCTTAGATACTTAAGGAAAACCAATAATTAAACAAATACGAATTATATTTGATACAATTATTGAAAAAATTTATAAAAACTAAACAACTGATATTTTCAAATGTTACGGATTTTCAGTATTTTTATGTAGGTTGTTTTTTAAACAAATGTATAAATATGTTAAAAATCAATTTTCATATAAATTTAAATGAATATTCATTTGAAAACAACATAACCGAAAATTTCCTAAACAACATACAATCAGTTACTGTAATAATTTCCTGAGTGTACAAACAAGAAAATACATATAATGTCCTTCCTGCATAATGCAAGAAGGACTTTTTATTTTTGCATATTCAATACAAATTTTATGAAGGACTTGAAAAAGGACTTTAAATCAAAAGAAAAAAAAAACTTATCGTGTAGTTCTAAAAAAAGGAAAACTATGTTTAAATTTTCGAAAGAAATCCTTCAATAAGAAAATAAAAAAAAAACTTGAAAGACAACAAAAGACATTAACAGGATTGAATGCTACTGTTCTATTTTAGGGGGAATAACAAAAATTGATGATTTGATGGAATTTTTGTGTTCCAAAATCTTTTTTTTTTTTTTTTGTTTCATCTTAAAAGACAAATTTCAAGAACAAAAGCAGGAAAACTCTTGCATTAAAGCGTGTGTTACACAAAATTGAATCCTGGTAAATCCAACAAGTCTTAGCTAAAACTGAAATAATGCCTGCAACAATATTGAAAATAATATGGAAGAAAAAAAGTTTATTTTTAGCATTTTTTGAAGTGTTTTCGAAATAATAAGGAGGTGAAAGTTTAACTGACTGACTTTTAACTAAAACGAACGAGGAAAGTGATTTTTATTGTTTCTTTTGCTCATTTTTTTTTTCGAAAACTTTGTTATTTTTAGTTGTTCGTTTCATAGTTTTTGAAATGAAACTTAACTGAACCGAACTAAAAACTAACAACATCAAACAAAAACTTATAAAATTTCGTAACAGAAATGCCACAATTGACATTTTTGTGGTTGTTCATTTTGAGATTGCAATTGAAACTTTTTGAGAAATATTAAAAATAATTGAAAGAAAATAAATATTTTTGGGAATTGTTAAAAATGATCAACTGAAGTTTGGAAAATAATTAAAGTTTAATGAAGAATTGAAAAAGTTCTACACCATATCCAAGAGTATTTTAAAATCTTTTAATTATATATTTAAAAGTTTCATACCGTCCAATAAAATGCAAAAGGACATAACTAACACAAAAATTAAATTTGATTTTTTGATTGATTATGGCACAGCAACCCCAAAATACATTTAGCTACAAAATTTTTTATGCGTACAGTCAAAAACAGCGATTTTATTCACAAAAAGCCCTTTCGGTTTTAGAAAATATTTAGCTTGTAGTTAAGCACTTTTGTTTTTTTTTTTTTCGCCATTACTTCAAAAAATACCAGCTTTTGTCATTTAAGTTTTCAGGAATGTCTTTGCTGTTGCATTGTTGGCCAAATTTCAAAATTTAGAATTAATATTTCATTTAGTTTTAAAGTTATGATGTTTTTTTTTTGCTTATCACATAAAAAATTATTATCCGAAACTAAGATTTTTGAAAGGCTATAAGTTAGTTTTCCGAATGTAATTTGACCTCTTGGTCTACAGTCCAAATCTAAAGCTCCTCTGTTCCAACTACATGAAATTTAATTTAAGTATCTTTAACCGTTTAAAAGTTACGGGGTTATTTCTGAAATAACTCTTTAAAAACCTCTGTAAATCCTATTTTAAATTATTTAAAACTTATCAAGTTACGCCCTTTTGCATTTAAGGTAACTCATGCTCTTTGATATCTGAGCTAAAAAAAGTTATCTTCTAGTTTTTGTTCTAGTTCTGTTCTAGTTCTGTTCTAGTTCTGTTCTAGTTCTGTTCTAGTTCTGTTCTAGTTCTGTTCTAGTTCTGTTCTAGTTCTGTTCTAGTTCTGTTCTAGTTCTGTTCTAGTTCTGTTCTAGTTCTGTTCTAGTTCTGTTCTAGTTCTGTTCTAGTTCTGTTCTAGTTCTGTTCTAGTTCTGTTCTAGTTCTATTCTAGTTCTGTTCTAGTTCTGTTCTAGTTCTGTTCTAGTTCTGTTCTAGTTCTGTTCTAGTTCTGTTCTAGTTCTGTTCTAGTTCTGTTCTAGTTCTGTTCTAGTTCTGTTCTAGTTCTGTTCTAGTTCTGTTCTAGTTCTGTTCTAGTTCTGTTCTAGTTCTGTTCTAGTTCTGTTCTAGCTCTGTTCTAGCTCTGTTCTAGTTCTGTTCTAGTTCTGTTCTAGTTCTGTTCTAGTTCTGTTCTAGTTCTGTTCTAGTTCTGTTCTAGTTCTGTTCTAGTTCTGTTCTAGTTCTGTTCTAGTTCTGTTCTAGTTCTGTTCTAGTTCTGTTCTAGTTCTGTTCTAGTTCTGTTCTAGTTCTGTTCTAGTTCTGTTCTAGTTCTGTTCTAGTTCTATTCTAGTTCTGTTCTAGTTCTGTTCTAGTTCTGTTCTAGTTCTGTTCTAGTTCTGTTCTAGTTCTGTTCTAGTTCTGTTCTAGTTCTGTTCTAGTTCTGTTCTAGTTCTGTTCTAGTTCTGTTCTAGTTCTGTTCTAGTTCTGTTCTAGTTCTGTTCTAGTTCTGTTCTAGTTCTGTTCTAGTTCTGTTCTAGTTCTGTTCTAGTTCTGTTCTAGTTCTGTTCTAGTTCTGTTCTAGTTCTGTTCTAGTTCTGTTCTAGTTCTGTTCTAGTTCTGTTCTAGTTCTGTTCTAGTTCTGTTCTAGTTCTGTTCTAGTTCTGTTCTAGTTCTGTTCTAGTTCTGTTCTAGTTCTGTTCTAGTTCTGTTCTAGTTCTGTTCTAGTTCTGTTCTAATTCTGTTCTAGTTCTGTTCTAGTTCTGTTCTAGTTCTGTTCTAGTTCTGTTCTAGTTCTGTTCTAGTTCTGTTCTAGTTCTGTTCTAGTTCTGTTCTAGTTCTGTTCTAGTTCTGTTCTAGTTCTGTTCTAGTTCTGTTCTAGTTCTGTTCTAGTTCTGTTCTAGTTCTGTTCTAGTTCTGTTCTAGTTCTGTTCTAGTTCTGTTCTAGTTCTGTTCTAGTTCTGTTCTAGTTCTGTTCTAGTTCTGTTCTAGTTCTGTTCTAGTTCTGTTCTAGTTCTGTTCTAGTTCTGTTCTAGTTCTGTTCTAGTTCTGTTCTAGTTCTGTTCTAGTTCTGTTCTAGTTCTGTTCTAGTTCTGTTCTAGTTCTGTTCTAGTTCTATTCTAGTTCTGTTCTAGTTCTGTTCTAGTTCTGTTCTAGTTCTGTTCTAGTTCTGTTCTAGTTCTGTTCTAGTTCTGTTCTAGTTCTGTTCTAGTTCTGTTCTAGTTCTGTTCTAGTTCTGTTCTAGTTCTGTTCTAGTTCTGTTCTAGTTCTGTTCTAGTTCTGTTCTAGCTCTGTTCTAGCTCTGTTCTAGTTCTGTTCTAGTTCTGTTCTAGTTCTGTTCTAGTTCTGTTCTAGTTCTGTTCTAGTTCTGTTCTAGTTCTGTTCTAGTTCTGTTCTAGTTCTGTTCTAGTTCTGTTCTAGTTCTGTTCTAGTTCTGTTCTAGTTCTGTTCTAGTTCTGTTCTAGTTCTGTTCTAGTTCTGTTCTAGTTCTGTTCTAGTTCTGTTCTAGTTCTATTCTAGTTCTGTTCTAGTTCTGTTCTAGTTCTGTTCTAGTTCTGTTCTAGTTCTGTTCTAGTTCTGTTCTAGTTCTGTTCTAGTTCTGTTCTAGTTCTGTTCTAGTTCTGTTCTAGTTCTGTTCTAGTTCTGTTCTAGTTCTGTTCTAGTTCTGTTCTAGTTCTGTTCTAGTTCTGTTCTAGTTCTGTTCTAGTTCTGTTCTAGTTCTGTTCTAGTTCTGTTCTAGTTCTGTTCTAGTTCTGTTCTAGTTCTGTTCTAGTTCTGTTCTAGTTCTGTTCTAGTTCTGTTCTAGTTCTGTTCTAGTTCTGTTCTAGTTCTGTTCTAGTTCTGTTCTAGTTCTGTTCTAGTTCTGTTCTAGTTCTGTTCTAGTTCTGTTCTAGTTCTGTTCTAGTTCTGTTCTAGTTCTGTTCTAATTCTGTTCTAGTTCTGTTCTAGTTCTGTTCTAGTTCTGTTCTAGTTCTGTTCTAGTTCTGTTCTAGTTCTGTTCTAGTTTTGTTCTAGTTCTGTTCTAGTTCTGTTCTAGTTCTGTTCTAGTTCTGTTCTAGTTCTGTTCTAGTTCTGTTCTAGTTCTGTTCTAGTTCTGTTCTAGTTCTGTTCTAGTTCTGTTCTAGTTCTATTCTAGTTCTGTTCTAGTTCTGTTCTAGTTCTGTTCTAGTTCTGTTCTAGTTCTGTTCTAGTTCTGTTCTAGTTCTGTTCTAGTTCTGTTCTAGTTCTGTTCTAGTTCTGTTCTAGTTCTGTTCTAGTTCTGTTCTAGTTCTGTTCTAGTTCTGTTCTAGTTCTGTTCTAGTTCTGTTCTAGTTCTGTTCTAGTTCTGTTCTAGTTCTGTTCTAGTTCTGTTCTAGTTCTGTTCTAGTTCTGTTCTAGTTCTGTTCTAGTTCTGTTCTAGTTCTGTTCTAGTTCTGTTCTAGTTCTGTTCTAGTTCTGTTCTAGTTCTGTTCTAGTTCTGTTCTAGTTCTGTTCTAGTTCTGTTCTAGTTCTGTTCTAGTTCTGTTCTAGTTCTGTTCTAGTTCTGTTCTAGTTCTGTTCTAGTTCTGTTCTAGTTCTGTTCTAGTTCTGTTCTAGTTCTGTTCTAGTTCTGTTCTAGTTCTGTTCTAGTTCTGTTCTAGTTCTGTTCTAGTTCTGTTCTAGTTCTGTTCTAGTTCTGTTCTAGTTCTGTTCTAGTTCTGTTCTAGTTCTGTTCTAGTTCTGTTCTAGTTCTGTTCTAGTTCTGTTCTAGTTCTGTTCTAGTTCTGTTCTAGTTCTGTTCTAGTTCTGTTCTAGTTCTGTTCTAGTTCTGTTCTAGTTCTGTTCTAGTTCTGTTCTAGTTCTGTTCTAGTTCTGTTCTAGTTCTGTTCTAGTTCTGTTCTAGTTCTGTTCTAGTTCTGTTCTGTTCTAGTTCTGTTCTAGTTCTGTTCTAGTTCTGTTCTAGTTCTGTTCTAGTTCTGTTCTAGTTCTGTTCTAGTTCTGTTCTAGTTCTGTTCTAGTTCTGTTCTAGTTCTGTTCTAGTTCTGTTCTAGTTCTGTTCTAGTTCTGTTCTAGTTCTGTTCTGTTCTAGTTCTGTTCTAGTTCTGTTCTAGTTCTGTTCTAGTTCTGTTCTAGTTCTGTTCTAGTTCTGTTCTAGTTCTGTTCTAGTTCTAGTTCTGTTCTAGTTCTAATCAAGTTCTGTTCTAAATCTTCTAAACAAATTTATTGAATATTGCTAATAAAAAGGATTTAATGTATTCATTATAATTGCCAGAGTAAATATAAAATCACTCTAAATAAGTAATAAAGTTTTTTGAAAAAGCCCTAACAATCCTCTAGAACAATATTTTATGATTCCGGCTGCATGTTAACAAAAATAAATAATACAAGGACTCTCAGAAGGATCAATATTTTTATTACCTTTTTGTGTTCTTTTTATGATTATCGTATTTTTTATATTAATTAAAAATTGTTTCTATCTTTAAATTAAATCAAAAGTTTGTCATAAAACCACAAGTTACTTTTCTGTTAGATTCTCTTTCGCTGTCTACTTTTTTATAACTTCAAAATCGTTAAAAAATTTTAACAAATAAACCGAAAGTAAAAAAAAAATATTTTATAAAATAAAACCCAATAATATTTTCAAGTTCTTCCAGTGAAACCAGTTTCGCTTTGGAATGTCAATTGCTTCAGTCACCAGAACCTAAAGCTTTGGAGGTTGGTCGATTGAAGTTGTGATTGTTTTTAATATAAAAATCTTAACTTGGCAAATTCCATTCTAGACTTTTTTTGTTCTTGGCAAATTCCCCCAAATGAGTCATTGCTGCGCCATAAAATTTTTGCATTCATTTTATTGTTAATTTTTGTTATTTGTCATGTTTTCTGCTCAATAAATATAAAATTATTAATTCTTGTTTTTTAGTATAAACTTTTTACTGCAAGTATTAGAAGGTTAGATCTAAAATAGAAATTAAACAAATCTAGAATAGAACTAGAACAAAAACAGAACTAGAACAAAAACAGAACTAGAACAAAAACAGAACTAGAACAAAAACAGAACTAGAACAGAACTAGAACTGAACTAGAACAGAACTAGAACAGAACTAGAACAGAACTAGAACAGAACTAGAACAGAACTAGAACAGAACTAGAACAGAACTAGAACAGAACTAGAACAGAACTAGAACAGAACTAGAACAGAACTAGAACAGAACTAGAACAGAACTAGAACAGAACTAGAACAGAACTAGAACAGAACTAGAACAGAACTAGAACAGAACTAGAACAGAACTAGAACAGAACTAGAACAGAACTAGAACAGAACTAGAACAGAACTAGAACAGAACTAGAACAGAACTAGAACAGAACTAGAACAGAACTAGAACAGAACTAGAACAGAACTAGAACAGAACTAGAACAGAACTAGAACAGAACTAGAACAGAACTAGAACAGAACTAGAACAGAACTAGAACAGAACTAGAACAGAACTAGAACAGAACTAGAACAGAACTAGAACAGAACTAGAACAGAACTAGAACAGAACTAGAACAGAACTAGAACAGAACTAGAACAGAACTAGAACAGAACTAGAACAGAACTAGAACAGAACTAGAACAGAACTAGAACAGAACTAGAACAGAACTAGAACAGAACTAGAACTTAACTAAAACTGAACTAGAACTGAACTAGAACTGAACTAGAACTGAACTAGAACTGAACTAGAACAGAACTAGAACTGAACTAGAACTGAACTAGAACTGAACTAGAACTGAACTAGAACTGAACTAGAACTGAACTAGAACTGAACTAGAACTGAACTAGAACTGAACTAGAACTGAACTAGAACTGAACTAGAACTGAACTAGAACTGAACTAGAACTGAACTAGAACTGAACTAGAACTGAACTAGAACTGAACTAGAACTGAACTAGAACTGAACTAGAACTGAACTAGAACTGAACTAGAACTGAACTAGAACTGAACTAGAACTGAACTAGAACTGAACTAGAACTGAACTAGAACTGAACTAGAACTGAACTAGAACTGAACTAGAACTGAACTAGAACTGAACTAGAACTGAACTAGAACTGAACTAGAACTGAACTAGAACTGAACTAGAACTGAACTAGAACTGAACTAGAACTGAACTAGAACTGAACTAGAACTGAACTAGAACTGAACTAGAACTGAACTAGAACTGAACTAGAACTGAACTAGAACTGAACTAGAACTGAACTAGAACTGAACTAGAACTGAACTAGAACTGAACTAGAACTGAACTAGAACTGAACTAGAACTGAACTAGAACTGAACTAGAACTGAACTAGAACTGAACTAGAACTGAACTAGAACTGAACTAGAACTGAACTAGAACTGAACTAGAACTGAACTAGAACTGAACTAGAACTGAACTAGAACTGAACTAGAACTGAACTAGAACTGAACTAGAACTGAACTAGAACTGAACTAGAACTGAACTAGAACTGAACTAGAACTGAACTAGAACTGAACTAGAACTGAACTAGAACTGAACTAGAACTGAACTAGAACTGAACTAGAACTGAACTAGAACTGAACTAGAACTGAACTAGAACTGAACTAGAACTGAACTAGAACTGAACTAGAACTGAACTAGAACTGAACTAGAACTGAACTAGAACTGAACTAGAACTGAACTAGAACTGAACTAGAACTGAACTAGAACTGAACTAGAACTGAACTAGAACTGAACTAGAACTGAACTAGAACTGAACTAGAACTGAACTAGAACTGAACTAGAACTGAACCAGAACGGAACTAGAACTGAACTAGAACTGAACTAGAACTAGAACTGAACTAGAACTGAACTAGAACTGAACTAGAACTGAACTAGAACTGAACTAGAACTGAACTAGAACTGAACTAGAACTGAACTAGAACTGAACTAGAACTGAACTAGAACTGAACTAGAACTGAACTAGAACTGAACTAGATCAGAACTAGAACTGAACTAAAACTGAACTAGAACTGAACTAGAACTGAACTAGAACTGAACTAGAACTGAACTAGAACTGAACTAGAACTGAACTAGAACTGAACTAGAACTGAACTAGAACTGAACTAGAACTGAACTAGAACTGAACTAGAACTGAACTAGAACTGAACTAGAACTGAACTAGAACTGAACTAGAACTGAACTAGAACTAGAACTAGAAGAGTAATCTAAGAGAAGCTTTAATCCATAAACTCTAAAAAATATTCTCGATAGCAAAATTTTTAAATTTATACTTTAAGCGAAAAATTCTATTTCATTTGATACTTTGACAGATTTTTTCTATTTTTTTTCCTATTAAGTCCCTTTATTTACATTCCTGGAATATTGCATGTATTTATTCGAAGGATAAATACCAGTATTTTAAATATAAATTTAAATTTTGAATATGTGTTAATGTAGGCGTTTTCAGAAATTTTCAAATAAAACAATTGACATAAAAGAGCAATAACAATTGGTTTAATGAACATTTAAATATTGTGTCATGATAAAAATGAAATAAATTTAGAATTCTGAAATTTTTGTTGTTATTGCTCTAAAATGTATCTGCAACATTGTAATAAAATGTACAATAACTCAATCAAATAAACATTAAATATTAAATGTAAATGTAGAAAAAAAAATCTAAAATGAAATAGAATTTAATAAATTATATTTTTTGAAATATTTAAGACAAATTTCTAATGAAAACATGTAGTAGAACCATAAATGTATAAAAATTTATTCAACCAATTTTTGGAATTGAAAAACACAAATAATTATAATTAGACGAAAATGTTAGGAGAAACATTTGAGGATATAAAACGTGACTAATGGTTCGAATGGAATCAGAGGAAATGCCTGAGTCGTATAAAAAATACACAAAAAGGTCGCCCCAAAGAGGCCATTAATCAAAATCTAAAAAATATTTATGGAAAATTCAAGGAATGTGGATCGAATTGTCTGCTGCCATTTAAAAAAGAAGAAGAGAAAACGTTGCCAAATTAAAGAAAAGGCAAATAACTGTAATAATAATAATTATTATTAATGAATTTATTTAGACTACAGGGCACGTTTTTAATAAATTGTTGATTTGTTACCCTCTTAAAAAATATATACTCCTAATTATGTTACAATTTGGTGCAATTATGGGAATTTTGATGGGTTAAAGTTAAAATTATGGTTGAAAAAACAAGGAAATTTAGAAAATTAGATTTCAAAAATCTTTTCAATAGCTTTATATAGCCATTAGTAAGATAAAAGTGAAGTAGAACCTTCTCTTGAAAGGTACATGTCATGTCTATTTTTAGAACAGCAAAGTGTCGCCATCAGCTGTTAAATAAACGCATTAATAAAGCTTTTTGTTTTTTACATCGGCGGCGTGTTAATGATGTAGTGCTTACCACGGATGGGTCATGCTGTGGTAACTAATAATATTAATAGGAGTTAATAATTTTAGTATAATAGCATGTTATCGATAATATTCCTACCAGCAGGAAATATTTCAAAATAGGTCCCAATGAGGAAAAAATTAAGCTTTTATATCGATTTCCCTTTGGAAAAAATATAAGAAAAAATAAAAACTTTTTATCAAATCTTTGTATAAGATTTGATATTTTATGCATTATGAGTCTTGAGATTTGCAACAATAACAACAACAACAACCAAATGCTAGACAGCAACAATTGCTGCAGCAAGAAATGAATGCAGCAGCAACAAAAAAAAAAAAAAAGAACAGTTTCCAATTCAATTAAAACTTATTTAAAAGTTTATCAAGCTGAAAGAGAAAAAAATTTCAAAAAAAAAGTGAATGTACCGCTAGATTGTATTTAATTTAGGAGTCAGTTTGTGGATCTGAAACTTTTTTTCTCCTTGTTATTATTGCTGTTGTCTTGAGTTAAGTTCACTTCACCTCGATAAAGTTGAATTCAATTTCGATTCAGATAACTTGAAATTTTCAATCAATCAAGGAGGGTGGAGATAAAATTGTTAGGAATTTAATTTTTGAATAAAAAGCTCAATAATAAGTTTTTAAATAAATTTAGAATTATGAAAAATAAATTAGACATATTTTATATATATTCACATTTTAAGTATTCACACTCATTTAAGCATTTTGACTAAATATGCAAATATATGCAAATAATTTATATACCATTGGAAAGCAGAGAATTCAGTCTTTAATTAGATTTAAAGCTTTTATTATACGACTTCACAAAAAAAGTTATATCATAAAGAATAATCAAATTTCCTTTGGATTTAAGTATTTTAGGAAGAAAAGCTGCGTGAATTATTTCCTACTGACATAAGGTTAAAAATACTACTATACTACTTATATAATACTACTTGCTTAAATATGAGTCCCATGGGCACTTTAGATTCCTTTGTCTAGAGCTTAAGTGTCTAGAAAAGCATACAATTAAGTTTTAATTTATAAAAACGAATTTAACTATATTTCAGTAATTTTGATATTTTAGGTATTACTACTCATAAAAGGTTTTTGACTTAATGTGCAAATATATGCAGATAATTTATACATCGTTGGAAAGCAGAGAGTTCAGTCTTTAACAAGATTACAAATTTTTATTGTACGACTTCATAAGAAAAAGTTATATCTTTTCGAATAATCAAATTTCCTATGGATTAAAGTATTTTAGGAAAAAAAAAACTAACTAGTTATCTTCTACTGACTTGAGGTTATACTATTAAAATTTTTGCTAAAATACTAGTCCCATGGGTACTTAAGATTCCTTTGTCTAGAGCTTTAGGTTCTCGAGAAGCTTACAATTAAGTTTTAATTTATGAAAACGAATAAGAGTATATTTCAGTAATTTTGATATTTTAGGTATTGCAACTCATAAGAGGCTTTTGACTTAATGTGCAAATATATGCAAATGAATTATATACCGTTGGAAAGCAGAGAGTTCAGTTTTTAATTAGCTTAAAAATGTTCATTGTACGACTTCATTAGAAAAAGTTATATCTTTAAGAATAATCAAATTTCCTATGGATTTAAGTATTTTAGGAAGAAAAGCAGCGTGAATAATCTCCTAATGACTTAAAGTCACACTACTAAAATTTTTACTTAAATATGGGTGCCATGGGCACTTAAGATTTCTTTGTCTAGAGCTTTAGAGCCTAGAGAAGCTTACAATTAAGTTTTTATTTACAAAAACGAATTTAAGTATATTTCAGTAATTTTGATATCTTAGATTTGCTTCTCACAAAAAGTTTTTGACTAAATGTGCAAATATATGCAGATAATTTATACATCGTTGGAGAGCTAAGAGCTTGTTTTATAAGCTTTGATTCAGAATATTTCAAATATTCAAGCTTTTCTTTGATTAACGTAGTTTAGGGCATGAAGTAATTGAGGCAAGACTTTAGGTTATTCTACTGAATAATTTGGTTAGATATGAGTCTCATGGGCACTTAATATTTCTTTGAACTAGAACAGAGGTAGAGTAGAACTATAACAGAACTAGAGCAGTACTGGAACAAGAACAGAACTAGAACAAAAGCTATTATCCATAACCTTAAAAAAAAGCCGTTAACAGGATTTTTAAATTTACACTTTAAATAAAAAATTCTTTTTCGTTTTATACTTTGACAGGTTTTTTTAATTCTTTTTCTTTAAGTCCTTTTATTTACATTCCTGGAATAGTGACATATATTTATTTGAAGGATTAATATTTAAAATAAAAATTTATATTCGAGTATGTGCTAATGTAGGCGTTTTCAGGAATTTCAAATAAAACAATTGACATAAAAGAGCAACAACACTTAAATTTAAGTTTGAGCCTGTTGACATTTTTTTTTTTTGTGATATTTTAAAAATTTTCTAGTATTGTTACATATTATAAATTTTTGACTTAATATGCAAGTATATGCAGAAGATTTATATACTCAAAGAAAGCTAAGACTTCATTCCTTAATGTGACATGTAGTTTATGTTGATATGTCTTTCTTGTTGAAAGTTATGGCTTTTAGAACCTGCAAGTTTCCTACATAGTAAAATATTTTATGAAACGAAATTGTATAAAACTTATTAGGTAAGACATTTGGTTATTCCAAAAAGGTTTTAAAATTTCTATATCAACTTTTCTCCCACAAATATTCCCCAACCTTTCTACTAACCCTCGTCTCTTTAGTTTCCTCTACATAAATTTTATTTCTCACACACAAATCTTTTTCACAAACCAAAAAAAACACGCTTTTTTTCTTCATTTGCAAAGATTGAATACCTGTTTCGAAAGCAACAAGTGCACATGATTTTGCTGAAGAAAAAAAAAAATATCGCAAATTTTTTCAACATTTGGCAAAAATTAAAAGCTACAAAAAAAGATTTTTTTCATTTACTCATACAACGGCCAACCCCGAAATAACTGGAAATAAAACTGCCTACAACAAGTCCATAGAAAAAAACTTGTTACCTTTATGAAAACCTTAAATCATAAAAAACAACAAATTTTTGTTTTTGTATTTTAGTATCTAAACATTTTTCTTTTAGTAAAATGTTTGCACTAAAAAGTGGTTTTTAAGAACCTGCCACGAAAACAAATAACAACAACAAAAAAGCGTTTACAAGTACAACAAAATTCCAGCAACAATTTAAGCCATTCACTATTTTAGTGCTGTTGCTGCTGCCTTTGACAGTGTTGTTGCCATTTTGCCTTGTAACAACAAAAAATTTTGTATGCAGTTTTTTTTTTCTTATTTTTTCTGCAACAATATCGAAAAATGTGGCACAATTCCGTTTGGCTTGAGAATTGAAAGTACTTGCTTTTGAGGTGGTGGAGAGGGAGGAAGGTGATATGTTGGATTTTTATTTAAAAATTTCAATAAACTCAACCTTTTGATAGAAGCCTGAGAAGTGGTGTCATGGTATTAAACACTAACATCGTTGGTGAACAGTGAGGCAAAGTGTTGCACAAACTATTTAAATTATATTTAGAAGATCTGATTGCTATGTCTTTAGAACTGAAAGCCAGAAATCTTTGCTTTCCCACGGTATATAAATTATCTGCATATATTTGCATATTTCACCTATTCGGACTGTAAAACAAAATTTTTCAAAATATTTAAGGAATATGAATATTTCCCTACCCAAAGCCGAAGTCCTGAAGTCTCTGCTTTAAAACTGTGTTTCAAAAATTTGCAAATATTTGCATATTTAGCCTATTCGAACAATGAGAACAAGTGATATTAAAATTTTTCAAGAGAACATCACTATTCTCCTGTCTTTATCACATATTAGTCATCTGCATATATTTGCAAATTTAGTATATTTCTAAAAAATATATAAGAGGTATCAACATTTTCCTAACTTAAATCGAAGACTTAAAGTTTTTGGCTTAAAACACAATATAAATCATCTGCATATATTTGCATATTTAGCTTGTTTGAACACTAAGGCAAAGTGATATTTAAAAATCTTTCATATTTAGGACTACACTATTCCCTTATCCCAACGGTATATAAATCATCTGCATATATTTGCATATTTAGCTTATTTGGAGAGTTCGATATATTTTTTGAGAAATATATTAGGGAAATAAATATTTCTGTATCCAAAACCCTAAATTCTTTAAAACCAGGTTTTACACATCTGCATATATTTGCATATTTAGCCTATTCGAATAGTGAGACCATGTGATATTAACATTTTTTAACAAAATATTGAATTCTTCACTATTCTCTTGTCCTGATTCTATATAAGTCATATGCATATATTTGCAAATTAAGCTTATTCGGACATATGAGGTATCAATATTTTCCTAACTAAAAACAAAGACTTAAAGTCTTCGCTTCAAAACAAGTGATATTTAAATTTCTTTTATATTTAGGACTACACTATTCTCCTATACCAACGGTATATAAATCATCTGCATTTTTTTGCATATTTAGCTTATTTGGAGAGTTCAATACAATTTTTAAGAAATATATTAGGGATATAAATATTTCTCTATCCAAAACCCTAAATTCTTTGCTTTAAAACCGAGTTTTAAACATCTGCATATATTTGCTTATTAGGCTCATTTGAACAGTGAGACAAAGTGATATTGAAATTTTTAAACAATATATTAAACACACTACTTTTCTCCTATTCTAATGATATATTAATTATCTGCATAAATTTGCAAATTTGCCTATCCGGAAATATATAAGAGGTGTCAATACTTCGCTAGCTCAAATCAAAGGCTTTAAGTCCATATAAATATTTAATATAAATATTTCTCTATCCAAAACCCTAAATTCTTTGCTTTAAACCGAGTTTTAAACATCTGCATATATTTGCATATTTAGCTTATTTGAACAGTGAGACAAAGTGATGTTAAAATTTTTCAACAAAATATTGAATTCTACACTGTTCTCCTATCCTAATGGTATATTAATCATCTGCATACATTTGCAAATTTAGCTTATTTGGACAGTCAACACACTTTATTTATAAATATATAAGAGGTATCAATATTTTCCTAACTAAAAACAAAGGCTTAAAGTCTTTGCTTTAAAAATCAATACAAAACATCTGCATATATTTGCATATTTTGCTTATTTGAACACTAAGGCAAAGTGAAATTTAAATTTCTTTCATATTAAGCTATTCTCTTATTCGAACGATATATAAATCATCATCATATATTTGCATATTTAGCCTATTTGGAGAGTTCAATACAATTTTTATGGAATATATTAGGGATAAAAATATTTCTCTATTCAAAACCCTAAATTCTTTGCTTTAAAGACGAGTTTTAAGCATCTGCATATATTTGCATATTAAGCTTATTTGAACAGTGAGACAAAGTGATATTGAAGTTTTTAAACAATATATTCTCCTATTCAAATGATATATTAATTATCTGCATAAATTTGCAAATTTGCCTATCCGGAAATATATAAGAGGTGTCAATACTTCGCTAGCTCAAATCAAAGGCTTTAAGTCTATGCCTCGAACTACTATATAAATCATTTGCTTATATTTGCATATTTAGCTTATTTGAATGCTGAAACGAAGTGATATTTAAATTTCTCAAGAATATATTAAAGACTGCACTATTTGCTGACCCCAACGGCATATAAATTATTTGCATATTTAGCCTAATTATTTAAGAATTATTAAAGTCATTGCTACAAAATTATTTCAATATTATTTATCTACTTAAAGGGAAGGCTTATAACTGTTTTTCAATTACCTTTTCGGACAGACAACAATTTTTTTAAATAAATAATAGGTGTCAATACTTTCTTACCTGAAATTGAAAGTTTGAAGTCTGTGTTTAAAAATAGTATAAAAATCATCTGCATATATTTGCATATTTTGCCTATTCTCTACCCAAAGCTTAAAGCCTAAAATCTATACTATATAACAGCATATAAATCACCTGCATATATTTGCATATTTAGCATATTTGGACAGTCGGGCAAAGTGTTATTTAAATTCCTTTAGAAATATAAAAGATGCCACTATTTCTTTGGCCAAACTAGCTTTATAGCTAGATCAGGTTAAAGTCAATATTTTCCTACCCAAAATCGAAGCCCTAAGGTCTTTGCTTTAAAACAATATACAAAACATCTGCATAGATTTGCATATTTAGCCAATTTGAACAGTGACCAAAGTGATATTTAGATTTTTCAAGAATATATAAAAGACGGCACTATTTTCTTATCCCAAAGTTATATAAATCATCTGCATATATTTGCATATTTTACCAATTTATTCAAAAGAATCAAGTCATGTCAAAGAAATAATTTGTCATTAATATCAGGTTAAGAGTCAACTTTATAACTATATATAAATCATCTGCATATCTCTGCAAATTCAACCTATTAGGAAAGATAACAAAATTTTTCAAAAAGATTAAGAGGTATCAATAATTTCCTACCATAAATCAAAAGCCCAAAGTCTGTGCTTTAGCACAGTCCAAAAATCATCTGCATATATTTGCATATTTAGTCTATTTATTATTAGCTCAAAGTTTTATTTAAATCTCTTAAGAAACATTAAAAATGTCAATATTTCCTTATCCCAAATTGACTTAAGTCTGATTATATAACACAACAATATATCAATCATCTGCTTATATTTGCATATTTATCTAATTTATGATGATCAAGTCATATAAAATAATTTCAATATCTTTAATCTCGCCAAAACCACTGTCTTCACATGACTTTTATTACAAATTTCTGCTGCATTTGTATTGTATATAAAATTTTGTTTGCTCTTAGTAGCAAACTTTTAAGCAGCAGCTACGAAACACACCCATTTCAAAGATTAAAGAAAAAAAAAGTCACAAAAGTTATATGTGAGTGAACCGAAAAGAATGCCGGTCTAGTTGATGTCATATACAAAATGTTGATATTTCAAAAAAAAAAATTATTCTAACGAAAATTTTTCGATAGAAAAATAATTCTAACGAAATTTTTTTTATAGAAAAATAATTCTAACGAAAAATTTTCTATAGACAAATAATTCTAACGAAAATTTTTCTATAGAAAAATAATTCTAACGAAAATTTTTCTATAGAAAAATAATTCTAACGAAAATTTTTCTATAGAAAAATAATTCCAACGAAAATTTTTCTATAGAAAAATAATTCTAACGAAAATTTTTCTAAAGAAAAATAATTCTAACGAAAATTTTTCTATAGAAAAATAATTCTAACGAAAATTTTTCTATAGAAAAATAATTCTAACGAAAATTTTTCTATAGAAAAATAATTCTAACGAAAATTTTTCTATAGAAAAATAATTCTAACGAAAATTTTTCTATAGAAAAATATTTCTATCGAAAAATATTTCTATCGAAATTTTTTCTATCGAAATTTTTTCTATCGAAAAATATTTCTATCGAAATTTTTTCTATAGAAAAATATTTCTATCGAAATTTTTTCTATAGAAAAATATTTCTATCAAAATTTTTTCTATAGAAAAATATTTCTATCGAAATTTTTTCTATAGAAAAATATTTCTATCGAAATTTTTTCTATAGAAAAATATTTCTATCGAAATTTTTTCTATAGAAAAATATTTCTATCGAAATTTTTTCTATAGAAAAATATTTCTATCGAAATTTTTTCTATAGAAAAATATTTCTATCGAAATTTTTTCTATAGAAAAATATTTCTATCGAAATTTTTTCTATAGAAAAATATTTCTATCGAAATTTTTTCTATAGAAAAATATTTCTATCGAAATTTTTTCTATAGAAAAATATTTCTATCGAAATTTTTTCTATAGAAAAATATTTCTATCGAAATTTTTTCTGTAGAAACATTTTTCTTTTGCAAATTTTTCTATAGAAACATTTTTTTCGCAGATTTTTCTATAAAAAAATTTTCTGTCGCAAATTTTTCTATAGAAAAATTTTTTATAGAAAAATTTTTTTATAGAAAAATTTCGCAATTTTTTTTATAGCAAAAGTTTTGTTTCGCAAATTTTTCTATAGAATAATTTTTCTTTCTCAAACTTTTCTATAGAAAATTTTTTCTTTCCCAAACTTTTCTATAGAAAATTTTTTCTTTCGCAAATTTTTTTATAGAAAATTGTTTCTTTCTTAAATTTTCTATAGCAAATTTCTTTCACAAATTTTTCTATATAAAAATGTTTCTTTCGCAAAATTATTTTATAGAAAAATTTTTAAGTGAAAATTTTTCCATATTTCTATGAAAATTTTTTCTATAGAAAAATATTTTCTATTGAAAATTTTTCTATAGAAAATATTTCTACCGAAAATTTTTCTTTAGAAAAATTTTTCTAAATAATTTTTTTTTTTAGAAAAATATTTCTATCGAAAATTTTTGTAGAAAAATATTTCTTTTGAAAAATTGTCTATAGAAAATTTTTTTTTGTCCTATTTTGTGGACCCAAGAGTTAAGAGGTATTTAAATTTTTGTAACTTGATGTTTTCTAAAATTTTTTAAATAAAAAGAAATCAATTTAAATTGAAAAACGTGCAGGAATTTCATTAGTCACCAACTGCGAATTTCAAAATAGAAAATTTTTGCAAATATTAACCCCTTTGTTTCATACTAAGAACAATGGGGACAAGCATTTAGTTACGGTTTCCCTTTTTTTATATCCTTGCATATTTTCGAAGTTAATTTCTGTTCAAAATTTAACGTGTTGGAATTTTCTTTTAAATTTATTAACTTTTATTGACACCTTTTGTGTTGTCTCAAATAACAAAGAATTCAAAAAAAAAATGGAAAAAAAGTTCAATGTAATTTAATGTTTAACCTTTTTTTCGAAACAAAAAATAGCTCTATAATAAATAGTAAACCCGAAATTCGATCCACCAACAGATTTGGTCTTACCACTTGTTCTCTGCTATTGACTTCTTTTGACAGAGACATCAAAACTGAAAAAATATATAATAAAAAAAAGACAAGTGAGTGACTGTTTTACTAAATAGGGAAAATGTTTCAAAAACAACGTCACCAGTCATGTACAGAGCTCCAAAGTATTGAAAAAAGAAACTGAAACATTATTCGGTTAATTTTTAGATTTTTTTTATATTTTCAATATTTTGATTTTTAACGGTAACACATGAAGAACCATCCAACAACAATAGAGGGGTAAGGGGTTTAAAGAATAACCAAAGTGTGGTGTTCTACAATATATAGAGTTTGTTGGTTTTAAGACCAACATCAGCATAAATACAAGTACTTGAAAAACCTTGTAACTTTGCCTGAATACATATATCGTCACTAGAAAAGAAACTGGATGTACACGAAACAAAATTTGATTGAAATTTTAAATCAAGTTTCTCATTGTTATCCAAAATTTTTGATTATCATTAAAAGAAATAATTTGAATTTTTTTCAATGTACGTTCTCTTCCATCTCAACTGACCATATCCTTGTAGATTCTAAATAAAATTTGCTGATACAATATATTTTCGTATATGTTTTTTTGCCAGGACTTATTTTTCTTCTATTGTTTTTGCTGTTGTCGTTTATTTTACTAGATTTTATAAAATATTTGGTTTGGTTTTGTTGTCGACTTGTATTGTTTTCTGGGTGCGGCAACAGAAGACCAAAATTTATAGGCAAGCGAAAAGATAAACGGAATTTTGGCAAAATTAACAAGAAAAATAACTGACAGACTGACTGAAGGAAGGACGGATTCAAATTTTAAAGCTAACAAAAACATAACAAGTTTTTATATGTCATAAGCCTATGAAATTTTTTAAAGAAAATTTTTATTTAAACATTTTTTATAGAAAATTTTCGTTTTAGAATTTTTCAAAGAAAATTTTTTTTTCAAAAATTTTTTATAGAAAATTTTTGATATAAAATTTTTTATCGAAAATTTTCAATATAAATTTTTTTATAAAAAATTTTCGTTAAAAAATTTTTTTGTAGAAAATTTTCGATATAAAATTTTTATGGAAAATTTTCGATACAAAAATTATTTATAGAAAATTTTCGGTATATATTTTTAAAAGAAAATTTTTAGTATGAAATCCTTATAGAAATTTTCGATTTAAAATTTTAATAGAAAATTTGCGAAATAAAATTTGTTATAGTAAATTTTCAGTCAAAAATGTTTAGAGACAATTTTTGGTTAGAAATTTTTTTATAGAAAGTTTTCGTTACAATATTTTTTATAGAAAATTTTCGTAATAAATTTTTTTATTAAAAATTTTCGTTAAAAGAATATTTTTAATAGAAAATTTTATATAAAATTTTTTATAGAAATTTTTCGATATAAAATTTTTTGTAGAAAATTTTCAATATAAAATTTTTTATATAAAATTTTCGATAAAAATATTTAAAAAAAAATTTTTGGTTAAAATATTTTTTTAAAAAATGCGGTATGAATTTTTTCTAAAAAATGTTGATATAAAATTTTTTAAAGAAAAGATTCGATATACAAATTTTTATAGAAAATTTTCATATAAAATTTTTTTATAGAAAATTTTTGATACAAAATTTTTTCAAAAAAATTTTCGATATAATTTTTATTTTTATAAAAAAGTTTCGACATAAAAATTTTTTATAGAAAATTTTAGTTAATAAATTTTTCGTACTTAGTCTATGTCAATGTCTTAGTCTATGTCTTAGTCTATGTCTTAGTCTATGTCTTAGTCTATGTCTTAGTCTATGTCTTAGTCTATGTCTTAGTCTATGTCTTAGTCTATGTCTTAGTCTATGTCTTAGTCTATGTCTTAGTCTATGTCTTAGTCTATGTCTTAGTCTATGTCTTAGTCTATGTCTTAGTCTATGTCTTAGTCTATGTCTTAGTCTATGTCTTAGTCTATGTCTTAGTCTATGTCTTAGTCTATGTCTTAGTCTATGTCTTAGTCTATGTCTTAGTCTATGTCTTAGTCTATGTCTTAGTCTATGTCTTAGTCTATGTCTTAGTCTATGTCTTAGTCTATGTCTTAGTCTATGTCTTAGTCTATGTCTTAGTCTATGTCTTAGTCTATGTCTTAGTCTATGTCTTAGTCTATGTCTTAGTCTATGTCTTAGTCTATGTCTTAGTCTATGTCTTAGTCTATGTCTTAGTCTATGTCTTAGTCTATGTCTTAGTCTATGTCTTAGTCTATGTCTTAGTCTATGTCTTAGTCTATGTCTTAGTCTATGTCTTAGTCTATGTCTTAGTCTATGTCTTAGTCTATGTCTTAGTCTATGTCTTAGTCTATGTCTTAGTCTATGTCTTAGTCTATGTCTTAGTCTATGTCTTAGTCTATGTCTTAGTCTATGTCTTAGTCTATGTCTTAGTCTATGTCTTAGTCTATGTCTTAGTCTATGTCTTAGTCTATGTCTTAGTCTATGTCTTAGTCTATGTCTTAGTCTATGTCTTAGTCTATGTCTTAGTCTATGTCTTAGTCTATGTCTTAGTCTATGTCTTAGTCTATGTCTTAGTCTATGTCTTAGTCTATGTCTTAGTCTATGTCTTAGTCTATGTCTTAGTCTATGTCTTAGTCTATGTCTTAGTCTATGTCTTAGTCTATGTCTTAGTCTATGTCTTAGTCTGTGTCTTAGTCTATGTCTTAGTCTATGTTTTAGTCTATGTCTATGTCTTAGTCTATGTCTTAGTCTATGTCTTAGTCTATGTCTTAGTCTATGTCTTAGTCTATGTCTTAGTCTATGTCTTAGTCTATGTCTTAGTCTATGTCTCAGTCTATGTCTTAGTCTATGTCTTAGTCTATGTCTTAGTCTATGTCTTAGTCAATGTCTTAGTCTATGTCTTAGTCTATGTCTTAGTCTATGTCTAAGTCTATGTCTTAGTCTATGTCTTAGTCTATGTCTATGTCTGAGTTTATCTCTATTTCTATATCTGTGTCAATGTTAGTGCCTATTAGTCGTTGGTTTATTTGATATTTTAGTCTTTGTCTTAGTCTTAGCCTTAAATGTCTACCATTTAAAATTATTCAAATTCAAAACTAATCGATTGCATTCCCTTGTAAGTATTAAGTCAAAAGACCTTTGGATATTCTTTTATTAGATTTAACTTTATTGTAGTCCTTTTTTCGGGCAATTGATAAGACAACTAGCAACCACCATTTATTTTTATGATCGATCGATTTCGATACTCTTATTTCTAAGTTTTTCTATTGAATTACCCCCTAACCACCAGCAGCAACAAACCCATTTTGAGTCTCATGTCAAGGAATAAGAAAAAAAACCTACCAAGAAAAACTTTACATTCCAAAAGAAGAAAAAAAAACGGGTGGAGATTTTATTTCGTGACCTTATACATGTACGAGTATGTAACTGTGTAAATAACTAGCTATGTAAATGTAAATGTAAATGAATGTAAATGTATTTGTTTAGTTAGGGAAGTTGGTATTGGTATGTATCTATGTATATGTGTATGTAAGTCGTTTTTGTTTAGACAATGTGGCAGACAAGTGTAATAATTTATGTGAAATAAAAGACAAAAACTGATAGAAATACATATAAAATTTTGGTATGAATATAAAGATAGGAAAAAAGTAGAGTAAATCCAGGGGAAAATGGTTAGAAAATTTAGAAATATTGGTTTACACTACTCCACACTCAAAATTACAGTCAAGTTAAACTATATTTTTTTATGTGCTTAGTCCTTTAAGTACAAAAACACCCAAATTTTAAAATTCTATGGATCAGTTTTTAAATTCTGGGTTTTTGAAGAGCCTGTCCTACTTATTTTATCATATCTTGAAAACGAGTTGCTCAATTTTATTGGAACATAAACTGGTCGATTAAAAACAAAATTGTTTTTAAGCTTTGCCAACACAACTTTTTTGATCATAGACTGTTTCAGAGTTATACTCGTCGAAATGCAAAGAAATGTTATTTTTTTTTTGTGCTAAATCGAACAAATTAAAATTTTTTAAAAATTCACAAAAAATCGAATAAGGCAAAATCTTACCATCGTTACTCAGCAATCAGAAAAAATATGAAAGTTCTTAACAATATAAGTCTAATATTAAGAAAATCCATTGATTAGAAGTAATTTAATTAACAATAAATGAAAAACTTAGCAAACATTGTTCATATAAACAATTAAGAAAGTCGGCCAAGCCAGACCATACGATACCCTTCACCCCTAAGGTCAAAGGTGTTCTTTTTCCTGTATAAAGACAAATATTTGCTAAATTTCGCCATCATACAAACGTTTTCTCAAAACTTATATATTTAAGCTATTTCCACAATTTGGACTTACATGAGAGCTAGGGTCAAATGTGGACCGATTATCTCGAAATTTGACAAATTGATTACACTTATTACAAAAATTATGTATACAAAAAATAAACTCAAAATTCTTATTATCTTCACAAGCGTTTTAGTGATTTTTGTCCCATTTAGTGCGTTTTGACAGAAGAGTTTGTATGGGAGCTATGGTCAAATGTGGACCGATTTCAACGAAATTTGGTACAGTGATTTTAGTTTACATAAGCAGTATTTGTTTTAAATTTCATGAAAAAAATATTGATACTTATAGCCACTATATCAATTCCGGGAAGTGGGACCTATGGGAGGTACCATAAGTAATAGACCGATTTTGACGAATTTCAATAGCCATGGTCCCATTATCAAAAAACTGATCTGTGCCAAATTTCATCAAATTATCTTTACAATTGCGACCTGTACTTTGATTACATGGTTTACATGGGGGTCTAGCCAGCCAGCCATCCAGACGGACGGACAAACGGACTGACATCGCTAAATCGACTCAGAAAATGATCCTAAGCCTATTGGTATACTAAAAAGTGGGTCTAAGACAAATATTTCTATGCGTTACATCCCTGTAGTAAAACTGGGATCATGTGTCTCCATGTCGACACTTTGTGTAACATCAATTCAAATGTCCCCAATTTTAGTTCAGTACTGAGATAGTGAATATATAGAGACAACTATTCTAGTATATGTCTGGTGACATTGTCACCGAATGTGTCAACATATATGTATATCAATAGGCCCCGATTTGATCCCAATGTCTCCATTTGGACCAAAAGAACTACAAAGTCAATACTAAGTAAATAGTGGTAATGTCTACTGGTAGATTTCGTAGGAACTCTAAATGTTAAATGTCAATAGTAGATAACATTAGATGGGGCAAAATAGGCAAGTAGTACTGGAGACATTGTCAATAGCAAAACAGTATTGTTTCTCTGACGGCATTTACTGCAGGGATACGTCAGCACAAACTTATAATACCCTTTCTACCTATGGTGGTGAAGGGTATAAAAAGGGGATGTTATATATATAAGAATTATAGCTTAGTGTTGACCGATTTTCACAAAATTTTATATACTGGATAGTATTTATATATAGATTATTTATTATATATTTAGTGGCCATAGCTGTTACAGTTTATAAGTTAATAGCTTTTAAGAGCCGTTAGTGGCACTTTAGTGGTTTCCGGTAGTGGTTTTTATATGATCAAATATGGACCGATTCCTATAAAATTTAATATACTGACCAATAAATGCATAAAACCTCTCTACTCTAAATTTAGTCCTCATAGCTATTACAATTATATTAAATTTATCAGCATTTCTGTCATTCCGGGACGGGGTCACATGGGAGCTCTAACTAATTTCAAACCAATTTTGCCCATTTTCTGTACACAAATTTTAGAAGACATCGAAAATACTTCTGTAAAATTGTGTTCCTCTAGTTCTTTTCGTTTAGGTGCTATCGTGATTTCATTTAATAGACAGACGGACACAAATTTGCTTTTTGGTATTATTGTGTTTCCGTTAGTTTTTATATGGATGATATGGTCAAATGGTAACCGATTGCGACAAAATTTTACACACTGACTAGCATTGACAATTTGTATTAAATTTAGTGACCATAGCTGGTATAATTTATGTGGGTTTAAGTGTATTTAAGGTGCAATTTAGGCTGTTTTCGTAAGTATTTAGTATGGCAGCTATGGTTAAATGTGAACCGATTTTAATGAAATTTTTTTTACTGAATAATGATTATGTAAAACTTCTCTGTGCTAAATTTTATAATTATATCTATAAAAGTTTGTCATTTATTAGCGAATAACCGATTGACCTATGCGAGGTTTTACGGCAGATTGGTCAAATGAAAATCGATTTCGCTCAATTTCAATACCAAAATTTTCAAAGAAATGAAGAATATTTGTGCCAAATTTCAATGACCTACATCCTTTCGTTAAGGTTTTATCGTGCCGACAACAGACAGACGAACGGACAGACAGTCGTACAGACAGACAGACAGATAGACAGACAGACAGACAGACAGGCAGACAGACAGACAGACAGACAGACAGACAGACAGACAGGCAGACAGGCAGACAGACAGACAGACAGACAGACAGACAGACAGACAGACAGACAGACAGACAGACAGACAGACAGACAGACAGACAGACAGACAGACAGACAGACAGACAGACAGACAGACAGACAGACAGACAGACAGACAGACAGATAGACAGACAGACAGACAGACATCGCTCAATCGTCTTAGATTTTCATTAGGATTCAGAATATACATCAATTTTGTTGTTTGAGCCAATATAAGGAAAATTAAAAACGGAATGACATCAATATACCCCCCCCCATTCCTTTTGATGGTGGGTATAAAAATATAGTGGAGGTCAATTGTAACGCAAAAAGTTGCATTTTGTGAAGTAGTGTTATTTCCCTTGTAAAATCTTGAATCCTTATCTTCGAAATAAGATAAACTTTGTTATTTCATCTCTTTCAGTTTAAGAGATATAGGCAAATATATGTAAACGCATTGTGTACATATTGCGATTTTCATCTGAACTGTTATAATATAATATATTATTTTGAAGTTTCTGTAGTGATATTTTGTTTTAAACTTCTTACAAATAAAAATGTTTATATATCATTTGAAATCTTGAAGCCCAGTCTTCAAAATGAGATATATTTTTTCATATTAGCTCTTGAAGTTTTAAAGATATAAGCAAATATAGGTGAAGTCATTTTTTTATGATTTCAAATATATTCGTAATGGACTCGACACAATTTGTTGTATTTGGTGGAGTAGTATTATTTGGCATTTTAAATCTTGAATCCTTATCTTTGAAATGAGATAAACTTTGTTATTCATCTCTTTCAGTTTAAGAGATATAGGCAAATATATGTGAACGCATTGTATACATTTTGCTATTTTCATCTAAACTGTTACAATAAAATATATAATTTTGAAGTTTCTGTAGTGATATTTAGTTTTAAACTTTTTACAAATAAAAATGTTAATATATCGTTTGAAATCTTAAAGCGTTACCTTCAAAATGAGATATATTTTTTCATATTATCTCTTGGAGTTTTAAAGATATAAGTAAATATAGGTGAAGTTATCATTTTATGATTTTCAATATATTCGTAATAGACTTGACAAAATTGGTTGTATTTTGTGGAGTCGTGTTATTTGCCATTTAAAATCTTGGATCCTTATCTTATCTTGGATCCTTATCTCTTGCCATTTCATCTCTTTCAGTTTAAGAGATATAGGCAAATATATGTGAACGCATTGTATACATTTTGCGATTTTCATCTGAACTGTTATAATATAATATATTATTTTGAAGTTTCTGTAGTGATATTTAGTTTTAAACTTCTTACAAATAAAAATTTTTATATATCATAAAGAGCTTGAAGCCTTACCTTCAAAATGAGATATATATTATCATTTTATCTCTTGGAGTTTGAAAGATATAAGCAAATATAGGTGAAGTTATCATTTTATGATTTTCAATATATTCGTAATAGACTTGACAAAATTGGTTGTATTTTGTCTAGTAGTTTTATTTGCCATGTTTGAATCCTTATCTTCAAAATGAGATAAACTTTGTCATTTCATCTCCTTCAGTTTAAGAGATATAGGCAAATATATGTGAACTTATTGTTTACACTTTGTGATTTTCATCTAATTATTTTGAAGTTTCTGTAAAGATATTTAGTTTGAAACTTCTTACAAATAAAAATGTTTATATATCATTTCAAAGCCTGAAGCCTTACCTTCAAAATGAGATATATGTATATTTTTATATTATCTCTTGGATTTTTAAAGATATAAGCAAGGATAGGTTATCATTTTATGATTTTCAATATATTTGTAATAGACTCGACAAAATTAGTTGTATTTTGTGGAGTAGTGTTATTTGCCATGTTTGAATCCTTATCTTCAAATTGAAATAAACTTTGTCATTTCATCTCTTTCAATTTAGGAGATATAGGCGAATATATGTGAACTTTTTGTTCACATTTTGTTATTTTCATCTTAACTGTTATAATATAAGTAATATATTATTTTGATGTTTCTAAAATGATATTTATTTTTAAGCTTCTTACAAATACATATTTTTATATATGATTGAAAAGCTTGCAGCCTTATCTTCAAAATGAGTTATATATTATCATTGTATCTCTTAAATTTTTAAAGATATAAGTAAATATATGTGAAGTCATTATATAGATTTTCTGATTTTTTTTTTAATATTCGTAATAGAATCAACAAAATCGGTTGAATTTTGTTTAAATCTTATCCCTTTTCTTCTAGATTAACCCAGCAACAATGTAACAAACTTTCGCATAAAATAAATTAAAGACAAGCCTTTCAATGGGTTTTGATAACCAAAACTACAAGCAATTTGCTAGAGCAAAAAGAAAAAATATACAAGAAAATACATAAAATAAAAACTAAACTTATGACACAATTATTTGAAAAATGTTTAGGAATTTTTTTTATTGGTTTCTTATTGCCTCACTCTTTCCTAAAATATTTAAATAAATTCTATTAGTTTTTTTTTTCAAGGAAAGGCTAATGGTAAGAAAAAATAAATGTCTTTAAGCAAAAAAAGAAAGGATTAAATTGCAGAAATTTTTGGTCAAATTTAAAAAAAAATTCAAAGAAATTTGAGAAATTTACTAAAAAAATTTTAATAACTTAAAATGTTGTTTTAAATTTAAAAATCTAAAAAACTACCCTAAGATTTATTCTTTTCATTAGTTTTAAATTGTGGCCTTTATCCCTTATTGTCCTTTTTTTCTGCCTCATTTTTAATCTATTAAGAATTTCCGGGAATTTGTCTATCATTTCTTAGAAATACTAATAAAATTTTTGAAATAATACCAAATTTTTGTTGACATTTTAGAATAATGAATTAAATTGTATACATTTATTAAGGTGTTTCTCTTGCTTTTTATTATCCTGTCCACAAAAACTGACCCTTTTCTCTTTAAGACTTAAAAATATTCTGAGATTTATTTGAAAAAAATTGAAACCTTTTCTTTATATTCCTTTCTCTCAGCAAAAAAAAAATCCTTATTATTGTAAAAGATTACAAAGAATGACAAAATATAAAGAATAATAATAAAAAAATGGCTCGTGTTTATTTTGTAAAGTCTTTCCTAATAAAAAAAGTAAGGAACAAAATTCTAAATGAGCGAAAACGAACATTATACACCCTCACACCACATCTTACATATGACACTTTTTGGCAAAAATCTTATATCTAATTTTAAGTATAACATTTTTTGTAGAAAATTTTCGGTATAAAATTTTTTATAGAAAATTTTCGGTTAAAATTTTATATAGAAAATTTTCGGTATACAATTTTATATGGAAAATTTTCGGTATAAAATTTTATATAGAAAATTTTCGACATAAAATTTTACATAGAAAATTTTCGGTATAAAATTTTATATAGAAAATTTTCAGTATAAAATTTTTCATAGAAAATTTTCGGTATAAAATTTTATATAGAAAATTTTCGGTATAAAATTTTATATAGAAAATTTTCGATATAAAATTGTATACAGAAAATTTTTGGTATAAAATTTTATATAGAAAATTTTCGGTATAAAATTTTATATAGAAAATTTTCGGTATAAAATTTTATATAGAAAATTTTCGGTATAAAATTTTATATAGAAAATTTTCGGTATAAAATTTTATAAGAAAATTTTCGGTATAAAATTTTATATAGAGAATTTTCGGTATAAAATTTTATATAGAGAATTTTCGGTATAAAATTTTATATAGAGAATTTTCGGTATAAAATTTTATATAGAAAATTTTCGATATAAAATTGTATATAGAAAATTTTCGGTATAAAATTTTATATAGAAAATGTTCGGTATAAAATTTTATATAGAAAATTTTCGGTAAAAAATTGTATATAGAAAATTTTCGGTAAAAAGTTTTATATAGAAAATTTTCGGTATAAAATTTTATATAAAAAATTTTCGGTATAAAATTTTATATAGAAAATTTTCGGTATAAAATTTTATATAGAAAATTTTCGGTATAAAATTTGTTATAGAAAATTTTCGGTATAAAATTTATTATAAAAAATTTTCGGTATAAAATTTAATATAGAAAATTTTAGGTTTAAAATTTTTTATAGAAAACTTTCGGTATAAAATTTTTCATAGAAAACTTTCGGTATAAAATTTTGTATAGAAAATTTTCGGTAAAATTTTTTTTATATAAAAAGTTTTATACCGAAAACTTTCTATAATAAATTTAATACCGAAAATTTAGTCTATGTGTTAGTCTAAGTCTATGTCTTATTCTATGTCTTAGTCTATGTCTTAGTCTATGTCTTAGTCTATGTCTTAGTCTATGTCTTAGTCTATGTCTTAGTCTATGTCTTAGTCTATGTCTTAGTCTATGTCTTAGTCTATGTCTTAGTCTATGTCTTAGTCTATGTCTTAGTCTATGTCTTAGTCTATGTCTTAGTCTATGTCTTAGTCTATGTCTTAGTCTATGTCTTAGTCTATGTCTTAGTCTATGTCTTAGTCTATGTCTTAGTCTATGTCTTAGTCTATGTCTTAGTCTATGTCTTAGTCTATGTCTTAGTCTATGTCTTAGTCTATGTCTTAGTCTATGTCTTAGTCTATGTCTTAGTCTATGTCTTAGTCTATGTCTTAGTCTATGTCTTAGTCTATGTCTTAGTCTATGTCTTAGTCTATGTCTTAGTCTATGTCTTAGTCTATGTCTTAGTCTATTTCTTAGTCTATGTCTTAGTCTATGTCTTAGTCTATGTCTTAGTCTATGTCTTAGTCTATGTCTTAGTCTATGTCTTAGCCTATGTCTTAGTCTATGTCTTAGTCTATGTCTTAGTCTATGTTTTAGTCTATATCTTAGTCTATGTCTTAGTCTATGTCTTAGTCTATGTCTTAGTCTATGTCTTAGTCTATGTCTTAGTCTATGTCTTAGTCTATGTCTTAGTCTATGTCTTAGTCTATGTCTTAGTCTATGTCTTAGTCTATGTCTTAGTCTATGTCTTAGTCTATGTCTTAGTCTATGTCTTAGTCTATGTCTTAGTCTATGTCTTAATCTATGTCTTAGTCTATGTCTTAGTCTATGTCTTAGTCTATGTCTTAGTCTATGTCTTAGTCTATGTCTTAGTCTATGTCTTAGTCTATGTCTTAGTCTATGTCTTAGTCTATGTCTTAGTCTAAGTCTTAGTCTATGTCTTAGTCTATATCTTAGTCTATGTCTTAGTCTATGTCTTAGTCTATGTCTTAGTCTATGTCTTAGTCTTTGTCTTAGTCTATGTCTTAGTCTATGTCTTAGTCTATGTCTTAGTCTATGTCTTAGTCTTTGTCTTAGTCTATGTCTTAGTCTAAGTCTTAGTCTATGTCTTAGTCTATGTCTTAGTCTATGTCTTAGTCTATGTCTTAGTCTATGTCTTAGTCTATGTCTTAGTCTATGTCTTAGTCTATGTCTTAGTCTATATCTTAGTCTATGTCTTAGTCTATGTCTTAGTCTATATCTTAGTCTATGTCTTAGTCTATGTCTTAGTCTATGTCTTAGTCTATGTCTTAGTCTATGTCTTAAAAAAAAAAAAAAAGTCTATGTCTTAGTCTATGTCTTAGTCTATGTCTTAGTCTATGTCTTAGTCTATGTCTTAGTCTATGTCTTAGTCTATGTCTTAGTCTATGTCTTAGTCCATGTCTTAGTCTATGTCTTAGTCTATGTCTTAGTCTATGTCTTAGTCTATGTCTTAGTCTATGTCTTAGTCTATGTCTTAGTCTATGTCTTAGTCTATGTCTTAGTCTATGTCTTAGTCTATGTCTTAGTCTATGTCTTAGTCTATGTCTTAGTCTATGTCTTAGTCTATGTCTTAGTCTATGTCTTAGTCTATGTCTTAGTCTATGTCTTAGTCTATGTCTTAGTCTATGTCTTAGTCTATGTCTTAGTCTATGTCTTAGTCTATGTCTTAGTCTATGTCTTAGTCTATGTCTTAGTCTATGTCTTAGTCTATGTCTTAGTCTATGTCTTAGTCTATGTCTTTGTCTATGTCTTAGTCTATATCTTAGTCTATGTCTTAGTCTATGTCTTTTTCTATGTCTTAGTCTATGTCTTAGTTTATGTCTTAGTCTATGTCTTAGTCTATGTCTTAGTCTATGTCTTAGTCTATGTCTTAGTCTATGTCTTAGTCTATGTCTTAGTCTATGTCTTAGTCTATGTCTTAGTCTATGTCTTAGTCTATGTCTTAGTCTATGTCTTAGTCTATGTCTTAGTCTATGTCTTAGTCCATGTCTTAGTCTATGTCTTTGTCTATGTCTTAGTCTATATCTTAGTCTATATCTTAGTCTATGTCTTAGTCTATGTCTTAGTCTATGTCTTAGTCTATGTCTTAGTCTATGTCTTAGTCTATGTCTTAGTCTATGTCTTAGTCTATGTCTCAGTCTATGTCTTAGTCTATGTCTTAGTCTATGTCTTAGTCTATGTCTTAGTCTATGTCTTAGTCTATGTCTTAGTCTATGTCTTAGTCTATGTCTTAGTCTATGTCTTAGTCTATGTCTTAGTCTATGTCTTAGTCTATGTCTTAGTCTATGTCTTAGTCTATGTCTTAGTCTATGTTTTAGTCTATGTCTTAGTCTATGTCTTAGTCTATGTCTTAGTCTATGTCTTAGTCCATGTCTTAGTCTATGTCTTTGTCTATGTCTTAGTCTATATCTTAGTCTATGTCTTAGTCTATGTCTTTTTCTATGTCTTAGTCTATGTCTTAGTTTATGTCTTAGTCTATGTCTTAGTCTATATCTTAGCCTTTGTCTTAGTCTTTGTATTATTTATTAAAAATCATTCTTTGACATAAACTACGTGGGTGTTTTATATTATAAAATATGGTATAGGGTGTTTAAATACAAAAAATATTAAAATGCTTATAAATCCAGTTGGGTTGAATGTCTATATATACACAAAGTAAACAGGCTTTGATGCTGATGATGACGATGATTCAGATACTTAAGATACAAAATAACTTCCCTGAGCTGTTGCCTTAAATCTTAGCAAATATTTTACCTTTTTTTTTCTTAAAACATCAAAAAGCGACAACATTAACTTAACTAAACCAACAAAGTAAGTCTTACTGACTGACTGACTGTCAACAATCTCGAAAAGAAATAAAACATTCAAATAATCTAACATCTAATTTACAATTTAAATAGAAAAACTGACGTTTGAAGTAACAACAAAAACAAAAAGAATAGAAAAAGGAAAAAATCACTCGACGGTACTTAACACCTTCTAAGTTTAACAACAATTAACACTAATTATGGAACAACTTCAGCTAAAACTCGCAACACAATCGACATTTTTAAGTAATTTTCATATGAGAAAAAAAACAAAAATAAACGCACCTACAACTGCAATTTTCATGGAATTATTATAACAAAAAATAACAACTCATGAATAAACAAAATGCAAATCTTTTTGAATAAATTTAGAAAAAGTTGCATTTTTATTATAAATTAAATTTAGATTTTTTTTATTTATTTGCCTTTTGTGAATGCAAACTTGTTTGAATCTAGATTAGACAAATTGGAAATTTAATCATTTGGCAAATTTTAATTGAATGATTCATTGTGTAATAGAAAAAAAAAGTTATGGAAAATTGTTAATAAAATTCAATAATTTATGAAATTTGAAAATTGTTTTTTTAAGTTTTAAAATTTTTGAACAACACTTTAATGTCTTAAAGATTTTTATACCGAAAATTTACTATAATAAAATTTTTTACTAAAAATTTTCTAGAAAAAATTTTTTACTAAAAATTTTCTAGAAAAAATTTTTTACAGAAAATTTTCTATAACAAATTTTATAAAGAAAATTTTCTATAAAAAATTTTATACCAAAAGTTTTCTATAAACAATTTTATACCGAAAATTTTCTATAAAAAATTTGATACCGAAAATTTTCTAAAAAAAAAAATTTATACCGAAAATTTTCTATAAAAATATTATACCGAAAATTTGCATAAAAATATTTATACCAAAAATTTTCTGTAAAAAAATTTATACTGAAAATTTTCTAGAATAAATTTTATAACGAAAATTTTCTAGAAAAAATTCTATACCGAAAATTTTCTATAAAAATGTTATATCGAAAATTTTCTGTAAAAAAGTGTATACCAAAAATTTTTTGTAAAAAATTTTATACCGAAAATTTTCTAGAAAAAATTGTATCCCGAAAATTTTCTAGAAAAAATTTTATACCGAAAATTTTCTAGAAAAAATTTTATACCAAAAATTGTCTAGAAATACTTTTATACCTAAAATTTTCTAGAAAAATTTTATGCCGAAAATTTTCTAGAAAAAATTTTGTACCGGAAATTTTCTTTAAAAAATTTTATAGTGAACATTTTCTTTAAAAATTTTTATACCGAAAATTTTCTATAAAAAATTTGAAATCGAAAATTTTCTATAAAAAAATTTAATATTGAAAATTAAAAAAAAAATTTATACCGAAATTTTTTTATAAAAAATTTCATACCGAAAATTGTTTATAAAAAATTTTTTACCTAAAATTGTTTATAAAAGATTGTTTACCTAAAATTTCTATAAAAAATGTTATACCGAATATTTTCTATAAAAAATTTTATACCGAAAATTTTCTAGAAAAAAATTTTATACTAAAAATTTTCTAGAAAAAATTTTATACCGAAAATTTGCTTGAAAAAATTGTATACCAAAAATTTTCTAGCAAAAAATTTATACCGAAAATTTTCTATAAAAAATTTTATACCGAAAATGTTCGTTGAAAAATTTTATGCCGAATATTTTCTAAAAAAAATTTTATACCGGAAATTTACTTTCAAAAATTTTATATAAAAAATTTGATACCGAAAATTTTCTATAAAAAATTTGATACCGAAAATTTTCTATAAAAAATTTGATACCGAAAATTTTCTATAAAAAATTTGATACCGAAAATTTTCTATAAATAATTTTATACCAAAAATTTTATACGGAAAATTTTCTTCAGAAAATTTTATACAGAAAATTCCATTAAAAAAAAATTTATACCGAAAATTTTCAATAAAAAAATTTTAACTGAAAATTCTCTATATAAAATTTTTATACCGAAAATTTTCGATAGAAAATTTTTAACCGAAAGTTTTCGATTGAAAATTTTTAACCGAAAATTTTCTATAGAAAATTTTTAACCGAAAAATTTCTATAGAAAATTTTTAACAGAAAATTTTCTATATAAAATTTGTATAACGAAAATTTTCTATAGAAAATTTTTAATAGAAAATTTTCTATAGAAAATTTGTATAACGAAAATTTTCTATAGAAAATTTTTAACCTAAAATTTTCTATAGAAAATTTTAACACCGAAAATTTATTTATACAAAATTTTTATACCGAAAATGTTCAACAAAAAATATTTAAGAAAATTTTCGGTTAAAAATTTTCTATAGAAAATTTTTTGTTGAAAATTTTCTATACCTTATTTTTAGGTCAAAATATTCTAGAAAAAAAATTCGGTTAAAAATTAAATATAGAAAAATTTTTTATAGAAATTTTTGGTAAAAAATTTTTCATATAAAATTTTTGGAAAAAAAATTTTATATAAAATTTTTGGAAGAAATTTTTTATAGAAAATATTTTATTGGAAATTTTGTTAAAAATTTTTTTATAGAAAATATTTGTTAAAAATTTTTTTAAAAAACTTGTCTATAGAAAATTTCCATTGAGAAAGTTTTTGCAGAAAATTTTCGTTTATAGAAAATTTTTGATATGAAAACTTTTAATAGAAAATTTTCTATATGAAAATTTTTATAAAAAATTTTCGGTAGAAATTTTTTATAAAAAATTTTTCGACTTAAAATTTTTCATATAAAATTTAAAAGAAACGTTTTAACTTGAGAACATTTTTAGTAAAATTTTTGTATACAAAATTTTCTATACATAAATTTTTTATAGAAAAGTTAGGTTATAAAATTTTTTCAAAAAATTTTGCCTTTAAAAAGTTTTTATAGAAAATTTTCGTTAAAAAATTTTTGTATAAAAATTGTATAATTTTTGTTAAAAATTTTGTATATGAAAATTTTTTATAGAAAACTTTTGATATAAAAGTTTTTCAAAAAAATTTTCGATATAAAAATTTTTTATAGAAAATTTTCGAAATGAAATTTCAATATAAAATGCAAAAGAAACATTTTAACTTGTTGACTATTGGATCATATTTCATCTTAAAGGTGTAGGCTATCGTATGACCGGACTAGACCGACTAAAATATCATCAGTTTTGTTTTCGCTTATGTCTATTTATCAGCTAATTTGAATTTTTAGTTGATAGTTAAAAGCACTAAAAGCAGTAAAAGCTTATAAATTTTCTTTAAACATATTCCTTGTACTTTGCCTTGAAAGAAATTTAATTATTCCAGGAAGCCGCTTACAAAGTCTTTCTTACCCACTTTTCTATGCTAACAATTTATGAGCTAAATTATGGAAATACATTTTTTTTTTTAATTTTTTTATTAAAATTCCAAGTCAGTTGCTGGCAAATTGTGGCTCAAAGTAAAAAAGGAAGCAAGTAAAAAAATATATAAAATAATTTTATGAAGTTTTTTGTTTGCATAATTATTCGGAAAATATTTGTATTTTATTTATAACAAAATGCAAAAAAAAAGAAATAAAACTATTTGCAACTACTTAGAAACCCAGCGAGCATTTGTACTCAAAAATGGTCAAAGTAAAAGTTGTTTTTTGAAGTAAAAACTGGTTTTGTAACGATAATTACAAAAATGGAAAAATTCAATTAAATTCTTAATCAATATGCAAATATTTTGATAGATAATTATAATTTATGTGGCTACTTAGTTTCAAAATGTGGTTAGAAGTTTAAGGTAAGAAATTATTAATTTGTACTTGACAACTAAAGATTTTTTTAATTAGGAGATTAGCGGGGGGTTTAAAAGTTGTATTAAATGATATAAAAGGTAATTTTTTTGCCATATGAGAAAGTCTTAAAAACCTACTTCTAAATAAAGATTTTTAAATATTTACCACTTTATTCAAAAACTCATAACAAAGCTATGACAAGCTTATAAATCAAAATATTGATAGTTTTATTCATAGTTTATGTATAAGTGGGTTTGTTTATCTGCTCAAAGCTTTTGCATTAACAGAAAAATCATATTTTTCCCTAAAAATTTGAAGCTCAAACAAAACTTTTCATTTTGAAATTACAGTATTTTGAATATCTTAAGAATCCCAAAAACTCTTGACAACTTTTCCCACCTTTTCCCACCACCTGAGATTAGATCTTCATAAAAATTTAACCTAATTAACTCAACTTTTATCTGACTCTGACTAATAAATTCGCTTGTTCCATTTATTTTCTAACCCTAATTAAAACGTTTTATTCAAATTTATTTATTTTACGCGATTTATCTCAAATTTCGTGAGAAATTTTCGTTTGAATATTTCAAGCAAAATTTGAACATAAATAAGAAGATTAATAGATGTCGCTGCTGTTGCTGCTGCTGTTGACGATAATGATGATGACGTTACCGCTGTTACGTGCTATAATTTTATTTCAAACTTTATATTTGATTTAAAGGCATTTGCGGTTAATTCATAATCATTTCTGTATTTTATAAATTATTTGAAAGCCGCAAATAAATGTCTCCAGAAAACCTTAAAACATTTAACACCTGCCAGTTAGAGGAGTTTTGTCGTCAAAAACAAATGAATAAATCAAATGGATACAAAACCTAAAGAACATGGTAGAAGGTATAGAAGACAACTACATGACACCCTTCATTACCGATGACAAATAGAAAACTCCTTCTAAATAAAAGTTTAATATCGAAAATTTTCGATATAAAATTTTTCATAGAAAATTTATAAAATAAAATTTTTAATATAAACATTTTTTATAGAAAACTTTCGTTACAAAACTTTTTTATAGAAAATTTTCGATAAAAAACTTTTTATTGAAAAATTTCATAGAAATTTTTCTATAAAAAATTTTGATTTAAATTTTTTATAGAAAATTTTCGATATAAAATTTTTTTATGGAAAATTTTCGATATAAAATTTTTAATGGAAAATTTTCGATATAAATTTTTTATAGAAAATTATCGATATAAAATTTTTCATAGAAAGTTTAATATCGAAAATTTTCGATATAAAATTTTTCATAGAAAATTTATAAAATAAAAATTTTTAATATAAAAATTCTTTATAGAAAATTTTCGTTACAAAACTTTTTTGAAGAAAATTTTCGATATAAAACTTTTTATTGAAAAATTTCATAGAAAATTTTCTAAAAAAAATGTTGATTTTAAGTTTTTTTATAGAAAATTTTCGATGTAAAATTTTTGATGGAAAATTTTCGATATAAAATTTTCTATGGAAAATTTTCGATATAAAATTTTTATAGAAAATTTTCGATATAAAATTTTTCATAGAAAGTTTTTGATATAAAATTTTTCATAGAAAGTTTTTGATATAAAATTTTTTATAAAAAATTTTTGATATTTTTCGACTTAAATTTTTTTATTGAAAATTTTCGACATCAAATTTTTAATACAAAATTTCGATTAAAAATTTGTAAAAGAAAATTTTCGATATAAAATTTTTTATACAAAATTGAAAATTTAGGATACAAAATTTTTTACAAAAAAACTTTTTATTGAAAATTTTCGACATTAAATTTTTAAAAATTTTCGACATAAAACTTTTTATAGAAAGTTTTCCATTTTAAGTTTTTTATAAAAAATTTTCGATTTAAAATTTTAATAGAAAATTTTTTTTACACAAAAAATTTTCGATATAAAACTTTTTATAGAAAGTTTTCCATTTTAAATTTTTTATAGAGAATTTTCGATTTAAAATTTTTAGTAGAAAATTTTTTTATATTAAATAATTTATAGATAATTTAAGACATACAATTTTTTACAGAAAATTTTCGATACAAAATTTTTAATAGATCAAAAATTTTCTACTAAAAATACCAGTTTTTATAGAAAATTTTTTATACAAACATTTCATAGAAAATTTTCGATATAAAATTTTTTATAGAAAATTTTCCATACTTAATTTTTTTTATATAAAATTTGTTTATAGAAAATTTTCGACATAAAATTTTTTATAGAAAATTTTCGATACGAAATTTTTTAAAGAAAATTTTCGATATTAAACTTTTTATAGAAAATATTCGATATACAATTTTTTATAAAAAATTATTGATATAAAATTTTGATTACAAAATCTTCGATATAAAATTTTTTATAGAGAATATTCAATATCAAATTTTTTATAGAAAATTTTCGATATCAAATTTTTGATAAAAAATTTTCGATATTAAATTTTTTATAAAAAATTTTTGATATTTTTCGGCTTAAATTTTTTTATTGAAAATTTTCGACATCAAATTTTTAATACAAAATTTCGATTACAAATTTGTAAAAGAAAATTTTCGATATAAAATTTTTTATACAAAATTGAAAATTATTGAAAATTTAGGATACAAAATTTTTTACAAAAAAACTTTTTATTGAAAATTTTCGACATTAAATTTTTAAAAATTTTCGATAAAAATTTTTTTATAGAAAATTTTCGATATAAAATTTTTTTATGAAAATTTTCGATATAAAATTTTTTATAGAAAATTTTCGATATAAAATTTTTTGTAGAAAATTCTCGATACAAAATTTTTTATAGAAAGCTTTCGATACACAATTTTTTATGAAAATTTTCGATAAAAAATTTTAAATAGATAATTTTCGATTGAAAATTTTTCATATAAAATGTTGAACATAATATTTTTTATAGAAGATGTTCGAAAATTTTTGACATAAAATTTGTAATAAAAATTTTTCGATGTAAAATTTTTTATAGAAAATTTTCGATGCAAAATTTTTTAAATTTTCGAGGCAAATTTTTTTGTAGAACATTTTCTATAGAAAACTCCCTATAGGAAAAGTTTTTTGCAGAAAACTTTTGTATATGAAGACTTTTCTATATAAGTCTTTTCTATAAGAAGAGGTTTCTATAGAAAACTTTTCTATAAGGAGAGTTTTCTATAGAAGACTTTTCTATAAGGAGAGTTTTCTATAGAAAACTTTTCTATAATGAGAGTTTCCTATAGAAAACTTTTCCATAAGAAAATTTTTCTATACAAAACATTTATATAGGAAGAGTTTTCTATAGAAAACTTTTCTACAGGAAGAGTTTTCCATAGAAAACTTTTCTATAGGAAGAGTTTTCTATAGAAAACTTTTTTATAGGAAGACTTTTTTGTAGAAAACTTTTCTGTAGGAAGAGTTTTCTATAGAAAAATCTTCTATAGGAAGAGTTTTCTATAGAAAAATCTTCTATAGGAAGAGTTTTCTATAGAAAAATCTTCTATAGGAAGAGTTTTCTATAGAAAAATCTTCTATAGGAAGAGTTTTCTATAGAAAACTTTTCTATAGGAAGAGTTTTCTATAGAAAAGTCTTCTATAGGACAGTTTTTTATAGAAAACCTTTCTATAAGAAGATTTTTCTATAGAAAACTTTTCTATAGAAAGAGTTTTCTATAGAAAAATCTTCTATACGAAGAGTTTTCTACAGAATACTTTTCTTTAGGAAGAGTTTTCTATAGACAACTTTTCTATAGGAAAGCTTTCTACAAATAACTTTTTTATAGGAAGAGTTTTGTATAGAAAACTTTTCTATAGGAAGAGTTTTCTGTAGGAATCTCTTCTTTAGGAAGAGTTTTCTATAGAATACTTTTCTATAGAAAAGTTTTCTATAAAAAAATCTTTTGTAGGAAAAGTTTTCTATAAAAAAAATTTTTATAGGAAGAGTTTTCTATAGAATCTTCTATAGGTAGAGTTTTCTATAAAAAAAGTTACGTTTTAAATAATTTTATTATTTTCATAATTTTTCTAAACCATAAAATTTTTATTTGACTTTTTAATAGCATAATAGCACGTTTTGATAGGAAATGAGTCATATAAGTTGAAATTGAAATAGAAGCCCTTTAATGCAAATTAAACTAATCGTCATCTAGTTAAATTTAGATACCCTATAATCGTCAGAAAGTATTAATTAATGTGTCATAATGTTTGCTTTTTCATGAGTTCAAAGTCGTTTTTTTAAAGACTTCAAAGAACCTTAAAAAATGATTTATAATCTTAAATGTCAAGATCTACTATAAATCTATATCAAAGATAAGAAAATGAATAATATATGAATAAAATCTTTAATATATCTATCGTCTACGTTTTGTAGTGTTTATCGAAAACGTTTCTGATAAGTTTCTTTGAATTTAAATATTCATTTAGTCACTCATTTATTCATAATTATAAAAAAAAAGTTGAGTACGGCGACATTGTAGATGTAATAAATGTAACAAACAAAATCGCATTAAAAAAAGTATATACAAACTTAAAACTTAACATAGAAAGTGCTCATATCTATAAGATACAGTTTTTAATACTAATTTTCAGAGCAAATATATTTTTACACACGCCACCGCAACTTATTTTAACTTGTGCCCCAACCAACCCATTCATTCATCCATCATCCGAATACAACAATAAAAAAAATACTTATTCTAGTCATATTCAAATCATTTACTAAGATAATTCAAATTTATTTGAATTACTTTTGTATATGGGCATTTGCTAGAAGAGCGACATAACTGAAAATTCTTAAAAAATTTGTAAATGCCTTAAAAACATATAAATTTTCTGTGTTTTATTCTAATGAAAAGTACGAGAACAATGTCTTTTAATGTTAGCCCTCAGTAGATTTTTCAGTTAAGTCACTCTTTACCTTGATCTACGAATTGTATATGTGTTATATTTGGCGTACTTAGAAATGGAAAGGCAAGTATTTCCAAGAGTGGTTTCAGATTAAAACGACTTAGATTTTATTAGAAAAAATATAAATAATGAACATAACCAAAAAAAATTGTAGAAAAATTTAAAACAAAAGTTTTCTATAGAAAACTGTTCCCATAGAAAAGTTTTCTATAGAAAACTCTTCCCAAAGAAAGATTTTCTATAGAATACTCTTCAGATGGAAAAGAAAGTTTTATTTAGAAAACCCTTACTATTTTTCTATAGAAAACTCTTCCTATAGAAGATTTTTCTATAGAAAACTCTTCCTATAGAATATTTTTCTATAGAAAACTCTTCCTATAGAAGATTTTTCTATAGAAAACTCTTCCTATAGGAAGATAGAAAACTCTTTCTATAGAAGATTTTTCTATAGAAAACTTTTCCTATAGAAGATTTTTCTATAGAAAACTCTTCCTATAGAAGATTTTTCTATAGAAAACTTTTCCTATAGAAGATTTTTCTATAGAAAACTCTTCCTATAGAAGATTTTTCTATAGAAAACTCTTCCTATAGAAGATTTTTCTATAGAAAACTCTTCCTATAGAAGATTTTTCTATAGAAAACTCTTCCTATAGAAGATTTTTCTATAAAAAACTCTTCCTACCGAAGATTTTTCTATAGAAAACTCTTCCTATAGAAGATTTTTCTATAGAAAACTCTTCCTATAGAAAATATTTCTATAGAAAACTATTCCCATAGAAGCTTTTTCTATAGAAAACTCTTCCTATGGAAGATTTTTCTATAGAAAACTCTTCCGATAGAAGACTTTTCTATAGAAAACTCTTCCGATAGAAGATTTTTCTATAGAAAACTCTTCCTATAGAAGATTTTTCTATAGAAAACCCTTTCTATAGAAGATTTTTCTATAGAAAACTCTTCCTATAGAAGATTTTTTTATAGAAAACTCTTCCTATAGAAGATTTTTCTATAGAAAACTCTTCCTATAGAAGATTTTTCTATATAAAACTCTTCCTATAGAAAATTTTTCTGAAGAAAGCTCTTCCTATAGAAGATTTTTCTGTAGAAAGCTCTTCCTATAGAAGATTTTTCTATAGAACACTCTTCCTATAGAAGATTTTTCTATAGAACACTCTTCCCATAGAAGATTTTTCTATAGAACACTCTTCCCATAGAAGATTTTTCTATAGAAAACTCTTCCTATAGAAGATTTTTCTATAGAAATTTCTTCCTATAGAAGATTTTTCTATAGAAAACTCTTCCTATAGAAGATTTTTCTATAGAAAACTCTTCCTATAGAAGATTTTTCTATAGAAAGCTCTTCCTATTGAAGATTTTTCTATAGAAAACTCTTCCTATAGAAGATTTTTCTATAGAAAACTCTTCCTATAGAAGATTTTTCTATAGAAAACTCTTCCTATAGAAGATTTTTCAATAGTAAACTCTACCTATAGACGATTTTTCTATAGTAAACTCTTCCTATAGAAGATTTTTCTATAGAAAACTCTTCCTATAGAAGATTTTTCTATAGAAAACTCTTATAGAAGATTTTTCTATAGAAAACTTTTCTAAAGAAAACTCTTCCCATAGAAAAGTTTTCTATAGAAAACTCTTCCCATAGAAAAGTTTTATACAGAAAACTCTTCCTATAGAAAACTTTTCTATAGAAAACTCTTCTTATCGAAAAGAAGAAAACTCTTCCTATAGAAGATTTTTCTATATAAAACTCTTCCTATAGAAAATTTTTCTGAAGAAAGCTCTTCCTATAGAAGATTTTTCTGTAGAAAGCTCTTCCTATAGAAGATTTTTCTATAGAACACTCTTCCTATAGAAGATTTTTCTATAGAACACTCTTCCCATAGAAGATTTTTCTATAGAAAACTCTTCCTATAGAAGATTTTTCTATAGAAATTTCTTCCTATAAAAACTCTTCTTATCGAAAAGTTTTCTATAAAAAACTTTTCTTATCGAAAAGTTTTCTATAGAAAACTTTTCTTATAGTTTTATTTAGAAAACTCTTTTCATTTTAAAGTTTACTAAAAATTTTACTGTTGAAGAGGTTTTTTGTGCAAAATTTTTTTCATTAAAAAGTTCTCTTCCCATTGAAAATATTTCCGTTAAAGCTATTCCCCTTTGAAACATCAAACTGCAAAGAATTTTTAAACAAATTTGTTTATAAATCATATCTTAGTTAATATTTACTCTAGTATGTAAGTAAATACATAAGTACTCGTATGTTTCTAGTTTATCTTTCGCTACTAGTCAGTAGAAGTCAGTCAAACTAACAGATAGAACAAAAAAATGGAAGACTATAAAAATTGTTATCAGAGACAACTTAAATAGAGTAAATGTTTATAACAATAACATAATAATTCTACGCATATTTAAATAAATTAAAATTTTTATTGTGACAGAATTTATTTTTTTGTTCTAATTTTTATGACATCAGCCTTTAACTTGTCATTCAAAAATACTAGTATTTATTTATCAAAATTAGTTTTTCTTAACTTTAAAAAATGCGGCTTTTTTGTTGAGGAAACCCCTAGCCCTATTCCCAAAAATATTAGTTATAAATATTTTAGTTTGTATATCTAAGACTCTAATTTTATGAATTTACCTTAATTAGAAAAGTATCCAGTAAAATAGTTCTTGAGTTAATAAATAACATTTAAAAAGCCATTAAATCTAAAAATTTACCCTTCAGTTTATGGAGCTTTTTACCTTTTTGCCTTGTAGCTTTTAATTGATTTAGTAAAAACTAAATGTTTGCGCAAAACTTTTCTGAATAGGTAAAAGTTTTTTAGGGGATTTTTTTAATTATTTTATAGTTTACATTGTTATATGTAGTTCCCTTTACAAATTTAAGCGTTTCCAAGGTGTATAATTAACTAAATAAAATAAGTACCAATTAAATAGTTATTTACACGACATTAAACATCAAAGATGAGAAATAAATTTTAAGGGTATTTACGTATAATTTTGGCTATTAATGAAAATTAATTAAAAAATATATTAAAATTTTTGCATAATATCTTCATATTGAAATTTTTTCTATAGAAAAATTTTCCTTTTGAAATTTTTTCTATAGAAAAATTTTCCTTTCGAAATTTTTTCTATAGAAAAATTTTCCTTTCGAAATTTTTTCTATAGAAAAATTTTCCTTTCGAAATTTTTTCTATAGAAAAATTTTCCTTTCTAAATTTTGTCTACAGAAAAATTTTCCTTTCGAAATTTTTTCTATAGAAAAATTTTCCTTGCGAAATTGTTTCTATAGAAAATTTTTTTCAAAATTATTTCTATAGAAAAATTTTCCTTTCGAAATTTTTTCTATAGAAAAATTTTCCTTTCGAAATTTTCTATACAAAAATTTTCCTTTTGAAATTTTTTCTATAGAAAAATTTTCCTTTCGAAATTTTTTCTATAGAAAAATTTTCCTTTCGAAATTTTTTCTATAGAAAAATTTTCCTTTCGAAATTTTTTCTATAGAAAAATTTTCCTTTCGAAATTTTTTTCTATAGAAAAATTTTCCTTTCGAAATTTTTTCTATAGAAAAATTTTCTTATTGAAATTTTTTCTATAGAAAAATTTTCCTTTCGAAATTTTTTCTATAGAAAAATTTTCATTCGAAATTTTTTCTATAGAAAAATTTTCCTTTCGAAATTTTTTCTATAGAAAAATTTTCCTTTCGAAATTTTTTCTATAGAAAAATTTTCCTTTCGAAATTTTTTCTATAGAAAAATTTCCCTTTTAAAATTTTTTCTATAGAAAAATTTTCCTTTCGAAATTTTTTCTATAGAAAAATTTTCCTTTCGAAATTTTTTCTATAGAAAAATTTTCCTTTCGATATTTTTTCTATAGAAAAATTTTCCTTTCAAAATTTTTTCTATAGAAAAATTTTCCTTTCGAAATTTTTTTCTATAGAAAAATTTTCCTTTCGAAATTTTTTCTATAGAAAAATTTTCCTTTCGACATTTTTTCTATAGAAAAATTTTCCTTTCGAAATTTTTTCTATAGAAAAAATTTCCTTTCGAAATTTTTTCTATAGAAACATTTTCCTTTCGATATTTTTTTCTATAGAAAAATTTCCTTTCGAAATTTTTTCTATAGAAAAAAATTTTCCTTTCGAAATTTTTTCTATAGAAAAAAATTTTCCTTTCGAAATTTTTTCTATAGAAAAAAATTTTCCTTTCGAAATTTTTTCTATAGAAAAAATTTTCCTTTCGAAATTTTTTCTAAAGAAAAATTTTCCTTTCGAAATTTTTTCTAAAGAAAAATTTTCATTTCGAAATTTTTTCTATAGAAAAATTTTCCTTTCGAAATTTTTTCTATAGAAAAATTTTCCTTTCGAAATTTTTTCTACAGAAAAATTTTCTCTTCAAATTTTTTCTATAGAAAAATTTTCCTTTCGAAATTGTTTCTATAGAAAATCTTTTTTTCGAAATTTTTTCAATAGAAAAATTTTCCTTTTGAAATTTTTTCTACAAAAAAAATTTTCCTTTCGAAATTTTCTATATTTTCTATAGAAATGAATTATTTTCTGTAGAAAAATATTCTTATTGAATCTATATATAGCAAAATCTTCCTATTGAATTTTTTTCTATAGAAAAATCGTCCTATTGAATTTTTTCTACAGAAAAATCTAGGAAGATTTTTTGATTTTTTTTTTCTATGGAAAAATCTTTCTATTGAATTTTTTTTTTCTATAGAAAAATCTTCCTATTGAATTTTTTTTTCTATAAAAAAATCTTCCTATTGAATTTTTTTCTATAGAAAAATCTTCCTATTGAATTTTTTTCTATAGAAAAATCTTTCTATTAAATTTTTTTTCTATAGATCAATTTTCTTATTGAATTTTGTTCTATAAAAAAATCTTCCTATTGATTTTTTTCTGTTCAAAAATCTGCCTATTGAATTTTTTTCTATAGAAAAATCTTCCTATTGAATTTTTTTCTATAGAAAAATCTTTCTATTGAATTTTTTTCTATAGAAAAATATTCCTATTGAATTTTGTTCTATAAAAAAATCTTCCTATTGAATTTTTTTCTATAGAAAATCTTCCTATTGAATTTTTTTCTATAGAAAATCTTCCCATTGAATTTTTTTCTATAGAAAAATCTTACTATTGAATTTTTTTTCTGTAGAAAAATCTTCCTATTGAATTTTTTTTCTATAGAAAAATCTTCCTATTGAATTTTTTTGTACAGAAAAATCTTCCTATTGAATTTTTTTCTATAGAAAAATCTTTCTATTGAATTTTTTTCTATAGAAAAATCTTCCTATTGAATTTTTTTCTATAGAAAAATCTTTCTATTGAATTTATTTCTATAGAAAAATATTCCTATTGAATTTTGTTCTATAAAAAAATCTTCCTATTGAATTTTTTTCTATAGAAAAATATTCCTATTGAATTTTGTTCTATAAAAAAATCTTCCTATTGAATTTTTTTCTATAGAAAATCTTCCCATTCAATTTTTTTCTATAGGAAAATCTTACTATTGAATTTTTTTTTCTGTAGAAAAATCTTCCTATTGAATTTTTTTCTATAGAAAAATCTTCCTATTGAATTTTTTTGTACAGAAAAATCTTCCTATTGAATTTTTTTCTATAGAAAAATCTTCCTATTGAATTTTGTTTCTATAGAAAAATCTTCCTATTGTTTTTTTTTTTTTTTAGAAAATATATATAGATATATTTTTTATAAAGAAATTTTCCTATTTAAATTATTTCAAAAGAAAAATCATTCTACTAAAATTTTTTCTATAGAAAAATCTTTTTGAAGTTTTTTCTATAGAAAAGTCTTTCTTTTGAAATTTTTTCTTTATAAAAATCTTTATGTTGAAATTCTTTCTATAGAAAAATCTTCCTATAAACATTTTTCTATAGAAAAATCTTTCTATTAAAATTATTTCGTTGGAAAAATCTTTCTGTTAAATTTTTTTCGATACAAAAATCTTTCTGTTGAAATTTTTTCTAAAGAAAAATCTTTCTTTTTAAATTTTTTGATGGAAAAGTCTTCCTTTTGTAATTTTTTTTATAGAAAAATCGTCCTTTCAAATTTTTTCAATAGAAAAATATTTCTATTAAAGTTTTTCTACAGAAAATTCTTTCTATTAAAATTTTTTCTATAGAAAAATCATTCTACTGAAATAAATTTTTTCTTTAGAAAAATCTTCCTTTTGAAGTTTTTTCTATAGAAAAGTCTTCATTTGGATAAGTTTTCTATAGTAAACTCTTCCCTTTAAAAATGTTTTCTATTAAATTTTCTCACATTAAAAAGTGTTCTTTAGAAAACTCTTCAGATCCAAACGTTTTCTGTGATATTTCTTTCTATTGAAAATTTTGGAAAAATTTGAGAAAACTCTTCCCTTTAAAAAGTTAATTAACAAAATGTTTATAAACATTTGATTCGCTTTTAATATATGTACATAATATGGCATTTTGCCTCTAGCAACATTTTGCAAATATTTTGATTTTTTTATATTTAGCAACATGTTGATTCAGATTTACTTATCAACATGTTGCAGAATAATTTAGAATTTGCTTATATTTTTACAAAAACATTTCTTTACCATAATTTGCTTTTTAGCTTTTCTTTAGAGATTTTTAACAACTTATTATATAGTTAAATTGAATTCCTGCATTCAGCAACATGTTGCTTACCATTATAGATTTGTTTAAAATAATGTTTCTTAAAGATTCTTAGCAACATTTTTGTGAAAGCTCTGTATATATGTAAATGCAGCAACAGGATGCCAAAGATTTGTGAATATTTCGAACAAATTCAGAATGAAAAGTTTATTTTGCTATCTCAGCAACATGTTGCCAAAGGCCACCTACTATGTTGGTTTGGATTTATTGAATATACAATTTTTTTTTCAATTTTTTTGTGCTTTAATCTTATTGTTTTGTTAATAAATGATTAAAAAATCATTTAATGCTAAATGAATTTACATATTTTTTTTCCATTTGTATATAAATTTTTTGTTTTTCCTATAAATATTTATTATGCCAACATAAATCTCAATAACACTATAGTAAATTTTCATTGTAAATGTTATCGAAAAAAATATATTTTATTAACATTTTATATAGTTATTTGATTTGTATCAATTTAACATTTAACCAACCATAGATTAAATTAATATAATATAAAATATATTTATATTTGTATGAATTTATGTATAAAAACAAATTTGTAATTAATTTAAAATTTATTCATTTTTTTCCCTTCTCTTATCATTGCAGGTATGTATCACCAACTACTGGCTGCGCCATTAAAAACCCAGCAACAGTTACAACATTAATTGCTGACAATTAAAAAATTTTACCACTTTTACCAGAGGGACTGACAGACTTTGTTTGGTTATAGTATATAAATTAGGGTGGGTCGTTTTTTTCATATTTTGATCTGATCGAATTTGTATGTCATTATTTGCGTGCAATCGAATCTCATATCCAAATTACAAAATTTCACTTAAGGAAGTCATTTAGGGAAAAAAACTGAAAAACCAACCACCCTATTACACATAGGTAGTATATCATCATATCTCTGGGTAAATTCCAGAATTAAGTGTATGGAAATTTCTTCCTTCATAAATCTTTTTGCAATCAAACCCATTTAATTATGGAAAACCTTCAGTTCGTTTTGAAGTGAATTTGATTGAAGCCATGAGATAGAGAGATAAACGAAAGCGGGTCTTCATTCATACATTCATTCATTCAGTCAGTCAGTCATTCATTGAGTAACATATATGACTTATAATTGTGCTATTGAAATTAAAATATTAAAATCATATATAATTTATTTGGTATTAAAACCAAAAACGTATCAAAAGATTATATAAATGCTCATAAAAGATTATCAAAGAAAACTATAGACTTCAGAAATATAAGTGAGGAATTAAATAAATATTTTAATTAAAAAATGTTATAGCAAAACACTTTCAATATACAACCAGCAACATGTTGCTAATAATGGCAAATAATTGCTATATTCGAGACTTAATGTATAATTTCGTATCTAAAATTTATAATTTTGTTTAATTTTGCCTGCAAGTTCAGCATCTGCTAGCAACATGTTGTAACTACTGCTTGTAACATGTTGCTAACGAAATTAAATATATAAAATATTCGGAACTATTTAATTTCTAATACAAAAAGTATATTTTTTTTGTTCTCTAAATGTTCAGCATCTTCTAGCAGCATTTTCTACATAATGCTAGCAACATATTGCTAATGAAATCAAATAGTAGCAATATTCGGGACTATTTTTATTATTTTTCAAAAAGTATATTTTTATGTTTTCTAAATGTTCAGCATTTGCCAGCAACATGTTCTATATACTGCGAGCAACATGTTGCTAATTAATTAGTATCATTTCAATACTCGGGGCTTTTTAATTTCGAACCTTAAAGGTGAATTTTTTAATTTTTTTCAAAATGTTCAGCAACTGACAGATACATGTTTATATTGGTAGCAACATGTTGCTAAATGAAATGTCTGCAATGTTAATTTAATATTTAAAAAGTCTTTTTTCTTTTTCTACGTGTTTAAAATTATCTTAGCAACATGTATATTTTTACAACATGTATATAATGCTAGCAACATGTTGCTAATGAAATCAAATAGTTGCAATATTCTGGGCTTTTTAATTTCGAATCTAAAAGACGCATTTTTTAATTTCTTCTAAATGTTCAGAAACTGCAGCAACATGTTAATATTGCCAGCAACATGTTGCTAATGAAATTAAATATCCGCAATGTTCGGCACTGTTTAATTTCGTATCTAAAAAGTGTTTTTTTATTTTTTCTGGTGGTTTAGCAACTGCTAGAAACATGTATGTATTGCTAGCAACATGTTGCTAATGACATTAAATGTTTGCAATATTCGGGACAATTTAATTTCTCACCTTAAATCGTTGTTTCTTTTTATTTTGTCAAAATGTGCAGCAACTTCTAGCAACATGTGTATCATCCGAGCAACATGTTGCTAAGAAAATTAAATAGTTGCAATATTGGACTATGTAATTTCGTTCCTAAAAAGTGTATTTTTTTATTTATTCTAAATGTTCAGAAACTGATAACAACATGTTTACATTGCTAGCAACATGTTGCCAATGAAATTAAATTTTTATTTATTTATTATTTCTAAGTGTTTTAGCAACTGCTAGAAACATTTTGGCAACATGTATGTATTGCTAGCAACATGTTGCTAATGACATTAAATGTTTGCAATATTCGGGACTATTTAATTTCTCACCTTAAATCGTTTTTTTTTTTTTGTCTAAATGTTCAGCAACTACTAGCAACATGTGTATACGGCGAGCAACATGTTGCTAATAAAATTAAATAGTTGCAATATTGGACTATGTAATTTCGTACCTAAAAAGTGTATTTTTTATTTATTCTTAATGTTCAGAAACTGCTGCAACATGTGTACACTGCTAGCAACATGTTGCTAATGAAACTTAATATAAGCAATATTCTTGACTTTTTAATTTCGTATTTAGAAAGTGCTTTTTTATTCTAAATAATACTAGAGATATCTTAGCAACATGTATGTATGTATTGCTAGCAACATGTTGCTAACGAAATTAAATAGTTGTAATATTCGGTACTATTTAATTTTTTATCTAGAAAGTATTTTCTTCTAAGTGTTTGGCAATTTCTGGTAGCATGTATATACTGCTAGCAACATGTTGCCAAAGAAATTAAATAGTTTCAATATTTGGGATACTTAATTTCATACCTAAAAGTGTTTTTTTATTTGTTCTAAAAGTTTAGAAACTGCTGGCAACATGTATGTATTGCTACCAACATGTATATACTGCTAGCAACATTTTTTTGACAACAAAAAGCTTAACATATAAATATTAAAAAAAGGAAAAAAATATTAAAAATTGTCTAAATCACTTTAATAATATAAGTGCTAGCAACTTGTTGCTAAGCATTTTAATAATTTTTGAGGCATCATATATCAGCAACAATTTTTATATACAAAAAGATTGTTTTATAAATTTTTTAACATTTAGCAACATGTTGCTAAAATCTGAAATAATTCATATTGTATTAAATTTCTTAGATTTAATGTCATTGTGTATATTTCTATTTATAAACACAATAATTTGCTTCAAATGTAAAAAAATAGTTTTTAAATATTCTGCAACATGTTGCTAAGCATTGTTTTTTTCCCACTCTTCGATCAATTTTTCTTATATGTTAAATATTTAAAAATATGTTGGTTTTTTATTCTTATAAAATGGTGATAATTCTTAGCAACATGTTGCTAGTCATTTTTCTATATAATTTACTAATTTCGGAACTAAGTTCCTTTTATTATTTAAGTTTAATAATTTCTATAAATTTTCTTTAATATAAAAATAGTTTAAAATTTGTATAAAATAGAGATAATTCATTAGCAACATGTTGCTAGTCCTTTTTCTATTTCATTCACTTCTATTAGAATTAAGTTCCGTTTTTTTTTTTTTTTGAGTAGCATAATCTTCACAAATTTTCTTTAACATCAGAATAATTTTATATCTTTAAACACCCCTTCAGCAACATGTTGCCATATCAATATTTACAATAGACTTTATTTTTAACAGCTAAAGCCTTCTTCTTATATTGATTGTCATTGTTTATATTTATTGTCATTGTTTCATTCTATATCTTTCATTCTATAAACACAATACTAAGCTTTTAATATATAAAAAAGTTTTCAGACTTTTAGCAACATGTTGCTAAGCTTGGTTTTTGTATTCTTCTACCATAACTCCATCATTTCAAATTCGTTAAGTATTGAAAAGTAATACTTTTAATTCATATTAATTTGATTCTAATGGAAATAATTCTTTAGCAACATGTTGCTAGGCATTTTTTATATAAATTTGCTAAATCATTTTCAAAATTTAGTTCTTTTTTGTCTAAATAAGATGATTTCTATAAATTTTCTTTAATACATGAGAATCAAAATTCGTTAATCTTCGAACACATTCCTAGCAACATGTTGCTATCCAATGAAGTTATAATATTTATTAGTTTAAAAAATGTTAATCTTTTTCAAGGCTTTGAGATAATTTTTAACAAATTTTATTTAATATCAATTTTATTGGAAAACTAAGTAAACTTAGTTTATTTTTGGAAACACCTTAGCAACATGTTGCTTTCCATAGAATAGAACATTTTGTATTTTTAACAATTAATAGATTTTTAAAATAAAACAGTTTACATTGACTTTCATTGTGCCTAACTTTCATAAACACAAATGTTACAAAATTATTTGTAGATATTCAGCAACATGTTGCATAAACAAGGTTGAAGAACAATGCTTAGCAACATGTTGCTGAATATCTAAAACTAATTTTTAAGCATTTGTGTTTTTCTAAATCGCTAGCTATTTCAAAAATGAAATAAAAATTATTGTTGAGCAACATGTTGCCAATCTTTGTTTTGTTTCCAAATTATTTAAGATATTCTGTATAGATTTTTTATACATAAATGAAATTATTTCCATAAATGCTATTATTTGTTTACTGAAGTCTACATGATATATCCCAACAAAACTTTGGTAATGGCAAGTACTCTGATAACTGGTTACCTTGTAACGACTACAACATACCATCCGAATAAATAATAAGTTATTACAGAAGTAGTTATTTGTAATTAAGATGGTAATTTAAACTGAATGGCCCCGGTTCAAATCCCATCAAGGGCAACAATTTTTTTTAGTTTTTTTTTTATGAAAAGATTCCTTTTAAATGATTTCTGAATTTTAAGAACTTAAATATTATCGTCTGTAAAAAAAAATTTGTAAAACTAACTCACGTTAATGAAAAAATACCATCATGAGTCAATTTTGATTATGTAGGGGATGTTGAATACCAAACACGATTCTAATTGGTCTTAACTTGGTAAGCCCAACTTATCTGGGTCATCCTTTATCTCAACTATGGACACACACCTTCTCATGGTATCACCCGGGGAGCTAGGTTAACACCCATTAATATTGTGAGTTAACATGTTCCGAGAGTTGTCCCATAAGATCGATAAAAATGGGTTAGGATTACGGGCTAGTAACCCTCTCTTGAAAAAAAAATACAATGAAGAGGATAAAATTAGCATTGAAATGTCCCACTACCTAATATTAGAGGAGTATGTCCGAAACTTCGATAGAAAGACCAAGTACAGGAACATTTTTCAAAGCTTGGCCTATAAAATTGGAGAATATTCGCACAAGATCGAAATCCATGGAATTCTAAAATATGCTCGGACTTTGACCTTAACAGGTTGTAACATTTAAGTAAGTAAGAGTCAATCTTATGTAAAAACTTATACAAAAAAGAAGATTTAAATTGTTTAAGTTTTAAAATAATTTTAAAAAAGTTTTAAAATAATTACAAAAAATCGTATAAAAATATTTTTCCAAAAATTACAACAAATCAAAAAAAAAAAAAGCAGGGAAAAACAAAGTTATTTTCACATGATTTTGGATCTAAAAATAAAAATTGTTTATATTAATTATAAGCTGCTAAGTTTTCAACATATGAAGTAGCTCAGTGGAAGAGTCTCTGCCTAGCAGTCGGAGGGTCTGGGTTCGAGCCCCCATGGGATCATAAAAAAAATTTTGTATTTCGTTTAAAAATATATGTTTTTAATAAAACAACAACAAAAAAGTTGTTGCTGTTGTTGTTGTTGCTTTCAAATTGCTTACCCAAGTCATTACTTTTCTGCAATTGGTAAGTACTTGCCTCCAATGACATCCCCATGTTAATGCAATGACTTAAACAGCGAATGAGTAAGTAGTTCGTGTTCAATAGTTTAACTGTTTAACTCATTATTTGGTAATGAAAAGTTTTACTGGGTAAGTTTTAAAATAATTTTAAAAAAGTTTTAAAATAATTACAAAAAATCGTATAAAAATATTTTTCCAAAAATTACAACAAATCAAAAAAAAAGCAGGGAAAAACAAAGTTATTTTCACATGATTTTGGATCTAAAAATAAAAATTGTTTATATTAATTATAAGCTATAAAGTAGCTCAGTGGAAGAGTCTCTGCCTAGCAGTCGGAGGATCTGGGTTCGAACCCCCATGGGATCATAAAAAAAATTTTGTATTTCGTTTAAAAATATATGTTTTTAATAAAACAACGACAAAAAAGTTGTTGCTGTTGTTGTTGTTGCTTTCAAATTGCTTACCCAAGTCATTACTTTTCTGCAATTGGTAAGTACTTGCCTCCAATGACATCCCCATGTTAATGCAATGACTTAAACAGCGAATGAGTAAGTAGTTCGTGTTCAATAGTTTAACTGTTTAACTCATTATTTGGTAATGAAAAGTTTTACTGGGTAAGTTTTAAAATAATTTTAAAAAAGTTTTAAAATAATTACAAAAAATCGTATAAAAATATTTTTCCAAAAATTACAACAAATCAAAAAAAAAAGCAGGGAAAAACAAAGTTATTTTCACATGATTTTGGATCTAAAAATAAAAATTGTTTATATTAATTATAAGCTGCTAAGTTTTCAACATATAAAGTAGCTCAGTGGAAGAGTCTCTGCCTAGCAGTCGGAGGATCTGGGTTCGAACCCCCATGGGATCATAAAAAAAATTTGTATTTCGTTTTGCTTACCCAAGTCATTACTTTTCTGCATTTGGTAAGTACTTGCCTCCAATGACGTCCCCATGTTAATGTAATGACTTAAACAACGAATGAGTAAGTAGTTCGTGTTCAATAGTTTAACTGTTTAACTCATTATTTGGTAATGAAAAGTTTTACTGGGTAAGTTTTAAAATAATTTTAAAAAAGTTTTAGAATAATTGCAAAAAATCGTTGTTGCTTTCAAATTGCTTACACAAGTCATTACTTTTCTGCAATTGGTAAGTACTTGCCTAAAATGACATCCCCATGTTAATGTAATGACTTAAACAGCGAATGAGTAAGTAGTTCGTGTTCAATAGTTTAACTGTTTAACTCATTATTTGGTAATGAAAAGTTTTACTGGGTAATTAAATCCTATAATAAATTTTGCATTGTGTAACCTACACTTAAGATCTTCCAGATTAAAATTTCTTCAAAAAAAAAAACTCATAAATAAAATAAATAAGAATTAACTTAATTTCTTCGTTTTCTTAACTCCTCTTCTATCAAATTATACCAAAAGTGTATCAAGAATTCTTACCAAAACTTCTCAATAAAAAATTTAAACCGGCGACTTGTCAACGCCTCATTATGACAACAGCTTAATGGTGAAAAGCTCTGGGAATATACTAAAAAAAGCCCAACAAGACTTAATAGATTTAAGCACAAGTAGAGTAAAAACCCAAAAAGAAAAACCATATGTGAAAATTGTTTTAATCCGTTCAAAAGTATGAATATTTTTAACAATGAGAATTAAAGGATGGGAAAACCGAAAGCAATAATAAATGAAAATTCCACATGAATGGTGAGGAAAAACTGACAAAAGAAAATTAAATGAGAAGCACAGAGAAAAAAGAAAACAATAATTCTGAAAGACTTTAATTTTTTGCATTTTTTTTTTTTTTTGTCATGCATCCTATCATTTAGCACTTGATTAAGAATTTTATATACATACAAGTATTCATTAATGAAAGAATTTTATATACTGCAGCTTTAATTTCTCTACAGGTGAAATAAAAATTTGAAATTTATAAAGAATTTTTAAACTATGTAGTATTGAAAAAATCCACTTAAACAGATAAAGATATCATGTTTACATCATGTTGAGTTAACTAAAGCGATATTTACATTGTGGAAACATTGGTAAAGTTGTATTTACATCAGGTGAACTTTTTAAATGGTATTTTACAGTGCGAAACTTTTAGTGAAAATTTTTAGTGAAAAATTTTTAGTGAAAATTTTCTATAGAAAAAAATTTGCAAAGAAAATGTTCTATAAGAAAAACTAAAAAAATTATTTGATAGAAATTTTTTACTAAAAATTTTTTCTATAGAAAATATTAACTAAAAATTTCTTCTATTAAAAATGTCTTTTATAAAAATTTTTACCAAAAACTCTTTCCATAGCAAATTTTCTTAAAATTGGTTTATAGAAATGTTTCTTTAAAATTTTTTTCTAAAGAAAAACACCAACTAAAAATTTCTTTTTTTAAAAAATTTCACAAAATTTGTATTTTTACTAAAAATGGCTTTTGTAAAAATTGTTTCTGGCTACATTAAAAAAAATCCTCTATGAAAACATTTTACCAAAAAAATTTTGTAAAGAAATTTTCATCAAGAAATTTCTTCAATTTTCATCAAAAAATTTCTTCTATTCTGTCTAAAACATTTTCTTTACAAATTTTTTTCTATAGAAAATATTCCACTAAAAATTTTGTTCAAAAGAAAATTTTCACAAAAAATTTCTGTTATAAAAAATTTTAAATAGATTTTTAGTTTTCCCCAAAAGTTTCATCTATTGAAAATTTTTACTAAAAATATTTTTTTATAGAATTTTAAAAAATACCAACACAATTTTTTTTCTCTATAAAATCTTCACTAAAAGTTTCTTCTATCGAAATTTTTTACTTATAAATATATTTGAACAATTAAAAAATTTCTTCAATAAAAAATTTTCCTTAAAAATGTTTCTTTAGAAATTTTCTGCTGAAAATTTATTTTCAAGAAATTTTTTGAAAAAAAAAATAATTTTCTAGAAATTTTTCGAAAAATATTAATTTTATAAAAAATTTTCATAAGAAAACTATTATAGAAAATTTTTTTTAGTAAACAAATTTCTCTAGAATTTTTTCATTAAAAATTTCTTCTATAGAATTTTTTTTACTATAAATTTCGTGAAAAATTTTTGTCAAAAAATTTTTTACTTAAAATTTCTTCTTAAGAAATTTTTAGAAAAAATGTTTTACTTAGAAATTGTTTGACAAAAAATTTCTTCTTTAGAAATTTTTACTAAAAATGTTTTTCTTTAGAAATTTTTTGACTAAAAATTTCATCTTTTTAATTTTTTATTAAAAGAAATATTTAACTAAAAAATTTTTCTATTTTTTTATTTTTTGATATAGGAATTTTCACTAAATATTTTTTTAAAAGAAATTTTTACTTTAATAGAAAATTTTTACTAAAATTTGGCAAAAAAAATTTCGTTAAAATTTTTGACAAAAAATTTCATTAAAAATTTAAAAAAAGAATTTCGTATATAAATTTTTAGTAAAAAAATTCTTCTTTGGAAATTCTTTGACTAAAAATTTCTTTTTTAGAAATTTCGATTAAAAATGTTTTCTTCAGAAATTTTACCAAAAATTTCTTGTTCAGAAACTTTCACTAAAAAATTTTTTATAGAAATTTTCACTTTCAAATATTTTCTATAAAAATTTTTCTCAAAAAATTTTTTCTGTAAAAATTTTCGCTGAAAATTTCTTCCACAATTTTCTAAAATTCTTTACAAAATTTTTTCAAAAAAAAATTTTCATCAAAAATTAAAAAAAAAATTTTTACCAAAAAAATTAAAAAAAAATATTAATTAAAATTTTATTGAATTTTTTTATTAAAAATTTATAGAATTTTTTTCTAAAAAGTATTTTATAGAAATGTTTCTCTAACCTTTTTTATAGAAATTTTTCTCCAAAATTTATTTTATGGAATTGTTTTCTTTCAAAATTTTTTTTTATCTTATAGAAAATGGCAAAAAATTTCGTTAACATTTTAGACAAAAAATTTCTTTAAAAATTCTTTAACTAAAAATTTCTTCTTTAAAAATTTTTTCTTTAGAAATTTAAACTAAAAATGTTTTCTTCAGAAATTTTTACCAAAAATCTCTTGTTTAGAAATTTTCACTTTAAGAATTTTTTATAGGAATTTTTACTAAATTTGTTTTTTTTTTTTAAATTTTTCTCTTATAAAAAATGTCGATTAAAATTTCTTCTCTCCAATTTTTTCACAACAAATATTTTCTATAAAAATTTTTCTCAAAAAATTTTTTCTGTCAAAATTTTCGCTATACAATTTTTTACAAAATTTTTTCCATAGAAATTTTTCACCAAAAATTTTTTCAAAAAACAATTTTCAACAAAAATTTTTTTAAAAAAATGTTTCACCACAAAATTTTTTGAAACTATTGAATTTTTTATTAAACATTTATAGACATTTTTTCTAAAAATGTATTTTATAAAAATGTTTCTCAAACTTTTTCAATAGAAATTTTTCTCTAAAAACTTTTTGTATAGAATTTTTCTCAAAAATTTTTTTATATAAATTTTTCTCCAAAAATTTATTTTATAGAATTTTTTCTTCAAAATTTTTTTTATAGAAAGTTTTCTCCAAAAATCTATTTAATAGAATTTTTTCTCTAAAAATTTTTTTATAGAAATTTTTCTCTAAAATTTTTTTGTATAGAAATTGTTCTCTAAAATTTTTTTAATAGAAATTTTTCTCCAAAAATTTATTTTATAGAATTTTTTCTTCAAAAATTTTTTTTATAGAAATTTTTCTCCGAAAATTTATTTTATAGAACTTTTTCTCTAAAAATTTTTTTATAGAAATTTTTTTCTAAATTTTTTTTTTCTAAAAATCTTTTTTACATAAAATTTTCTCCGAAAATTTCTTTCATAGAAATTTTTCTCAAAAATTTATTTATATAATTTGTTCTTTAAAACATTCTATAAACAATTCTTTACAAAAAATTTTCTTTAACATTTTTTTTGCTAAATTTCTTCTATAAAAAGTTCTTACATAAAATTTCTACTACACAAAATTTTTGCTGAAAACTTAATTTCAACAAAAATTTCCTTTTTAAAAATTTTGAAACCAAAAATTTTTTTTGAATCTAAAATTTCTTTTATCAAAATTAATTAATTTTTTTTTAGATTTTGAATAAAAGTTTCTTCTCTAAAAAATTTGTTCAAGAGGTGTATCCCTACTTTTAGACAAATCGAAAACCTCGAATTATTACCTATTTTACAAACACATTCATTACGAATTATGTTTATAAATTATAGATAAAAGCTCAGATTATTGACTGAACAAAACACAATTTTTTTTTTTTTTTGATTTTTTTTACAAATTATCCATTTCCTTTTAAAAATTTTTCAACCGAAAAAATTTTTTTAAATATTTTTTTGCTTAAAATTTCTTCTATAAAAATTCCATAAAATTTCTTTGATAAAAAATTTTCAATAAAAATTTCTTTCCCAGAAATTTTTCACTTAAAATTTATTCTGAAGAAATTTCTTCTAGAAAAATTTTTTAATAAAAATTTTTTTAAAGAATTTATTTTTTAAATTTAAAAAAATTTGTTAAAAAGGTTTATCAAAAATTTTGAGACATCAAACATTTAACTAAAAAGTTTTACTGTAGTGTATTGCACTAAGATCCCAATTTATTACATTTATTTATTATTGTTATAAATAGTTCTTTGATAGAACCAAAAAATGTTGGTGGGGAAACCTTTCCCCCTTTATAGCACTTTTGTCTTAGTCGCCAACAAAGCAACAACAAAAGTGTGGGAAAACTGAAAAATGTTTGTGTGTTTCTGTTCAGATGATAATCTTGGCTTTATGTTGATATTTGTTGGACACAATAATAATTCGTATTTATAAGATATGATGTGTGGCTCTCGCTCTGTCTAGAATTAGGGATAATCATCTTGATGAGATGGCCTAACCAATCATCGAAACGAATCGAGGAAAGGTTTCCCCACCAACATTTTTTGGTTTTATCGAAAAACTATTTATTACAATAATAAATAATTGTAATAAATTGGGATCTTAGTGCAATACACTACATTAAAACTTTTTAATTAAATGTTTGATGTCCCAAAATTTTGATAAACCTTTTTAAAAAATTTATTTTATTGAAAATTTTCAAGAACAATTTTTTTTATATATTTTTTTTTTTTTTAATTTCTTTTACATAAATTTTTTATTAAAAATTTCTTCTATGGAAAATTTCTTTTATTGGAAAATTTATAAGATTTTTTTTAAATTTCTTTTACATAAATTTTTCATTAAAAATTTCTTCTATGGAAAAATTTAACTAAAAATTTCTGATATAAATTTTACCAAAAAATTTCAAAAAACTTCATCAGATGAAGTTTGCTATAGAAAATATTACATAAGATAAATTTTTAAATATAAATTTTAGAATTTGTTAACAATTTTCTTTTTATTCCCTTCCCTGAAAATTTAAGTCATTTAGAATTTTCATTGATTAAAAGATTTGGTACGTGTTTGTTTCTTTTTCATGGGTATATGTAAGCAGAAATGTAACAAATGTGCGTGTGTTAATCCCTCTTTTTGCTTTTTCTAACGAAAAAAAAGAACCTAAATTGAGTTCTTTGAAAACATTAAAAATGTATCTATTAGATATGAAAATGCGGTTAACTGCTTTGTACAACAATTTTGCGTTTTAAACAGTTTTTTCGTGGCTGCTGTTGCTGGTGCGGCTGCTGCTGCTGACTACAAGATACAACAAGACAACAACTGGTGCTGCATTTGAAATGTTTGTCTGTCTGTAGATTGTAATTTTTTTTTTTGCTATCTTTTTCTACTCAACAGCTTCGACATATGTACGAGTATTATTTCTTTTTCCCACAATTTCTTGTTTTAGTTAACTTGGTTGTTTGTTTTTTTTTGGTTTTAGCTGGAAATTGTTGTTTGAAATGTGTGTGTGTGTGGAAAAGTATATGAGCATGTGTTTGTGTGTGTGTGTGTTATTTTTGCGAAAAAGTCATACTTAAACAAATACCGTTAGTTTAGTGGGTTTTTTTCTAGCTTTAAACGCTGCTGCTGCCAATGCAAAAGTATTTAGGTCAGTAGCCAGTCAACCAAACAATCCAACCAAACTAAACCATCTAAGCAGCAAAAGCTACAAACTAACTATTTACACACTCACACATACACACACACACACTTACTTACTAACACATATCAAAACAAATAAATGTATAAAAATATCGATGTATCTAAACTCATACCCTCAACTTAAGCGATACCACCACTACCAGCAACACTAAGACCACAAACAGAAACTTTTTTATACAAATAGTGCAGCAGTAGCAGCAGTACATACTTGCAACATCTATTTACAACTGCAATATCAATAGCAGTAACAAAAAAACAAGTAAGAAAAGCTAAAGTCAGTCAAGCCCGACTATATCATACCCTTCACCACTTAAGGCAAACATGCTCTTTTTCCTGTATAAAGACAAATATTTGCTTTCATACAAACATTTTCTCAAAACTTGTATGCTTAAGCTGTTTTCGTCATTTGGATTTATATAAGAGCTAGGGTCAAATGTGGACCGATTGTCTCAAAACTCAAAATTCTTATTATCTTCTGATTTACAAGCGTTTTACTGATTTTTGTCTCATTTAGTGCGTTTTGACAGAAAAGTTTGTATGGTAGCTATAGTCAAATGTGGACCGATTTCAACGAAATTTGGTACAGTAATTTTGGTTTACATATGCAGTATATGTTTTAAATTTTATGAAAAAATATTGATATTTGTGACCAAAATATCAATTCCGGCAAGTGGGACCTATGGGAGGTAATATAAATAATGGACCGATTTTGACCAATTTCAATAGTCATGGTCCCAATATCAAAAAAATGATATGATTACAAGGTTTACATGGGGGTCCAGCCAGCCAGACGGACGGACGGACAGACGGATGGACATCGCTAAATCGACTCAGAAAGTAATTCTAAGCCTATTGGTATACTAAAAGGTGGGTCTAAGACAAATGTTTCTATGCGTTACATACATCAGCACAAACTTATAATACCCTTTCCACCTATGGTGGTGAAGGGGTATAAGTATTGATATTTGTGACCAAAATATCAATTCCGGGAAGTGGGACCTATGGAAGGTACCGTAAATAATGGACCGATTTTGACCAATTTCAATAGCCGTGGTCCCAATATCAAAAAAATTATATGTGCGAAATTTCATCATATTATCTTTAGAATTGCGACCTGTAATTTGATTACAAGGTTTACATGGCGGCCAGCCAGCCAGACGGACGGACATCGCTAAATCGACTCAGAAAGTGATTCTAAGCCTTTTGATATACTAAATGATGGGTCTAAGACAAATATTTCAATGCGTTACATACATCAGCACAAACTTATAATACCCTTTCCAACTATGGTGGTGAAGGGTATAACAAGTAAGAAAAGCTTTAGTAAGTCAAGCCCGACTACATCATACCCTTCACTACTAAGGTCAAATATGGACCAACAATTTAACAAGTTTTCCTTAAGTCTTAAAGACATACATACATTTACTTTGTGCTATATTTTCAAAATTTCGAGATTTATGTTATTTACGGCTAAGGGTCTCATATGAGAGCTAGGGTCAATTGTGGATCACTTGTTACCAAAATTTGGTTATTGATTTATATTTACAAAATATTTATCTGCGCAAAGTTTTAGTAATCAAATGCATTAATTTTTAGAGTTATAAAGGTTTTGGTGCTTTTATGTGTATATAGAAACGTCTTTTGAGAATGTGCCTTGTATGGGAGGTATGGTCAAATATGGGCCGATTCTATTCCGGCAAGGTACCCGAAATTTTAATCCAATTTTGCTCAAATAGTATAGGGATCGTCCTTGAGCCCAAATTTGAGCCTGTGCCAAATTACACTGGTCTGCAAAAATTCATTTTTTGTCTTTCCTTTTAATAAAACTATGCGGACTATATGGATCTTGATGCGCTAAACTCAAATCCGTTTTCGGTTTTTCTCCATGAGATCTGGATTTTTTTTTTATGGGCATGGCGAATTTTTCCCCTTAAATTAGTCAGGTACGGAGACCTATTTCGTCCTAACTCGAGAACGACTCATCTGATTTTCAAAATTCATAACAAAATTGCATTTATTTTAGTCTAGCATAATTTTTCTATATCTCTTATTGTTTTGGAGTTATTTAGAAATTAATTAGAAAAATGTTTAAAATGTTAAAATTTTACTTTATCTTTTTTTTAATTACGAATTTCGCACGAAAAAAATTTTTTTCTCCATTAATTGCATTTATTTTAGTCTAGCATAATTTTTCTGTATCTCTTACCGTTTTGGAGTTATTTAGAAATTAATTAGAAAAATGTTTAAAATGTTAAAATTTTACTTTATCTTTTTTTTAATTACATTTTAAACCTGAAAAAAATTAAGAATTTCGCATGAAAAAATTTTCTTTTCTCCATTAATTTCTAAATAACTTCAAAACGATAAGAGATACAGAAAAATTATATTAGACTAAAATGAATGCATGTTATGCATCTTTAAGTGTTTTAGTTTTGAAAATCGGATGAGTCGTTCTCGAGTTAGGACGAAATAGGTCTCCGTACCTGACTAATTTAAGGGGAAAAATTTGCCAGGCCCATAAAAAAAATCCAGATCTGATGGAAAAAAACCGATAACGGATCTGAGTTTAGCGCATCAAAATCCATGTAGTCCACATAGTATTATTAAAAGAAGGATTTGGCTGCAGAGCAGTGTTATCTTTAAAGTTACGACCTGTACAATGATAACAAGCCTACATGGATAACCGGCCATTAAGCCAGACGAACATCGTTAAAACAACTCAGGGAGTGATTCTAAGTCGATTGGGATACTAAAAGGTGGGTCTCAGACCAATATTTCCATGCGTTACAAACATCAGCACAAACCCTATATACCCTTTCCACCTATGATGGTGAAGGGTATAAAACCCAACTCGGAATACTTGTAGTTTAACGTCATTTTTATGAGACACACAATAACTATACAAACAGACGGACAGACAGACAAATAGATACTTCCATTGAATGCAATTTTTTCCAACAGCAACAGCAACAAAAAAAGTACAGAAATAACAACAACAATAAAATCGCATTGATTTCGTAAAAGTACATATTGTATTTTTACAGTATAAGAAAAACAAAAACAACCGCAACAACAACAAGAACAACAAAAATACAAAACAACCATAAACAACTTTCGCATTGAAATTGTATCTTATGGATACGTTTGAGTATTTACGTGTCTTTTTAAAAAAAATGCAGTTTTTTTTCTATTGTTGTTTTGTTGTTGTTTTTGTTGTTCTAATGCTTTTTAAACAGAAGACAAAATCTTGAACAACACCAATACATACATATGAGCAATCACAAACATACACTTACATATTTACTTGCTAATGTAATGTAATGAAATGTAATGTAATGTAAAGTATACGTTTACACATCCACATGTGTCAGCGAATGAGTGTGTATCTCTGTGTAAATGAAACTTTATGATCAACTTGCGTGTTGTGCGTTTGAAATCAGAGATGAAAACGTTACATTTTACTTTGTTTTTTTTTTCTGTTTTAAGTTTGGAAGAAAAACTAACTTTTAAATACCCCAGTTGCATTGGCATATTTTATTCTTTGAGTTTGGTTTTTCTACATATTTGCTAATAGATAATTGGGACAAAAATGTTATACTTGATATAAGTTTATTTTTAAAGAAATTATTTAAAAGTTTTTGAATCAAAAACTGACTGCTTAAAAATTTTAAAGTTAAAGTTTACACAGTGATACAGCAAAATCACTAAAAAAATTTAATATAAAAAAATTTTCCTATGGAAAATTTTTTCACAGAAATTTTTTTCTATAGAAAAACTTTTCACAAAAAATGTTTTCTATAGAAAAACTTTTTACAAAAAATGTTTTCTATAGAAAACCTTTCTACAAAAAATTTTTTCTATGAAAAACTTTTCACAAAAAATTTTTTCTATAGAAAAACTATTCCCAAAAATTTTTTCTATAGAAAACCTTTTTACAAAAAAATTTTTCTATGAAAAACTTTTCACAAAAAATTTTTTCTATAGAAAAACTTTTCCCAAAAATTTTTTCTATAGAAACGCTTTTCACAAGAAATGTTTTCTTTAGATAAACTTTTCACTAAAAATTTGCTAATAAACATTTTTCACTAAAAATTTTTTAATAAAAATTTTGATACAAATTTTTCTTTTATAGAAAATTTTCATTGTTCGACTTTTGTATAAAAATTTTCTAAAAAAATATTTTATTGATCGAAGTTTTCCACTAGAAATATTTTTTTTTTTTTTATAAAAAAGAAATTACCAAATAATTTATTTTAATTTATTTTATAGAAAAAATTTTAAAAAATTTATTTTATAAAAATATATAACAAGGAAAATCACTAAAAACTTCTTTAATAATAAATTTTTACAAAAACTTGCTTCTATAGAAAATTGTTACAAAAAAAATTTCTATATAAATGTGCACATAAAATTTGTTCTATAGCAAATTTTCACTAAAAACTTCTTCGAAAAATTAGGTTTCATCAGACTTGAAAATTTTTTTGAAAATTGGAACTTTTTTGATAGAGAATTTTCACAAAAACTTTCTCAAGTAGAAAATTTTCACAAAAAATTTCTTATACAGAAAATTTTCACTAAAATTTCTTATATACAAATTTTTTACCAAAAATTTCTTCTACATAAATTTTTACTAAAATTTTTTTGACTAAAAATTTTTTTCTATAGAAAATTTTCAATAAAATTATTCTTTTATAGAAATTTTCCACAAAAAAGATATTCTACAAAAAATTCGTGTTAAATTAAATTTAATAATAAATGTCAAACAAAATTTTCAAAAAATTTCTTCCATAGAAATTTTTAATTTAAAATTTCCTTTATAGAAAAATTTTCTATTTTCTACAAAAAATTCGTGTTAAATTAAATTTAATAATAAATGTAAAACAAAATTTTCAAAAAATTTCTTCTATAGAAATTTTTAATTTTAAATTTATTTTATAGAAAAATTTTCTATGGAAAATTTGTACTAAAAGTCTCTTCTATAGAAAATTTTACAAAAAATGTCTTATAAAAAATGTTCACCCAAAAGTTGTTCTATAGAAAATTTTTACTAAAAAAGTCTTCCAACGAAAATTTTTACTTAAAAATTCTTCCAACGAAAATTTTTACTAAAAATGAATTTTATGGAAAATTGTGGCAAAAAAAACTCCTCCATAGAAAATTTTCACTTTAAATTTCTTTTATAAAAATTTTTACTAAAAACTTCTTCCAACGAAAATTTTTATTAAAAATTTATTTTATAGACAAATTTCGCAAAATATTTCTTCCATAGAAAATTTTCACTTAAAATTTCTTTTGTAGAAAATTGTCACAAAAATTGTTTCTATAAAAAATTGTCACTTTAATTTTTTAGAGCAAATTTTTACTAAAAACTTCTATAGAAATTTGTCACTAAAAAGATCTTTTATATAAATTTTTCAATAAAAATATTATTTTTTTCAAAAAATTCTATTTAAAATTTTTACCAAATATTTTTCTTTAAATAATTTTTCTTAAAATAATTTTTTCTATAAAAATTTTTTACAAAAAATTGGTTATCAAAATTTTTTCTTTACAAAATTTTACCTTAAATTTTCTTTTAGAAAAAATTTTACTAAAAACTTCTTTACAAATTTTACTCAAAAAATTTATTTTATAGAAATTTTTACACAAAAAATTTATTTTATAGAAATTTTTACACAAAAAATTTATTTTATTGGAAATTTTCTTCTAGAAAAAATGTTAACAAAAATTTTCTTCTTTACAAATTTTACACAAAAAATGTCTTTTATTAAAAATTTGCAGAAAAAAATTTATGCTATAGAAAATGTATATTAAAATTTTCTTACGAAGAAAATAGAACTTTTTATTGAAAATATCTGCCAAAAAAAAACAAAAATTACTTTTTTTTCAGTAGAAAATTTTTGAAAAAATTTTTGATTATAAAAATTTTACCAAAGATTTTAGTTATAGAACATTTTTACAAAAAATTCTCCTATAAAAATTTTTGACTAAAATTTTGCTTTTATAAAAAATTTTCTAAAAATTTCTTCTATAGAAATTTTTAACTTTATATTTGTTTCTTTTATACAAAATGTTTAAAAAAAACTTTCTTCAAGAAAACATTTTTACCAAAATTTCTTCTATAGAAATTTTTCAATAGAAAATTTTCAAACAAATTTTCTGCTATAAAAAATTCTTATATAGATATTTTTCAAGAAAAATTTATTCTAAAGATAATTTTCACTAAAAATTTCTGCAAAAGAAAATTTTTACAATTTTTTTTCCCAGAAGGAAATTTTTGGAAAAAATTTTTGCTTAGAAAAGTTTTACTAAAAATTTTTGCTAAAAAACATTTTGACTAGAAATTTCTGCTATAGAAAATTTTGACTTAAAATTTTTAACCAAGAACTTTTTTTACGATAATAGTCACAAAAAATTTCTACTATAACAATTAAAAACAAAATACTATATAAAATACTCTATAAAAATTTAAAAAAAAAATTTCTTTAGAAATTTTTCAAAAAATTTTTTTGGAAATTTTTGGAAAAAATTTTTTTAGAAATTTTTCAAAAAATTTTTTTTTTTTAATTTTCCAAAAAAATTTCTTTAGAAATTAAAGAAAAAAAAATTCTTTAGAAATTTTTCACAAAAAAATTTAATTAGAAATTTTTCAAAAAAAAATTCATTACAAATTTTTCAAAAAAATTTCTTTAGAAATTTTTCACAAAAAATTCATCTATAGAAAATTTTCATTAATTTTTCACCAAAAATTTATTCTGTAGAAATTTTTTATAAAAATTTCTTTTTAAAAAAATTTAATTTTTAGAAAATTTCCACCTAAAATTTCTTTCACAGAAAATTTTTTTTCGGTAAAATTTACTTTATGAACGTTTATATTAAGTAAACTTTACTATAGAAAAGTAAACATTAGGTAAACTTTACCAAAGGTAAACTTTATTAAATTTTCCATGATGTAGAAATTTCAAAACTACTAGGAAAGTACTTTCTATCTGTATCTAACTTCTAATATTTTCACTTTAAACATAAAGGTAAACTTTACTAAATTTTCCATGATGTAAACATTTCAAAACTAAATTTTACACAATACAAATACTTTTGCATAAAATTTTACCTGATGTAAAAAATTAAAAATATTAGTTTTTATTATTAATTCAGTACTTCCCCCATCAGAAATCAAACAAAAACTTATCGTGCTTTAAATTTTGTGTTAATTTATTTTGGGAAAATCTTCTTTTTTTTTTGTAAAATACCTAAAAACCAAATAACTAAAAATTTAAATCCGGCTTATGGATTTAAAATTCAAAACTGCACACAAATAAAAGTTTCTCTATTTACTCAGCTACTGCGTTAGAAAATTGCCAGAGTTTCGTTGTGAATGAAAATTTTTTGATTTTTTTATTTAATAATTCGAATATTTTCTTTCTTTTATTTTTTTGCATTTTGTAGATATTCCGTATGAATCACTATTAAATATTGACATAACGTGACTTTGTAAAAATTTCTCAATGAAATGTAAAAAAATTTGTTATACCTTAACTAATTTTGAAAAATGCAAAATTGTGCAAAGAAAAAAAACTAATAAAACAAGTTAGACTGAATAACAAATAGACAGACACATGTAAAGTCTTTGATAAAGCATCAAGTAAAGGCAGTTTGAAATTTCCCCCCAAAAAAAATAGATGAAAAAACTTTCCCAAAAACATGGAAACAGAAATAATTTGTCTCTAGGTATAAAACTAAACTAAAAATGCAATTTCAAAAATTTCTGAATTTCTATATGCCTTGTCAGGTTTTCGCACAGTCTCTGGCTCTGTAGGAAAGCGTCTAAGCAATTTCTACGTAAATATCATCAAGAGCTGGTTTAAACTGCAGTTAAGTTAACAGTAACTGGCAAAAATTTACAATCAATTAACATTTAGCACGTAATAAAATTTATATTCATTTCTTGGTTTAGTATCTATTTTTACCACTAACAACCAACTACGAGTTGATAGATATTGTCGAAGGTAAGGAAAGGAATGGAATGGAAATGGCAAACAGTCAGGGAGACAGACCAACTGTTAGAGGGACGAACGGTCATACCCAATATTCTTGACTAAATAGATAAATTGAAAACAATAAGAAGTTGTACTTGAGCTCATTGTTTACTTGCTTTTTTTTCCAATGTATGTGTGTAGAAAAGTACTTGTTAATGTTAGTGTAAACTGTATTTGTGTTTAGAAATAACTTCTAATATTTTCACTTTAAACGTAAGTTTGTTGCTATTGTTGAGTCATTAGTATGGCATTATTTTTTAAATTATTGTTAAGGTTTTTATACCCTACAACAGGTTGGAATGACGTTCAAAGTTTGTATTGATACATTGAAATATTGGTCTAAACAACAGCATTTGTACATACTATTTAACGACTCAGAAACACCTTCTGAACTTGGATCAGTGGCTGATAGAAAAAAAAAATATAACGAAAATTTTTCTATAGAAAAAAATTTAGTACAAATTTTTATTTTCTATAGAAAAAATTTGTTCTATAAAAAAATTTAAAAGCTAACATTTTTCCATAGAAAAAACTTTATAACGAACTTTTTTCTACAGAAAAACTTTTTACAGAAAAAATTTTATAACGAATTTTTTTCTACAGAAAAAAATTTAAAACGTACTTTTTTCTATAGAAAAAGAATTATAACGAACTTTTTTCTATAGAAAACAATTTATAACGAAGTTTTTTCTATCGAAAAATTGCATAACAAAATTTTTTCTACAGAAACAATTTTATATTGAAATTTTTTCTATAGAAAAAATTTTATATTGAAATTTTTTCTATAAAAAAATTTTTATATCGAAATTTTTTCTATAGAAAAAATTTTATATTGAAATTTTTTCTATAGAAAAAATTTTATATTGAAATTTTTTCTATAGAAAAAATTTTATATTGAAATTTTTTCTATAGAAAAAATTTTATATTGAAATTTTTTCTATAGAAAAAATTCTATATTGAAATTTTTTCTATAGAAAAAATTCTATATTGAAATTTTTTCTATAGAAAAAATTTTATATTGAAATTTTTTCTATAAAAAAAATTTTATATTGAAATTTTTTCTATAAAAAAAATTTTATATTGAAATTTTTTCTATAGAAAAATTTTATATTGAAATTTTTTCTATAGAAAAATTTTATATTGAAATTTTTTCTACAGAAAAAATTTTATATTGAAATTTTTTCTATAGAAAAAATTTTATATTGAAATTTATTCTATAGAAAAAATTTTATATTGAAATTTTTTCTATAGAAAAAATTTTATATTGAAATTTTTTCTATAGAAAAAATTTTATATTGAAATTTTTTCTATAGAAAAAATTTTATATTGAAATTTTTTCTATAGAAAAAATTTTATATTGAAATTGTCTCTATAGAAAAAATTTTATATTGAAATTTATGTTAAGAGGTTGTGGGTTCGAATCCGGGCTCAGGTTAATATCATAAATTTTTATTTTTTTTATTTTTAATAATTTTTATGATTTTTAAATTAGATTAATAAATTTTTTCTATAGAAAAAATTTTATATTGAAATTTTTTCTATAGAAAAAATTTTACATTGAAATTTATTCTATAGAAAAAATTTTATATTGAAATTTTTTCTATAGAAAAAATTTCAATATAAAATTTTTTCTATAGAAAAAATTTTATATTGAAATTTTTTCTATAGAAAAAATTTTATATCGAAATTTTTTCTATAGAAAAAATTTTATATTGAAATTTTTTCTATAGAAAAAATTTTATATTGAAATTTTTTGTATAGAAAAAATTTTATATTGAAAGTTTTTCTATAGAAAAAATTTTATAAGAAAAATTTTTCTATTGAAAACATTTTATAACAAAAATTTTTCTATAGAAAAAATTTTATAACAAAAATTTTTCAATAGAAAAAATTTAAAACAAAAATTTCTCTATAGAAAAAATTTTATCAAAAATGTTTGTATGGAAAAATTTTGTAACAAAAATTTTTCTATAGAAAAAATTTCGTTATACAATTTATAATGAAATTGTTACTATAGAAAAAATTCTATAATGAAAATTTTTCTATAGAAAAAATGTTATAACAAACATTTTTATAGTGAAAATTTTCCTATAGCAAAAATTTTATAACGAATATTTTTCTATAGAAAGAAATTTACAACCAAAACTTTTCTCTAGAAAAAATTGTACAATGAAAATTTTTCTATTAAAGAGATTTTATAACGAAAATTTTTCTATAGAAAAAATTTTAAAACAAAAATTTTTTTATAGAAAAAAATTTAGAACAAAAATTTTTGTATAGAAAAAATTTCAACAAAAATTTTTCTATGGAAAAAAATATTTAACAAAAATTTTTCTATGGAAAAAATTTCGTTATACAATTTATAATGTAATTGTTTCTATAGAAAAAAATATATATATTGAAAGAAATTTTCTATAGAAAAAATTTTATAACGAAATTTTTTCTATAACAAAAAAAGTTAAAACGAAATTTCTTCTAGTTAAACAATTTTATAACGAAATTTTTCTATAGAAAAATTTGAGGACTAAATTTTTTCCACAGAACAAATTTTATAACGAAATTTTTTTTATAGAAAAAATTTTGTAACGAAATTTTTTCTATAGAAAAAATTTTGTAATGAAATTGTTTCTATAGAAAAAATTTTGTAACGAAATTTTTAACAATTTTAACAATTTTTTAACAATTTTAAGCGACAATTTATCTATAGAAAAAATTTAAAAATTAAAATTTTTCTGTAGAAAACATTTTATAACGAATTTTTTCTAAAGAATAAATTTTGTAACAAAAATTATTTCATAGAAAAGAATTTATAACAACAATTTCTCTAAAGAAAAAATTTAATGACGAAATTTTTCTATAGAAAAAATTTTATAAAGAAATTTTTTTTATAGAAAAAACTTCGTTACGAAATTTTTTCTATAGAAAACATTTTAAAACGAAAATTTTTCTGTAGAAAAATAATTTATAACGAAATTAAAAAAAAACAATTTATAACGGAAATTTTTCTATATAAAAAATTTTATAACAAAAATTTTTTATAGAAAAAATTTTATAACAAAAATTTTTTATAGAAAAAATTTTATAACAAACATTTTTCTATATAAAAAATTTTATAACAAAAATTTTTTATAGAAAAAATTGTATAACAAAAATTTTTCTATATACAAAATTTTCAATAGAAAATTTTAAAAACAAAAGTTTTTCTATAGAAAAATTTTAGAACGAAAATTTTTCAATAGAAAAAATTTTAATACAAACATTTTTCTATAGAAAAAATTTTCTAACGAAAATTTTTCTATAAAAAAAATTTTATAACGAACATTTTTCTATAGAAAAAATTTTATAACGAAATTTTTTCTATACAAAAAATTTTATAACGGAAATTTTTCTATAGAAAAATATTTACAACGAAATTTTTTCCATACAAAAATTGTTTCTTAGAACAAAATTTATAACAAAAATTTTTCTATAGAAAAAATAATAAATTTAAACTAAAAAATTTATTAAAAATTTTCTATAGAAAAAAATTTATAGCGAAAAATTTTCTATAGAAAAAATTTTATAAAAATTTTATAACGAAAATTTTTCTATTGAAAACATTTTATAACGAAAATTTTTTTTTAATAGAAAACAGTTTATAAAAATCATTTTTCTATAGAAAAAATTTTATAACAAAAATTTTTCTATAGAAAAAATTTTATAACAAAAATTTTTCTATAGAAAAAATTTTATAACAAAAATTTTTCTATAAAAAAAATTTTATAACGAAAATTTTTCTATAGAAAAATATTTGCAACGAAATTTTTTCTATAGAAAAATTGTTTCTAAATTTTTTCTTTAGAAAAAAATTTATAACAAAAATTTTTCTATAGAAAAAATAATAAATTTAAAATAAACAATTTAATAAAAAATTTTTATAGAAAAAATTTTATACCAATAATTTTTCTATAGAAAAAATTTTATAGCGAACATTTTTCTATAGAAAAAATAAAAAAAAATTTATAACGAAAATTTTTCTATAGAAAACATTTTATAATAAAAATTTTTTTTCATAGAAAACAGTTTATAAAAATCATTTTTCTATAGAAAAAATTTTTATAAAATTTTATTACAAACATTTTTTTATAGAGAAACTTTTATAACTAAAATTTTTCTCTAGAAAAAATTTTATAATGAAAATTTTTGTATAGAAAAACATTTTATATGGAACATTTTGCTAAGAAAAAATTTTGAAGGAATTTTTTTTATAAAAAAATGGTTTTTGAAACATTTTTCTATAGAAAAAATTTTATAGTAAAAATCTTTCTATAGAAAAAAATTTATAAAGGAAATTTTTCCTGTAGAAAAAATTTTGTAACGAAATGTTTTCTATAGAAAAATTTTACAATCAAAATTTTTCTATAGAAAAATTTTAGAACAAAAATTTTTATATAGAAAAAATTTATACGAATTTTTTTTTTTTTTAATTTTTTATGATTCAAAAATTTCAAATCTCATAAACTTTTCAACAACAATTTTTACATCATGTAAACATTTCAGCATTTACATTTTACTTTACATTTTTTCATTATAACTCAAATGGCAATAAAACATTGAACGTCAAATGCTTTGTTTTAGCATTTATTTTCCATTCAGTCTTAAATTTTCTCTTATAAATAACGTGTCTAAGGTTCTGCTGGTAAAACGCTGGGGGAGAAAAGGTATAGCGATATCGGTAAGCGGCAGCAGCAGCAGCAACAGCAGTTGCGTGTCTATGTCAAAAGGCAAAACAGTTGCAATTTATTTTCATTTTTTTCTTTGTCTTAATAAGCTCTACTTTTTTTAACTTTTTCTTTATTTTCCTATTTATTTACAAAAACCCAGCAAAACTTTGGTAATGGCAAGTACTCTGATAACTGGTTACCTTGTAACGACTACAACATACCATCCGAATAAATAATAAGTTATTACAGAAGTACTTATTTGTAATTAAGATGGTAATTTAAACTGAATGGCCCCGGTTCAAATCCCACCAAGGGCAATAATTTTTTTTAGTTTTTTTTTTTTATTAAAAGAGTCTTTTTAAATGATTTTTGAATTTTAAGAACTTAAATATTATCTTCTGTAAAAAAAATTTGTAAAACTAACTCACGGTAATGAAAAATACAATCATGAGTCAATTTTGATTATGTAGGGGATGTTGAATACCAAACACGATTCTAATTGGTCTTAACTTGGTAAGCCCAACTTATCTGGCTCATTCTTCATCTCAACTGTGGACACACACCTCCTCATGGTATCACCCGGGGAGATAGTTTAACACCCATTAATATTGTGAGTTAACATGTTCCGAGAGTTGTCCCATAAGATCGATAAAAATGGGTTAGGATTACGGGCTAGTAACCCTATCTTGAAAAAAAAAATACAATGAAGAGGATAAAATTAGAATTGAAATGTCCCACTACCTAATGTTAGAGAAGGATGTCCGAAACTTCAATAGAAAGACCAAGTAGAGGAACATTTTTCAAAGCTTGGCCTATAAAATTGGAGAATATTCGCACAAGATCGAAATCCATGGAATTCTAAAATATGCTCGGACTTTGACCTTAACAGGTTGTAACATTTAAGTAAGTAAGAGTCAATCTTATGTAAAAACTTATACAAAAAAGAAGATTTAAATTGTTTAAGTTTTAAAATAATTTTAAAAAAGTTTTAAAATAATTAAAAAAAAATCGTATAAAAATATTTTTCCAAAAATTACAACAAAGCAAAAAAAACAGGGAAAAACAAAGTTATTTTCACATGATTTTGGATCTAAAAATAAAAATTGTTTATATTAATTATAAGCTGCTAAGTTTTCAACATATGAAGTAGCTCAGTGGAAGAGTCTCTGCCTAGCAGTCGGAGGGTCTGGGTTCGAGCCCCCATGGGATCATAAAAAAAAATTTTGTATTTCGTTTAAAAATATATATTTTTAATAAAACAACAACAAAAAAGTTGTTGCTGTTGTTGTTGTTGCTTTCAAATTGCTTACCCAAGTTATTACTTTTCTGCAATTGGTAAGTACTTGCCTCCAATGACATCCCCATGTTAATGTAATGACTTAAACAGCGATTGAGTAAGTAGTTCGTGTTCAATAGATTAACTGTTTAACTCATTATTTGGTAATGAAAAGTTTTACTGGGAAACTTTGTTTAGGTATATAAGTTTTTTTTTTCTTACTTTTATATTACTTTTATAGTTTTTTACACTTTCTGTTTAAAAAAGAGTAAATTTCGTAGAAAACTATAAAAAAAAGTAAAATAAAAAGTGTCACAATCATTGCGAGCTTATGATGCAGATACTTTTTGTATCTGCTGTCACTTTGTCGTTGTCATTGTTGTTTTTATTATTTTTGTTGTTGTCTTTTTTTATTTATTGCATTTTTTATTTGCGAATTTGAAAAGCGGATATTGTCACTTTTTACTAATTATCACGCAAGCTTTTAAAACAATTGAATTTGTTTGTAATGTATAAGTATTCATTCAGTTTTCATTGTTTACATCAACCACTAAATTATTTTTTCTTTTCAAAAAAAAAAAAACTTGAGATTGTTTAATTAGAGAGTGTAAAAAAATTTTATTATGCGAGAATTTATCTCGTTCGAGTCTTGGAAACGTGACCCAGTTCTAGTTGAATGTGGTTGAGTCATCATGAGGGAATTTTACGGTTGATTTGAGAATAGTTTGAATACATTTTACACGATGTAAATATTTTAGCAACAAAGTTTGTGTTAGGTAAATACTTTTAGAGTAAATTTTACATGATTTTAAGGTGTTAGTAGACAATTTTAAATTATTTAACTATTTCTAAAGAAAACTTTACATTATAAAGATGACAAATTCAAATTAAACAAGTGAGAGTGTTATATTCGGCTGTGCCGAATCTTGTATACCCACCATCAAGTTGGACGTGAGTGCAGCTAATTCAAAATCTGGACCAAAACTGACAAAATCGCTAAGCTAATTGGTATTGTTGGTAAAACCTTTGGATTAAATTCGGTTGCCGTAGCTTTATAGTTCAATATTTAAAAATATTTTAGTGGTTTCCCCAGTATTTACTTTGATCAAAATTCTGTCTCATAACCGGGTATAGTTTTACATTAATAAGTTGTTAAATACTTTTCGTTGTGCTTAATATGTAGTTAGGCTGAATACATTAATAGTAATACGGCAGGTCCATATATTTCGTTAGGAGATCCTAATGCATTCATCTTATATAAAGTCTGGGCTGAACATTGATTGATGCCAATATAATTTCATAGGTGCAATCTTAATATAATGAATGTACCCCCAAATCTTTTTGATTGCAGATATAAAAAAGGGGGATGTTATATGTATAAGAATTATAGTCAAATGTTGACCGATTGTTACAAAATTTTACACACTGGCTGGAATATATATAGAGCTTATTCTTGCAAAATTTAGTGGCCATAACTATCATAGTTTCTAATATTATAGCTTTTAACTGGCCTTTGCTAAAATTTTTGGTTTCCGTGAGTGTTTTTCATATGAAAGCTAAAGTCAAATATGGACTAATTTCTATAAAATTTGATAAACTGATCAAAAATTGCATAAAACTTCCCTATTTTAAATATAATCGTCATAGCTATTACAACTGTATTCTATTTATCAGCATTAATGTGTTTCCCGGGGCGGGGTTATATGGGAGCTCTAACTAATTTGGAACCGATTTTGTATGTTTTCAACACACATCTTTTTCAAGACATCCAAAATACCTTTTTAAATTTTGTCTCTCTAGCTCTTTTCGTTAAAACGCTATCGTGCTTTTATCTGACGGACAGACGGACATAAACAACCTTTTCTTTATGTATTTTTGTGTTTCCATAAGTTTTTTATATGGGAGCTATGGTCAAATGGTGACCGATTCTGACAAAATTTTGCACACTGGCTCGTATTGATATAAGACTTCCTTGTGCTTAATTTAATCTTACTAGCTCTTGTAGTTAAGGAGCTATGACGATTTTATCTGACGGACAGACGGACATAAATCCCCTTTTCTTTTTGAATTTTTGGGTTTTCATAAGTTTTTTATACGGGAGCTAGGTCAAAGGGTGACCGATTGTGACAAAATTTTGCACACTGGCTGGCATTGATATAAGACTTTCTTGTGCCAAATTTTGTGTATTTTAGGTGAAATTTAGGCTGTTTTCGTAAGTTTTCTGTATGGGAGCTATGGCTAAATATGAACCTATTTTGATGAAATTTTATACGCTGCCTAGGGCTAATGTAAAACTTCTATATACCAAATTTTATTAGCATAGCTGCTATATTTTGTCATTTATTAACAAATAAGCGATTAGCCTAGACGAGGTTATACTCAAGCTATGGTTAAATGTGAACCGATTTTGCCCAATTTCAATACCAAAATTTTCTCAGAGATGAAGAATATTTTAACTAAGTTTCAGTGAGCTAGCTCCTTTCGTTTAGGCGTTATCGTGATTTCAACAGACAGACGGACAGACAGACAGACAGACAGACAGACAGACAGAAAGACAGACAGACAGACAGACAGACAGACAGAAAGACAGACAGGAGGTTGGCAGTCGAAATACCCTCTTCTTTCCAAAATTATCAGTTGAAAAATAAGTGGTTTAAACATTTTATTTTTTTCAGATAAGAAAAGTGGGCGTGTTTGTAGGCGGATTTCTCCAAATTTTTGAGATTAACTTATTTAAGATCCTGGCAGGATACGTAAAATAAACCACTATGATATGACTTTTATTTGCGAAGTTGTCAATTGAAACAGAAATTATTTAAAATTTGTATAGTTTTACATAAGAAAAATGGGGGTGTGGTGTATTCGGATTTTTCCAAGTTTTTTTTTTATGGATATTGTATGGGGCCAAGCAGTCTATATGACAGAATTAAATATTTGTACGTCTTGTATTTTCGATGTTATCAACTGATAAAAAAATCCTTTAAAGATTTAAAATTTTTTACTTAAGAAATGTGGGCGTGTCTGTATGTTAATTTTTCCAAATTTTTGCCATGATCTTGTGTGGGAGTCTCGTAGTCTACGTGCATGAAAAATATCATATGCCATATTATTTTTATTTTCGAATCTATTGATCAATTGATAATTTAAATTTTTTCAATTTTTATATTTTATACATAAGGAAAGTGGGAATGTTTGTAGGCGTATTTTAACAAGTTTTTGCAAGAATATTTTAGGTGGAATTTTGGCTGTTTCCGTAAGTGTTTTGCATGGAAGCTTTGGTTAAATGTAAACCGATTTCAATGAAATTTGATATGCCAATAGCTTATGTAAAACTTTCCTATTGTTTATGTAAAACTTCCCTATTGTAAATTTTATCATCATACCTCTTATAATTTGTTATTTAGCAAATAAGCGATTAGCGTAGGCGAGGTTATACGGGAGCTATGGTCAAATGAAAACCGATTTCGGCCAATCTCAATACCAAAATTTTCCAAGAAATGAAAAATATTTTTGCCATGTTTCAGTGACCTATCTCTTTTTGTTTAGGTCCTATCGTTTCTTTCTAATAGACAGATAGACGGACAGACAGACAGACAGACAGACAGACAGGCAGACAGACAGACAGACAGACAGACAGGCAGGCAGACAGACAGACAGACAGACAGACAGACAGACAGACAGACAGACAGACAGACAGACAGACAGACAGACAGACAGACAGACAGACAGACAGACAGACAAACAGACAGACAGAAAGAAAGAAAGAAAGACAGACAGACAGAAAGAAGGAAAAAACGAAAGAAAGAAAGAAAGAAAGACAGAAAGAAAGAAAGAAAGAAAGAAAGAAAGAAAGAAAGAAAGACAGACAGAAAGACAGAAAGAAAGAAAGAAAGACAGACAGATAGACAGACGACAGACAGACAGACAGACAGACAGACAGACAGACAGACAGACAGACATACAGACAGACAGACAGACAGAAAGACAGACAGACAGACAGACAGACAGACAGACAGACAGACAGACAGAAAGAAAGAAAGAAAGAAAGAAAGAAAGAAAGAAAGAAAGAAAGAAAGAAAGAAAGAAAGAAAGACAGACAGACTACAGACGGACAGACTGTCATCGCTTAATCGTCTTAGAATATATGATTTGTAAGCCAATATTAAGGAATTTACAAACGAAATGACAATCTCAACAAAATCCCCATTCTTTTTGATGGTGGTTATAAAAAGTCAACATCTCCCCCAGCATAGCCGAAAAATAAGCTCTAACATTGTAACGTAAACTACTTTATCATGACAAGATAACATCGCAAAATGTACATCATGTAAAGTTTACTATATAAAACTTCATGTCATGTAAAAAACAATGACTACCTACCCCAAACTTTACATCATATAATAATTATTATAAAAAAATCAAACAAATTTCGTACAAATTTTTACATTGCAAAAACTTTTCTTGATAAATGTTTACCTTATGCAATTAATATTTACTTGATTTACTCAGAAATGTTAAATATTTATGGACTTTTACTGAAATATACTTTCGTTTAAATTTTTTTATTTCACAAAAAACTTTTTAATTAATTTTAATTAAAACTTATTTATCATTCAATTTTTTCATAATTTTGAATTCATTTTAACTTCTCTAAAAAAAGAAAGAATAAATTTGCGCATTTTTATTATGAAATGCCTGAAGTAGAAAGGTCCTAAGTCGAATTTTTAACATTTGAGTTAACAATTGAGTTTCTCAGTTTTTCAAAACTTTTTATACAAATAAATCTCGTAAGAAAATTTTACTGCAATAATAGAGGCGATTATCCAATTATAGAAAGCTAAGGCACACACACGTGCTCATGAAATGTATCTTAGTTTGTGCGTTCAAAAAGGGGACACACTTATTAGCTTTATTACCACGGTTTGTCCGGTAATGGAAAGTGTTCGGCTATGGAAAGTATCCGTTAGGAGAAGTTTTACTTTTGTTTTAACCTTCTTCTGTAAAATTGCATTATAATGAGTTAGGGCCTTTCTACTTAACACAAACGATAAGTAATTTCTACATAGTTGTTGTTTGGTGGCCAGTGAAAGATACTCATTAAGTTATCTTTCGCTCACTCTTGAACTGTCAATCCAACAATCACTTAAATTCACTTAAACTTTAGAATATTTCTTTGTTTATTTACTTACTCATATATTTATACCCTTCACCACCATAGGTGGAAAGGCTATTATAAGTTTGTGCTGATGTATGTAACGCATAGAAATATTTGTGTTAGAATCACTTTCTGAGTCGATTTAGCGATGTCCGTCCGTCCGTCCGTCCGTCTGGCTGGCTGGCTGGACCCCCATGTAAACCTTGTAATCAAACTACAGGTTGCAATTCTCAAGATAATCTAATGAAATTTCGCACAGATCATTTTTTTCATAATAGGACTGGCTATTGAAATTCGTCCAAATCGGTCCATTATTAATGGTACCTCCCATAGGTCTCACTTCCCGGAATTGATATATTGGCCACAAAAATCAATATTTTTCATGGAATTTAAAACAAATACTGCTTATGTAAACTTAAATCATTGTACCAAATGAAATCGGTCGACATTTGACCATAGCTCCCATACAAATTCTTTTCTCAAAATGCAATAAATGAGATAAAATTCACTAAAACGCTCGTAAATCCGAAGATAATGATAATTTTAAGTTTATTTTTTGCATACATAATTGTAGCAACTGTAATCAATTTCCCAAATTTCATAATAATCGGTCCACATTTGACCCTAGCTCTCATATATAGGAAATTTTTCAAAAATTTACTTTTTATAGGAAATTTTTCAAAAATTTACTTTTTATAGGAAATTTTTCAAAAATTTACTTTTTATAGGAAATTTTTCGAAAATTTATTTTTTCTAGGAAATTTTTCAAAAATTTACTTTTTCTAGGAAATTTTTCAAAAATTTAGTTTTTATAGGAAATTTTTCAAAAATTTACTTTTTATAGGAAATTTTTCAAAAATTTACTTTTTATAGGAAATTTTTCAAAAATTTACTTTTTATAGGAAATTTTTCAAAAATTTACTTTTTATAGGAAATTTTTCAAAAATTTACTTTTTATAGGAAATTTTTCAAAAATTTACTTTTTATGGGAAATTTTTCAAAAATTTACTTTTTATAGGAAATTTTTCAAAAATTTACTTTTTATAGGAAATTTTTCAAAAATTTACTTTTTATAGGAAATTTTTCAAAAATTTACTTTTTATAGGAAATTTTTCAAAAATTTACTTTTTATAGGAAATTTTTTTAAAATCTACTATTTATAGGAAATTTTTCAAAAATTTACTTTTTATAGGAAATTTTTCAAAAATTTACTTTTTATAGGAAATTTTTCAAAAATTTACTTTTTATAGGAAATTTTTCGAAAATTTATTTTTTCTAGGAAATTTTTCAAAAATTTACTTTTTCTAGGAAATTTTTCAAAAATTTAGTTTTTATAGGAAATTTTTCAAAAATTTACTTTTTATAGGAAATTTTTCAAAAATTTACTTTTTATAGGAAATTTTTCAAAAATTTACTTTTTATAGGAAATTTTTCAAAAATTTATTTTTTATAGGAAATTTTTCAAAAATTTACTTTTTATAGGAAATTTTTCAAAAATTTACTTTTTATAGCAAATTTTTCAAAAATTTACTTTTTATAGGAAATTTTTCAAAAATATACTTTTTATAGGAAATTTTTCAAAAATTTACTTTTTATAGGAAATTTTTCAAAAATTTACTTTTTAGAGCAAATTTTTCAAAAATTTACTTTTTAGAGCAAATTTTTCAAAAATTTACTTTTTAGAGCAAATTTTTCAAAAATTTACTTTTTATAGGAAATTTTTCAAAAATTTACTTTCTATAGGAAATTTTTCAAAAATTTACTTTTTATAGCAAAGTTTTCAAAAATTTACTTTTTATAGGAAATTTTTCAAAAATTTACTTTTTATAGCAAATTTTTCAAAAATTTACTTTTTATAGCAAATTTTTCAAAAATTTACTTTTTATAGCAAATTTTTCAAAAATTTACTTTTTATAGGAAATTTTTCAAAAATTTACTTTTTAGAGGAATTTTTTCAAAAATTTACTTTATATATTGGAAATTTTTCAAAAGTTTACTTTTTATAGGAAATTTTTCAAAAATTTATTTTTCATAGGAAATTTTTAAAAAATTTACTTTTTATAGGAAATTTTTAAAAAATTTACTTTTTATAAGAAATTTTTCAAAAGTTTACTTTTTATAGCAAATTTTTTAAAAATTCACTTTTTATTAGGAAATTTTTAAAAATTAAATTTTTTACGAAAATTTTTCAAAAATTTACTTTTTCTAGGAAATTTTTCAAAAATTTACTTTTTCTAGGAAATTTTTCAAAAATTTACTTTTTCTAGGAAATTTTTCAAAAATTTACTTTTTATAGGAAATTTTTCAAAAATTTACTTTTTATAGGAAATTTTTCAAAAATTTACTTTCTATAGGAAATTTTTCAAAAATTTACTTTTTATAGCAAATTTTTCAAAAATTTACTTTTTATAGGAAATTTTTCAAAAATTTACTTTTTATAGCAAATTTTTCAAAAATTTACTTTTTATAGGAAATTTTTCAAAAATTTACTTTTTATAGGAAATTTTTCAAAAATTTACTTTTTATAGGAAATTTTTCAAAAATTTACTTTTTATAGGAAATTTTTCAAAAATTTACTTTTTATAGGAAATTTTTTAAAAATTTACTTTTTATAGGAAATTTTTCAAAAATTTACTTTTTATAGGAAATTTTTCAAAAATTTACTTTTTATAGGAAATTTTTCAAAAATTTACTTTTTATAGGAAATTTTTCAAAAATTTACTTTTGATAGGAAATTTTTCAAAAATTGACTTTTTATATGAAATTTTTCAAAAATTTACTTTTTATAGGAACTTTTACAAAAATTTACCTTTTATAGGAAATTTTTCAAAAATTTACTTCTTATAGCAAATTTTTCAAAAATTTACTTTTTATAGGAAATTTTTCAAAAATTTACTTTTTATAGGAAATTTTTCAAAAATTTACTTTTTATAGGAAATTTTTCAAAAATTTACTTTTTATAGGAAATTTTTCAAAAATTTACTTTTTATAGGAAATTTTTCGAAAATTTATTTTTTATAGGAAATTTTTCAAAAATTTACTTTTTCTAGGAAATTTTTCAAAAATTTACTTTTTATATGAAATTTTTTAAAAATTTCCTTTTTATAGGAAATTTTTTTAAAATTTCCTTTTTATAGGAAATTTTTTTAAAATTTACTATTTATAGGAAATTTTTCAAAAATTTACTTTTTATAGGAAATTTTTCAAAAATTTACTTTTTAAAGGAAATTTTTCGAAAATTTACTTTTTAGAGCAAATTTTTCAAAAATTTACTTTTTAGAGCAAATTTTTCAAAAATTTACTTTTTATAGGAAATTTTTCAAAAATTTACTTTCTATAGGAAATTTTTCAAAAATTTACTTTTTATAGCAAATTTTTAAAAAATTTACTTTTTATAGGAAATTTTTCAAAAATTTACTTTTTATAGCAAATTTTTCAAAAATTTACTTTTTATAGCAAATTTTTCAAAAATTTACTTTTTATAGCAAATTTTTCAAAAATTTACTTTTTATAGCAAATTTTTCAAAAATTTACTTTTTATAGGAAATTTTTCAAAAATTTACTTTTTAGAGGAATTTTTTCAAAAATTTACTTTATATATTGGAAATTTTTCAAAAGTTTACTTTTTATAGGAAATTTTTCAAAAATTTATTTTTCATAGGAAATTTTTAAAAAATTTACTTTTTATAGGAAATTTTTAAAAAATTTACTTTTTATAGGAAATTTTTCAAAAATTTACTTTTTATAGGAAATTTTTCAAAAATTTACTTTTTATAGGAAATTTTTCAAAAATTTACTTTTTATAGGAAATTTTTCAAAAATTTACTTTTTATAGGAAATTTTTCAAAAATTTACTTTTTATAGGAAATTTTTCAAAAATTTACTTTTTATAGGAAATTTTTCAAAAATTTACTTTTTATAGGAAATTTTTAAAAAATTTACTTTTTATAGGAAATTTTTAAAAAATTTACTTTTTATAGGAAATTTTTCAAAAATTTACTTTTTATAGGAAATTTTTTAAAAATTTGCTTTTTATAGGAAATTTTTCAAAAATTTACTTTTTATAGGAAATTTTTCAAAAATTTACTTTTTATAGGAAATTTTTCAAAAATTTACTTTTTATAGGAAATTTTTCAAAAATTTACTTTTGATAGGAAATTTTTCAAAAATTGACTTTTTATATGAAATTTTTCAAAAATTTACTTTTTAGGAACTTTTACAAAAATTTACCTTTTATAGGAAATTTTTCAAAAATTTACTTCTTATAGCAAATTTTTCAAAAATTTACTTTTTATAGGAAATTTTTCAAAAATTTACTTTTTATAGGAAATTTTTCAAAAATTTACTTTTTATAGGAAATTTTTCAAAAATTTACTTTTTATAGGAAATTTTTCAAAAATTTACTTTTTATAGGAAATTTTTCGAAAATTTATTTTTTATAGGAAATTTTTCAAAAATTTACTTTTTCTAGGAAATTTTTCAAAAATTTACTTTTTATATGAAATTTTTTAAAAATTTCCTTTTTATAGGAAATTTTTTTAAAATTTCCTTTTTATAGGAAATTTTTTTAAAATTTACTATTTATAGGAAATTTTTCAAAAATTTACTTTTTATAGGAAATTTTTCAAAAATTTACTTTTTAAAGGAAATTTTTCAAAAATTTGCTTTTTAAAGGAAATTTTTCGAAAATTTACTTTTTAAAGGAAATTTTTCGAAAATTTACTTTTTAAAGGAAATTTTTCGAAAATTTACTTTTTAAAGGAAATTTTTCGAAAATTTACTTTTTATCGGAATTTTGCTATGAAAAATATTTGGCAAAATTTTTTGAAACTAAAATTTTCGTTTTATTTGTTTTGAAAGTGGATCAATTCAAAAGTAAAAGTTTTTCATACAACACCAACAATTTTAGTTTTATTTGTTTTGAAAACAGTTTAAGTCCCATTAATGTGGTATAAGTCCATTCAACCCGCTAAAAAACACATTTCCAAATGGTCAAAATTGTTCACCTATATTTTTAAAAACACTTAAACGCATAACCCTGAATCTCAATTTAAAAAAAATGGACTTAGTCCTTTTTTCAAAATAAGGTTCATTTAATTTGATCACCTATTTCAGGGGGGACCTAGTGAATCCTATATAAAATTGTTTTTATTATAAATTTACAAAAAAAGATTTAACGTTTAATAAAATTTATAATTTTCCGGTTAAAAAAAAATTTAATATCTTTTTAATGTTTAATGTTTTTTATTTTAAATTTCCCCTAATTTAAACCAAACTGTCATTTAATAAATACAGGATATTATTTATAATCGTTGAAAAAATGAATTTTAAATTTAAATATTACGTTTAAATATAAATATATATGTTACAAAAATAATATTTATTTTTCTCCTAAACCAATTAATACAATCACTTAACCCACATGTTAAATAATAAATGAATCCGTCTCGCTTCGCTGACACAAAGTTAAATTTCAAAATCAGTAAAAGTTTTAAAAAAAAAAGTTTAAATTCTAACGACATTTAAGGAATTTAAATGTTTTCAAAGACAAAAAGGAAAACTTTCTCCTTAAGTTTAAGACTTAAGCTTTTAGTTTATTAGTAACGAACAAACGTAACTTTTTTCTTATTAACATGAAAATATGTAAAGTCATTTTAATGAAATCACATTTAATGAACTATACTAAATTCATTATAAAATTAAAAAAAGCGAATACATTTAAATTTAAATAACAAATACATTTAAATTAAATATTTAAAACTGTAGCCAGTCAATTTTTTAACGATTTTTTTCCTTTTTATGTTCTGTAACACTGACCCTTTAACAAAAAACGCTTTAATAAAATTGTTAAAAAAAAAATACAAAAATACCAGAACAATTTAGCGAATAAATTGTTGGCTCGCTCAGGTTTAACGAACTTGATATTTATTTGTATTTTTTTATTGTATATATTTTTTTATATTTTTTTGTATTATTTAAATATTTTGTTTCATTTAACCTATAATAAATAAAAAAAGCGCGGGAAGAAAAAATCTTATTTAAATAATATGTTTGTATATCATTGGCATACAATTTTTTCCGTAGCAAAAAATGACAATACATACATTTAAGTGCTGTGGAAAAAAGGGGGTTAAGTGCAGAATTTTAAATGCCCTTTGGGTATTAAAAATATTTTGTATTAATTTATTTATGAAATTTAAAAAAATTAAAAGGTCTCATTTGAAATAAAAAAGCAAATTCTATACTTAACATTTAGCTAATATACAAATAGAAAGGCCCTAACTCACATATTTGAAACTTTACAGAAGAAGGTAAAAAAGATTTAAAACGTTGAAACATTTTAACCCGTTTTTAAAAGCAAGTCATTATTAAAATGGAGGACAAATTAGGTTTTTAAAACTTTCTTTTTTAAATATATAAAAAATTAATTGATATAGCCCTTTTTGTAGTCTCATTATAGATCACAAATGTAACTTAAGGATTTTTCCTGTAGCGATCAAAACAACTTATATTTATAAAAGCTTACCATAGTAAATGTTTTCTATAGGAAAACTTTCGATAGCGAAAGCTTTCGATAGCGAAAGTTTTCTATAGGAAAACTGTTCTATCGTTACTAATTTGGAATGTGCTCTTACACGTCTGTCTGTTAGAGCTCATCCCTTCGTAGTCGATTGGCCAGTAGACAGAACAACACACTACAGATAAAATTCATTCTTTAGCCGTACAGTTCGTATGTGGAATTTACTTCCCCCAGAAATTTTCCCTGCCAGTTGCAATATAAGGAAGTTTAAATCAAATGTCCATAAACACTACTCCACCTATCCACCCTCCCATGACCTATTTTCCTAGTTCCAACACAATGCATTGCATAGGTAGGGGTTATACCTAAATAAAAAAAGGAAAGCTTTCGATAGCGAAAGTTTTTTATAGGAAAGCTTTCGATAGCAAAAGTTTTTTATAGGAAATCTTTTGATGCCGAAAGTTTTCTATAAGAAAGCTTCCGATAGCAAAAGTTTTCTTTAAGAAAGTTTCCGATAGTGAAAGTTTTCTATTAGAAAGCTTTCAATAGCGAAAATTTTCTATAAGAAAGATTTCGATAGCGAAAGTTTTCTATTAGAAAGGTTTCGATAGCGAAAGTTTACTATAAAAAAGTATTCGATAGCGAAAGTTTTCTATAGAAAAGCTTTTGATAGCGAAAGTTTTCTATAGAAAAGCTTTTGATAGCGAAAGTTTTCTATAGAAAAGCTTTTGATAGCGAAAGTTTTCTATAGAAAAGCTTTTGATAGCGAAAGTTTTCTATACGAAATATTCGATAGCGAAATTTTTCTATAAAAATGCTTACGATGGCGAAAGTTTTCTATAAAAAAGTTTTCGATAATGAAATTTTCTATTAGAAAGCTTTCGATAGCGAAAGTTTTTTATAGGAAAGCTTTCGATAGCGAAAGTTTTCTATAGGAAAGCTTTCGATAGCGAAAGTTTTCTATAAGAAAGTTTTCAATAGTGAAAGTTTTCTATTCGAAAGCTTTCAATAGCGTAAATTTTATATAAGAAAGCTTTCGATAGCGAAAGTTTTCTATAGGAGAGCTTTCGATGGCGAAAGTTTTCTTTATTAAAACTTTCGATGGCGAATGTTTTCTTTATTAAAGCTTTCGATAGCAAAGTTTTTTATAGGAAAGCTTTTGATAGCGAAAGTTTTCTATAGGATATCTTTCAATAACAAAATTTTTCTATAAAAAAGCTTTTGATAGCGAAAGTTTTCTATAGGAAAGCTTTAGATAGCGAAAGTTTTCTATAGCTTTCGATAGCGAAAGTTTTCTATAATAAAGCTTTCGATAGCGAAGGTTTTTATAGGAAAGTTTTCGATAACGAAAGTTTTCTATAGGAAAGCTTTCGATAGCGTAAGTTTTCTTAAAGGTTTTCTATAGGAAATCTTTTAATATGAAAGTTTTTTTTCTAAAGAAAAGCTTTCGATATTAAAAGTTTGACATTAAATGTTTTCTATATGAAATCTTTCGATATTCAAAATTTTATTTAGGAAACCATATAGGAACATTATAGAAAATCTTACGATGTAGAAAGTTTTATACAGTTTTATATTGGAAAGCTTTTGATATAGAATGTTTTTAGCAGAAAGCTTTGGATATTAAAATGAACCTTTCGGAAGTCTGTTGATATAAAACAAAAGTGTTATATCAGAAATCTTTTAATATCAAAAGTTGTAGCTTTCAATATTTCATGTCTTTAATTGGAAGCTTTTTACTTCAAAGTTGCCTACATCAAAGCTTTTAATATTCTAAGACTACTATAGAAAAGTTTAATATAAAAAAATCTTTCAATATCGAATGTTTATTATAGGAAAACTTTCGACATCGGAAGTTTTATATGAGAAAACTTTAGATAATGGCAGTTTTTTTGGAATGCTCTCGATGTGAAATGTTTTTGAAACAGATATTAAAAGATACCTGTAGGAAATCTTTTGATATTGAATAGGTGTTTTAAGGGTATTATTGCTTAGTTGATTAGCACATTATCATCGGTAGCATCGGTTTAACAAATTGTGGCTGGGTTTGAGAACTAGTCATGCTAACATAACTTTCTGCAATTACACTCTGATATTCAAACAAAGCTAAAGAAACTACCTAGCGTGGGTTGTAGGCCTTATTGAGTACAGGACAAATTTCAGAAATACTGTCTAAGACATCAAAAGCGTTTGATTCCTGAAAGACGAGCATACAACACTCAGTCGTGCGGGCATTCAGGACGACTCTTCTCACACGATCATATTTAGAGATCGCCATTCAATGCTTCATTCGATATCGATCAAACAAAAGCTTTTAAACAAGTATTTTGTAGCATACTTTAGGAATGTTTGAAATTTATCTCTTAGGAAAAACCTAAATTACCTTTCAAATCTATTTACATCAAGACAATTTATAAAAGTACCATATGGTTTAAATAACCTAATACACCTTCCTTTATGTACAAAGCGTTTCAAAAACAACCTCCCAAAATATTTATACTATAAAAGTTTAAACAATTTGTAAATAAAATACATAAAAATTCGACCCAAAAATAACTGGCGAGCCACTAAAATATTAATTTAAATTTTCAACCATAATAAAGAGCATAACAACAAAAAAAGCAATAAAATATTTTACAAAAATAAATATTATTGTTGAAATAATTATTATATATAAAGTTGCGGATGTAAACGAAAAATGTGTTTTTATATCGTTTTTATCAGAAAAGATGAATTTAACAAAATAAATAAAATTTTGGTTGTACATTTGCATACATATTTTTTAATATATATGGATAACTAAAGCAGTTATATTGAGCCCTTTACTAGGGGCTGCAACAGCATAGGGTGGGATCAATTAGCTAACAAATTTTTTTAATGGTTTCCTAAGTTACCATAAAGTCTATTAAAATATAAAGCTATGTAGTTTGATGAGCTTTAAAGCTCTAAAATTTAACTTTAAAGCTATTATTATAGCAATGTTATATAATATTAAGCTATTGTTAAAACGAGTTTAAAAGCTCTTTTATGAACCTTAAAGCTCTTAAAAGCTTTTAAAAATTTTATAAAACATTAGGGTATACTGTTAGCATAATCTTTAAAAGCTCAACAATTGAGATTTTAAGCTCAAATCTAAGCTTTAAAGATCTTAAATTTAACTTTAAGTCCTAAATATCAAAGGACAAAATTGAACTTTAAAGCTCCTATTTTAAATAAAACTTTATAAAACTTTAAGCTATTTTGTTTGGATGAGCTTTAGCTCAACAATTGAGCTTTTTAGCTCTGAAGATGAAGCTTTAAAGATTTTTAATTGAGCTCTAAATATCTAAAAGCAAAAATTATCTTTAAAGCTTTTATTTTAAAAATGTTATAAAACATAAAGCTTAATAGTAAGGATGAGCTTTAGGGCTTTAAAATTAAGCTTTCAAGCTTAAAAGTTGAGCTTTAAAGATCTTAAATTGAGCTTTAAAGCTCTAAATAACAAAGGACAAATTTGAGCTCTAAAGCTCTTGTCTTAAAAATGTTCTTAAACTGTAAGCTTTTTTGTTAGGATAAGCTTTAAAGCTCAAAAATTCAGCTTTTAAGCTTAAAAGTTGAGCTTTAAAGATCTTAAATTGAGCTTTAAAGCCCTAAATATCAAAGGATAAAATTGAGCTTCAAAGCTCTAGTTTTAAAAATGTTATAAAACTTTAAGCTAATTTGTTAGGATGAGCTTTAAAGCTCAAAAATTTAGCTTTTAAGCTCAAAAGTTGACTTTAAATATCTAAAATTGATCTTCAAAGTTCTGAAGTTCTTAAAAATGGAGCTTTTGAGCTCAAAAGTTGAGCTTTAATGATCTTAAATTGAGCTTTAAAGCCCTAGATATTAAAGAACAAAATTAAGCCTTAAAGCTCTTGTTTTAAAAATGTTATAAAACTTTAAGCTATTTTGTTAGGATGAACTTTAAAGCTAATAAAATTGAGCTTTCAAGCTCAGAAGTTGACTTTAAAGATCTTAAATTGAGCTTTAAAGTTCTAAATATTAAAGAACAAATTTTAAAAATATTTTAAAACATTAAGCTTTATTGTTAGGATGAGCTATAAGCTCAAAAATTGGCTTTTACGATCAAAAGTTGAGCTTTAAAAATCTTAAATTGAGATTTAAAGCTCTAAATATCAAAGCACAAAATTGAGCTTCAAAGCTCCTATTTTAAAATTGTTACAAAACATTAAGCTATATTATAAGGATTAGCTTTAGAACTTTTAAGCTAAAAAGTTGAGCTTTAAAATCTTCATTTGAGCTTTAAGGCTCTAAATTATAATAAGCTCTTATTTTAAAAATGTTATAAAGCATTAAAAAGTTGGGCTTTAAAATCTTAAATTGGGCCTTAAAGCTCTAAATTATAATAAGCTCTTATTTTAAAAATGTTATAAAACATTAAGCCATATTATTAGGATGAGCTTTAGAGCTTTCAATCTCAAAAGTTGAGCTTTAAAGATCATAAATAAAGCTTTAATGCTCTAAATTATAATAAGTGGACTTTTCAACAAAAACTTAAAATTTATTGACTTACCTAAAATTCAATTTTTACTTACACTTTTTTTACAAAAATCTTACCAAATACTGAGCTTTTTATAGATTTTTAAATTCCGAAAGTTAAATTTGATAGTAGTTCGAGTTATCCAAGTCTGCTTGCTTTACTACTATCCTGCTAATTTATAAATTTACATGATTTTTTACATACTCTCAGCATATTTGAGTTGTAAAATAATATTTGTGTACTAAGTAAAGTTGAACATGAATGGATATGTAAATAAATTTTTAATTTTCTTTTTTCGCCATCAAACATACGCATAGATATAAACATACGAGTATAATTTTCACCTAAAAAATTCCTCTGTATTGTTAAAAGTCTATAAACAATTCCGTGCGGTAGGTCGCTATTGTAGCAGCGTGTAAAAATGCACAATAAATTTTGTCATCCGTTTTTTTCTCATGCATTTTAAATGTGATTTTTTTTTTTCAAAATTTCTGTTTGCATAAATTTTTTTGTTAAAAAAAATTTTGGTTTAAATAAAACAAATGATGCTTAAAATTACAAAAGATTGTTTTTGTTTGTATTTTTTTTTTTTCTGTTTCAGCCAATATATAATTTTATTAAAGGCCATTGTAGTTTTTTGTCAAAAAGAAATAAATCATAATTAATATTTTTATGGTTGAAATAAAAGCATTACAAATTAGTTACATATAAATCAATTACTTTATTTTCTTTTTGCACTCCTAGTATAAACCTTATACTAAAAAGGAAAAGAGTTTTCAACTCTGAATTTGAAGTAAAGATTTAGCTGACAAAAAAATTTACAATTATCAGAAACAAATAATAATCTGGATCGCATTTGTTATCGATCGAAATGTAAGATTATATTTCAGAAACATTTCTGTAGCACACTTTTAGGATAATCTAAATAATATAAAACATATAAGGTTCACAACATTGTAACATTTTGATCAAAAGTTCTCTGATAGTAAAAGAATTTGATTTAAACTAAATATTTTGACAAATAAACGGATATGTTTAGATATCAAATTTAATTAAACTTTTTGCAAATTCAATTATTTTGAAAATCCCTAAGATATGTTACACAATATTTGCTTAAAAGTCTTAGTTTTGTATCGATATCAAATGCAGCTTTTTGGCCACTGGTAAATATGATGACTGCGGAAGTGTATCGAATTTGACCTGTAAAAGCTAAATTAAGACGAATTGTTTAAGTTTATCATTCTATAGCCAATTTTCTGTATTGTACATCGGTGGCATGTTACTGCTGTAGGCTTAGGATCGAACCCAGGCTTAATGTGATATGCTATGCTTAGTAGTCAACGTGTTAAGAAACTAAAAGCACACCATCCTCATTTAAATTTTTATAACATTTGATGTTATTTAAACGCATTATTAAAGTTTTTTTCCACAACCAATATTATTTCTTTTACATTGACAGCGTATTATTGTTCTATCTTCCATCCGCAGATGAAGAATGCTCTAATAATTAATCATTTAAATAGAAATTAATAGTAACAGAATTTGATGTTTGCAGTGACTGGGGCTCGAACCCAGGCTTCATAAGTTCTGTTATGCTTAGAACTTAGTAGAGTTAAATATTGGTTTTTTAAATAATATATTTTTTGTTCCAAGATATCATTTTTTGCCATTGTTATATACAACCCATTTTTTTACCTAGTTATAATCCGCTTCAGAAATATATCAGTTTTGTGACGTTTTAGATGCGAATCATAGATACTTCGATGACCCTAGTTACTCTCGCTGAAAAAAAATAGTTAGGAAACTTCCTCAGAAACTACAGTCAAACCCTGATTGTAAGCAAACATAAAAAACATCGTCTCATCTTTAAGATCTTGGCATTCTGTCGGATATAGATATGGGTCAAATGTGAAATTTAAGTGGATAAAGAGACATAAAAACACCTTAACGCATAAACAAACATACATTTCATGAGCACGCGCCTGTGTCTTAGCTCATCTCCACTAGTTGTTTCCGAATTAAAGTAAAAGCGTTTTACTCACTTTCTGATGGAGTTTTCAAAACGACCATACGGCAAGTCAATGTATGGAAATGAAACCTCTTTATATTAAACAGTCCTTGGTCATAGACTTAGACATAGACTAAGACATAGGCTAAGACATAGGCTAAAACAGAGACTAAGATATAGACTAAGACATAGACTAAGACATAGACTAAGACATAGACTAAGACATAGACTAAGACATAGACTAAAGCATAGACTAAGACATAGACTAAGGCATAGACTAAGACATAGACTAAGACATAGACTAAGGCATAGACTAAGACATAGACTAAGACATAGACTAAGACATGGACTAAGACATAGACTAAGACATAGACTAAGACATAGACTAAGACATAGACTAAGACATGGACTAAGACATAGGCTAAGACATAGACTAAGACATAGACTAAGACATACACTAAGACATAGACTAAGACATAGACTAAGACATAGACTAAGACATAGACTAAGACATAGACTAAGACATAGACTAAGGCATAGACTAAGACATAGACTAAGACATAGACTATGACATAGACTAAGACATAGACTAAGACATAGACTAAGACATAGACTAAGACATAGACTAAGACATAGACTAAGACATAGACTAAGACATAGACTAAGACATAGACTAAGACATAGACTAAGACATAGACTAAGACATAGACTAAGACATAGACTAAGACATAGACTAAGACATAGACTAAGACATAGACTAAGACATAGACTAAGACATAGACTAAGACATAGACTAAGACATAGACTAAGACATAGACTAAGACATAGACTAAGACATAGACTAAGACATAGACTAAGACATAGACTAAGACATAGACTAAGACATAGACTAAGACATAGACTAAGACATAGACTAAGACATAGACTAAGACATAGACTAAGACATAGACTAAGACATAGACTAAAACATAGACTAAGACATAGACTAAGACATAGACTAAGACATAGACTAAGACATAGACTAAGACATAGACTAATACATAGACTAATACATAGACTAAGACATAGACTAAGATATAGACTAAGAGATAGACTAAGACATAGACTAAGACATATACTAAGACATAGGCTAAGACTTAGACTAAGACATAGACTAAGACATAGACTCAGACATAGACTAAGACATAGACTAAGACATAGACTAAGACATAGACTAAGATATAGACTAAGACATAGACTAAGACATAGACTAAGACATAGACTAAGACATAGACTAAGACATAGACTAAGACATAGACTAAGACATAGACTTAGACATAGACTAAGACATAGACTAAGACATAGACTAAGACATAGACTAAGACATAGACTAACACATAGATTAAATCATAGACTAAGACATAGACTAAGACATAGACTAAGACATAGACTAAGACATAAACTAAGACATAGACTAAGACATAGACTAAGACATAGACTAAGGCGTAGACTAAGACTTATACTAAGACATATACTAAGACATAGACTAAGACATAGGCTAAGACATAGACTAAGACATAGACTAAAACATAGACTAAAACACAGACTAAGACATAGACTAAGACATAGACTAAGACATAGACTAAGACATAGACTAAGACATAGACTAAAACATAGACTAAGACATAGACTAAGACATAGACTAAGACATAGTCTAAGACATAGACTAAGACATAGACTAAGACATAGACTAATACATAGACTAATACATAAACTAAGACATAGACTAAGATATAGACTAAGACATAGACTAAGACATAGACTAAGACATAGACTAACATAGACTAAGACATAGGCTAAGACATATACTAAGACATAGGCTAAGACTTAGACTAAGACATAGACTAAGACATAGACTCAGACATAGACTAAGACATAGACTAAGACATAGACTAAGACATAGACTAAGATATAGACTAAGACATAGACTAAGACATAGACTAAGACATAGACTTAGACATAGACTAAGACATAGACTAAGACATAGACTAAGACATAGACTAACACATAGATTAAGTCATAGACTAAGACATAGACTAAGACATAGACTAAGACATAGACTAAGACATAAACTAAGACATAGACTAAGAGATAGACTAAGGCGTAGACTAAGACATAGACTAAGACATAGACTAAGACATACACTAAGACATACACTAAGACATACACTAAGGCATACACTAAGACATACACTAAGACATACACTAAGACATAGAATAAGACATAGACTGAGACATAGACTAAGACATAGACTAAGACATAGACTAAGACATAGACTAAGACATAGACTAAGACATAGGCTAAGACATAGACTAAGACATAGACTAAGACATAGACTAAGACATAGACTAAAACATAGACTAAAACACAGACTAAGACATAGACTAAGACATAGACTAAGACATAGACTAAGACATACACTAAGACATACACTAAGACATACACTAAGACATACACTAAGACATACACTAAGACATAGACTAAGACATAGACTAAGACATAGACTAAGACATAGACTAAGACATAGACTAAGACATAGACTAAGACATAGACTAAGACATAGACTAAGACATAGACTAAGACATAGACTAACACATAGATTAAGTCATAGGCTAAGACATAGACTAAGACATAGACTAAGACATAGACTAAGACATAAACTAAGACATAGACTAAGAGATAGACTAAGGCGTAGACTAAGACTTATACTAAGACATATACTAAGACATAGATTAAGACATAGACTAAGACATAGACTAAGACATAGACTAAGACATAGACTAAGACATAGACTAAAACATAGACTAAAACACAGACTAAGACATGGACTAAGACATAGACTAAGACATAGACTAAGACATACACTAAGACATACACTAAGACATACACTAAGACATACACTAAGACATACACTAAGACATAGACTAAGACATAGACTGAGACATAGACTGAGACATAGACTAAGACATAGACTAAGACATAGACTAAGACATAGACTAAGACATAGACTAAGACATAGACTAAGACATAGACTAAGACATAGCCTGTGACACACAACATATACTTATACTCATACTAATATTATCACTATTACAGACTCTATAATTTTCTTTAATCCAAAAATTACTGACTTCCCTATTTTTACTGTCGAAAACTTTAAACAATTTTGCTAATTAAAAATAAACAATTATTTCTCTAATTCAACATTCATCCTCATAACCCAATTAAAATTTAAACTAAAAAATTCTATTTTAATTCGTATATTTGTTTATCAACAACAAATAATATTTAATTACAACAATTATTTTAAAATTACAACGAATTAATGGAAAATTATAACAATTTTGTTTTATTCAAATACAAGAGTTTTTTAATTCCGATAAAATTTCAACGAAAAAAGGCAACAAAATTTGTTCAGTTATTTTAATTTTAATTTTCATTTCGATAGAATCATTTTAATAAATTACAAAATAATAATAATTACTTAAAATTTTGTTATCATTTTAATTAAAAGCCACAAAAAAATGAACAGCAGAAACTTCAACCAATAACAAGAGGCAAATTATAGAAAATTATCGGAGTCTGAAACCGCCTAAAATTTTATTAAAGGTTACAAGAGCATAAAAACCTAAAACAATTAACATTTAAAGTTTTTTGCTTTTACTGCTTCAACGCCATTTATTAATTGTTCCCATTCACTCTCATTTTTGTCAGACCGTAAACCACTTTCCTTCCCTCATGGCCACGAATATTTGCTTTATGAAAGAACTTTTTCCATAATTAATTATATGGAGGAAAATTTATATACATAGGAGACAAGCAGGCGGACAGACAGATTGGAATAAAAATTGACATAAAGTTATATGATTTATGAAAGCCACACTTTGTGACTCACGCCTACCCTTCTTCACCTTTGGCCTGTTTTAAAAAATAAAAGTTTAATAATGGGATCAAAAATCAAGACTAACAATTACAGAGATGGAAATTTGTTAAACGTACTTATGGCTTTAGTCTTTATCTTAATGTTTGTCATAGCTAATTTCATTATCTAGGTATCATTATACCTGTGTATGCCTTATAAAACTAAGTCTTAACCCTCTGCGACTGACGTGTAGTCCTTCTGACGCCAATAAAAACTAAATTTTTTTGCAGAGATTTCATGACATTCCGACAAAAAACATATAATGCGAATTTTTACTTTCTTTTTTAGTTTAGTATTCTTGCGAGTATTAGTATTAATATAAATACTAAAATAAATATACTAATACTTATACACTTATTAGTAAATTTGATATCTATTAGTGTAATACTAGTAGAAGAAAAAGACCTTGTGTTAGTGACAGTATCAGTATAACTTTAATACTGGTATCAGTATATATTTTAATATTAGTACGCATTAATAAGTAGAAATATAATTTCTTGTAAGTACCATTTATTTGTTAGTACTATACAATTATTAGTACTATTAAAATATAAGTATTAGCGTTAGGGTTATCGTTTTAGTAATATCGTAAGTTGTAGTAATGGTATGAGTACTAGTATTAGTACTACTAGGATTACTTAGTATGTTTAAGTATCAGTATTAGCACAATTTGAATAAACAAACATTAACTGTTCTTTTTTTTTCTTTTATTTTCAGGTATGTTTAATGAAATGATGGAATTCAAACAATATTATGATTGCGGTAATAATAGTATTATAAGAATAATCTAATATTACACTGGGGACAAGAAATTGTTTCCCACAAAACAACAAATGGAAATGAAAGAAGGTTATCAGTAGACTAAAACTATCAAAGGTTTTGAAAAGTTAGTTGGAATTTTAAAGTTTTATATAAAAATGAAAATCTTTCAAAAATTCCTATAAAAATAGGAAATTTTCAAAATTTCCTATAAAAATAGGAAATTTTCAAAAATACCTATTAAAATAGGAAATTTTCAAAATTACCTATTAAAATAGGAAATTTTCAAAATTACCCATTAAAATAGGAAATTTTCAAAATTTCCTATTAAAATAGGAAATTTTAAAAATTTCCTAATAAAATAGGAAATTTTCAAAATTTCCTAATAAAATAGAAAATTTTCAAAATTTCCTATAAAAATAGAAAATTTTTTAAAATTTCCTATAAAAATAGGAAATTTTCAAAATTTCCTATAAAAATAGGAAATTTTCAAAATTTCCTATAAAAATAGGAAATTTTCAAAATTTCCTATAAAAATAGGAAATTTTCAAAATTTTCTATAAAAATAGGAAATTTTCAAAATTTCCTATAAAAATAGGAAATTTTCAAAATTTCCTATAAAAATAGGAAATTTTCAAAATTTCCTATAAAAATAGGAAATTTTCAAAATTTCCTATAAAAATAGGAAATTTTCAAAATTTCCTATAAAAATAGGAAATTTTCAAAATTTCCTATAAAAATAGGAAATTTTCAAAATTTCCTATAAAAATAGGAAATTTTCAAAATTTCCTATAAAAATAGGAAATTTTCAAAATTTCCTATAAAAATAGGAAATTTTCAAAATTTCCTATAAAAATAGGAAATTTTCAAAATTTCCTATAAAAATAGGAAATTTTCAAAATTTCCTATAAAAATAGGAAATTTTCAAAATTTCCTATAAAAATAGGAAATTTTCAAAATTTCCTATAAAAATAGGAAATTTTCAAAATTTCCTATAAAAATAGGAAATTTTCAAAATTTCCTATAAAAATAGGAAATTTTCAAAATTTCCTATAAAAATAGGAAATTTTCAAAATTTCCTATAAAAATAGGAAATTTTCAAAATTTCCTATAAAAATAGGAAATTTTCAAAATTTCCTATAAAAATAGGAAATTTTCAAAATTTCCTATAAAAATAGGAAATTTTCAAAATTTCCTATAAAAATAGGAAATTTTCAAAATTTCCTATAAAACTAGGAAATTTAAAAAAAACTAGGAAATTTTAAAAATTTCCTATAAAAATAGGAAATTTGTGCAAAATTTCCTATAAAAATAGGAAATTTTTGCAAAATTTCCTAAAAAATTAGAAATTTTTGCAAAATTTCCTATAAAAATAAGAAATTTTTGCAAAATTTCCTATAAAAATAGGAAATTTTTGCAAAATTTCCTATAAAAATAGGAAATTTTTGCAAAATTTCCTATAAAAATAGGAAATTTTTGCAAAATTTCCTATAAAAATAGGAAATTTTTGCAAAATTTCCTATAAAAATAGGAAATTTTTGCAAAATTTCCTATAAAAATAGGAAATTTTTGCAAAATTTCCTATAAAAATAGGAAATTCCTATAAAAATAGGAAATTTTTGCAAAATTTCCTATCAAAATAGGAAATTTTTGCAAAATTTCCTATCAAAATAGGAAATTTTTGCAAAATTCCCTATAAAAATAGGAAATTTTTGCAAAATTTCCTATAAAAATAGGAAATTTTTGCAAAATTTCCTATAAAAATAGGAAATTCCTATAAAAATAGGAAATTTTTGCAAAATTTCCTATCAAAATACGAAATTTTTGCAAAATTTCCTATCAAAATAGGAAATTTTTGCAAAATTCCCTATAAAAATAGGAAATTTTTGCAAAATTTCCTATAAAAATAGGAAATTTTTGCAAAATTTCCTATAAAAATAGGAAATTTTTGCAAAATTTCCTATAAAAATAGGAAATTTTTGCAAAATTTCCTATAAAAATAGGAAATTTTTGCAAAATTTCCTATAAAAATAGGAAATTTTTGCAAAATTTCCTATAAAAATAGGAAATTTTTGCAAAATTTCCTATAAAAATAGGAAATTTTTGCAAAATTTCCTATAAAAATAGGAAATTTTTGCAAAATTTCCTATAAAAATAGGAAATTTTTGCAAAATTTCCTATAAAAATAGGAAATTTTTGCAAAATTTCCTATAAAAATAGGAAATTTTTGCAAAATTTCCTATAAAAATAGGAAATTTTTGCAAAATTTCCTATAAAAATAGGAAATTTTTGCAAAATTTCCTATAAAAATAGGAAATTTTTGCAAAATTTCCTATAAAAATAGGAAATTTTTGCAAAATTTCCTATAAAAATAGGAAATTTTTGCAAAATTTCCTATAAAAATAGGAAATTTTTGCAAAATTTCCTATAAAAATAGGAAATTTTTGCAAAATTTCCTATAAAAATAGGAAATTTTTGCAAAATTTCCTATAAAAATAGGAAATTTTTGCAAAATTTCCTATAAAAATAGGAAATTTTTGCAAAATTTCCTATAAAAATAGGAAATTTTTGCAAAATTTCCTATAAAAATAGGAAATTTTTGCAAAATTTAATATAAAAATAGAAAATATTTGCAAAATTTCCTATAAAAATTGCAAAATTTCCTATAAAAATAGGAAATTTTTGCAAAATTTCCTATAAAAATAGGAAATTTTTGCAAAATTTCCTATAAAAATAGGAAATTTTTGCAAAATTTCTTATAAAAATAGGAAATTTTTGCAAAATTTCCTATAAAAATAGGAAATTTTTGCAAAATTTCCTATAAAAATAGGAAATTTTTGCAAAATTTCCTATAAAAATAGGAAATTTTTGCAAAATTTCCTATAAAAATAGGAAATTTTTGCAAAATTTCCTATAAAAATAGGAAATTTTTGCAAAATTTCCTATAAAAATAGGAAATTTGCAAAATTTCCTATAAAAATAGGAAATTTGCAAAATTTCCTATAAAAATAGGAAATTTGCAAAATTTCCTATAAAAATAGGAAATTTGCAAAATTTCCTATAAAAATAGGAAATTTGCAAAATTTCCTATAAAAATAGGAAATTTGCAAAATTTCCTATAAAAATAGGAAATTTGCAAAATTTCCTATAAAAATAGGAAATTTGCAAAATTTCCTATAAAAATAGGAAATTTGCAAAATTTCCTATAAAAATAGGAAATTTGCAAAATTTCCTATAAAAATAGGAAATTTGCAAAATTTCCTATAAAAATAGGAAATTTGCAAAATTTCCTATAAAAATAGGAAATTTGCAAAATTTCCTATAAAACTAGGAAATTTGCAAAATTTCCTATAAAAACAGGAAATTTGCAAAATTTCCTATAAAAACAGGAAATTTGCAAAATTTCCTATAAAAATAGGAAATTTGCAAAATTTCCTATAAAAATAGGAAATTTGCAAAATTTCCTATAAAAATAGGAAATTTGCAAAATTTCCTATAAAAATAGGAAATTTTCAAAATTTCTTATAAAAATAGGAAATTTGGAAAATTTCCTATAAAAATAGGAAATTTGCAAAATTTCCCATAAAAATAGGAAATTTGCAAAATTTCCCATAAAAATAGGAAATTTGCAAAATTTCCTATAAAAATAGGAAATTTGCAAAATTTCCTATAAAAATAGGAAATTTGCAAAATTTCCTATAAAAATAGGAAATTTGCAAAATTTCCTATAAAAATAGGAAATTTGCAAAATTTCCTATAAAAATAGGAAATTTGCAAAATTTCCTATAAAAATAGGAAATTTTCAAAATTTCCTATAAAAATAGGAAATTTGCAAAATTTCCTATAAAAATAGAAAATTTTCAAAATTTCCTATAAAAATAGGAAATTTTCAAAATTTTATAGGAAAATTTTAAAATAATTGCATTTTATGAATTCCTTAGCAATATTTTAAAATTAGCAGTTCCACCCCTGTCTGTTGAACTGAACTCTAGCCAGGGTATGGAAAAGCCAGAGTCTGTGATTTCTAATACAATTTTTTGTGTTGTTATATGTTACTATATAATTATTTTCATTGTTATCATAAGTTGAGAATATGTCAGAATTATGTTATTATAGTTGTGTCAAAAAACTGTTTTTAAAAAATAACTGTCAAAGTGACGCCATTTACAGTAAATAAAAAAATTTTATTACACATAAATCTATTTTGTTTGTCTATAACTATTTGTTATGTTTTTTTTTTTCTAAAACTCTAACAAATTTTGCATGATTAGGGGAAGGAAGCCTAAAATTGTGAAGTGAAAGTTGTCTTAAGTGAAAATAGGAGACAAAGGATTTTTCTAAATTTTGATTATATGACATGGGGTCCCTGGTTAATTTCCTTTAAAGAATATTTCTTAATTTATCCTAATAAAATATTTCAAAATTGTTCTTTATTGTTATAAGCATACTTCCCCTCTAGATGTGTAGATTAAATATTTACATGCTTAAACGTCAATATATGCAAGACATGTCATTTTGTTGCCTTTCTAGGTCCACCCACCTTTACCGAAATGTCCATTGTCTGATACTTGTCACATTACAATTGTCCATGTGGACAAATTGTATAACAAATTTGAACACAAAAAAATAATTAAAACGACAACAAATGTCAGCGAAAATAAACAAAAAACAAACGCAATAATAAAGAATTTTAATATTTCACGAGTCTTTACTCAATTGTGGGAGGACAGCTAGAGGGGAGTAATTGGGTTAGGGGGACGTAGGGAAATGGGAAGGGTGATTTGAGAACATTAAAAACACCAAATAACAAATAATTTATATTTTTAATATCTGAATTGTTATGACAATTCGTTTCGTATTGCGAATTTAAATTTATTGAAAAGTTGTCTTTAAACAAATGTGTTAACTAGTTAATTTAACTGATTTGTTAGTTATAATTTATAAATTTTATAGTTTTTTAGTCTGGCCTATAACAAGTAAAATACATTTTCATTTCACTAAAAATGTCAACATGACAATAAAAATTTACATTAAAACATAAATTGCAAAATTTAAAATTTTTTGTTTAAACAATTTAAGTTAAATTTATCCGAATTTAGTTGCTTTACCAAAGTAAATACCTCAACTAAACCCTACCAAATTTTTCTGTTACTTTCATCAAATAAATTTTGATTTCTGCTTAAAATATTTTTTTTTTTTGTGGTAATTAAATATAAATTTGTATTAAGTCAATAATTGTTAATTATTTGCAATTGTTTTCACGTAAAAGTATAATTATTTAGTTGCAGGCTAATAATTTAATTAATTTGTATATTATTTATTTACTTATTTACCTAGAATTGTTTTCATATTAACTATTTTACCAATAAAATACAAATAAATGTAATTAAATAGTCAGTAATGAATATAATGAAAAGTTATTAATTTAAATGTGATTGTAATGTTAAACAAAAAAATATTATTTATTTACTTTTTTTACCATTTGCTTAAAGCGGATTTTGAAATCACGTTATTTCAGAGATTTGGCAGTCTGAAATACTTAAGAAGCTTAGTAGTTACTGCACAATGGGTTAACAAATATATCAAAGGGGTAGACTACTAATAGTATCTACTATGGTAGAGACTATAGTCAGACTATAGGCTATACTATGGTAAGACTATAGACAGACCATAGCTACTACTATAGTCAGACCATATTCTCTATTATAGTCAGGCTATATTCAGACCATAGTCACTAATATAGTCAGACCATAGTATCTACTATAGCTAATCTATAGTCAGACCATAGTATCTACTACAGTCAGAACATAATCTCTACTATAGTCAGACTATAGTCAGACCATAGTCACTACAATAGTCAGACCATAGTATCTACTATAGTCAATCTATAGTCAGACCATAGTCTCTACTACAGTCAGAACATAATCTCTATTATAGTCAGACCATAGTCTCTACTATAGTCGGACTATAGCCAGACCATAGTCACTTCTATAGTCAGACCATAGTATCTACTATAGTCAATCTATAGTCAGACCATAGTCTCTACTACAGTCAGAACATAATCTCTACTATAGTCAGACCATAGTCTCTACTATAGTCGGACTATAGCCAGACCATAGTCACTACTATAGTCAGACCATAGTATCTACTACAGTCAGAACATAATCTCTACTATAGTCAGACTATAGTCAGACCATAGTCTCTACTATAGTCGGACTAAAGTCAGACCATAGTCACTACCATAGTCAGATCATAGTCACTACTATAGTCAGACCATAGTATCTACTATAGTCAATCTATAGTCAGACCATAGTCTCTACTACAGTCAGAACATAATCTCTACTATAGTCAGACCATAGTCTCTACTATAGTCGGACTATAGCCAGACCATAGTCACTACTATAATCAGACCATAGTATCTACTACAGTCAGAACATAATCTCTACTATAGTCAGACTATAGTCAGACCATAGTCTATAGTCGGACTAAAGTCAGACTATAGTCACTACTATAGTCAGACCATAGTCTATACTATTGTCAGAATATAATCTGTACTAAAGTCAGACTGTAGTCAGACCATAGTCTCTACTATAGTCAAAACATAATCTCTACTATAGTCAGACTGTAGTCAGACCATAGTCTCTACTATAGTCAGAACATAATCTCTATTATAGTCAGGCTATATTCAGACCATAGTCACTAATATAGTCAGACCATAGTATCTACTATAGCTAATCTATAGTCAGACCATAGTCTCTACTACAGTCAGAACATAATCTCTACTATAGTCAGATTATAGTCAGACCATAGTCTCTACTATAGTCGGACTATAGTCAGACCATAGTCACTACTATAGTCAGACCATAGTCACTACTATAGTCAGACCATAGTATCTACTATAGTCAATCTATAGTCAGACCATATTCTCTACTACAGCCAGAACATAATCTCTACTATAGTCAGATTATAGTCAGACCATAGTCTCTACTATAGTCGGACTATAGTCAGACCATAGTCACTACTATAGTCAGACCATAGTCTATACTACAGTCAGAACATAATCTCTACTATAGTCAGATTATAGTCAGACCATAGTCTCTACTATAGTCGGACTATAGTCAGACCATAGTCACTACTATAGTCAGACCATAGTCTCTACTACAGTCAGAATATAATCTCTACTATAGTCAGATTATAGTCAGACCATAGTCTCTACTATAGTCGGACTATAGTCAGACCATAGTCACTACTATAGTCAGACCATAGTCTATACTACAGTCAGAACATAATCTCTACTATAGTCAGACTGTAGTCAGACCATAGTCTCTACTATAGTCAGACTTTAGTCAGACTATAGTCAGATCATAGTCTCTACTATAGTCAACCTATAGTCAGGCTATGGTCAGACCATAGTCACTACTATAGTCAGACTACAGTCAGCCAATAGTCAGACCATAGTCTATACTATAGTTGACTATAGTCTCTACTAAAGTCTCTACTAGAGTCGACTATAGTCTGACTATAGTCTCTACTATAGTAAGACTACAGTCTCTAATATATTCATACTAGAGTCTCTACTAAAGACAGACTATAGTCAGACTATAGTCGGACTATAGTCTCTACTATAGTCTGACTATAGGTTTCTACTATACTCAAAGTATAGTACTCTATACTTTAGTCTCTATTATTTATACCCTTCACCACCATAGGTGGAAAGGGTATTACAAGTTTGTGCTGATGTATGTAACGTACAGAAATATTTGCCTTAGACCAATCTTTTAGTATATTAATAGGCTTAGAATCACTTTCTGAGTCGATTTAGCGATGTCCGTCCGTCTGGCTGGCTGGAGCCCCATATAAACCTTGTAATCAAACTACAGGTCGCAATTCTAAAGATAATTTGATGAAATTTGGCACAGATCATTTTTTTGATAGTGGAACCATGATTAATGAAATTATGGTACCTTCCATTGGTCCCACTTCTCGGAATTGATATATTGGCCACAAATATAAATATTTTTTTCATGAAATTTAAAATAAATTCTGCTTATATAAACTCAAAACACTGTACCAAATTTCGTTAAAATCGGTTCATGTTTGACCATAGCTCCCATACAAACTCTTCTTTAAAAACGCACTAAAGATAATGATAATTTCAAGTTTAGTTTTGCACACATAATTCTTGTAACAACTGTAATCAATTTGCCAAATTTCGAGATAATCGGTCCACTTTTAACCCTAGCTCTCATATAAGTTCAAATGACAGAAACAGCTTAAATATATAAATTTTGAGAAAATGGTTGTATGATGGCAAAATTTAGCAAATATTTGTCTTTATACAGGAAAAATAACACCTTTGACCTTAGTGGTAAAGGGTATCGTATGGTCGGGCTTGACCGACTATAGCACTTTCTCACTTTTTTAGATACAAATATTTCCATTAAAAAAATTTTTTCTATAGAAAAATTTTTAACAAAAAAATTTTCGATAAAAAAATTTTTCTATAAAAAAATTTTTCTATAGAAAATTTTTCGATAAAAAAAAAATTTAGAGAAAAATTTTCGATAAAAAAAATTTCAATACAAAAATTTTTCTATAAAAAAATAGAAGAATTTTTTTATCGAAAATTTTTCTATAAAAAAATTTTTCTATAGAAAAATTTTCTATAGAAAAATTTTCGATAAAAAAATTTTTCTATAGAAAAATTTTCGATAAAAAAATTTTTCTATAGAAAATTTTTCGATAAAAAAATTTTTCTATAGAAAATTTTTCGATAAAAAAATTTTTCTATAGAAAAATTTTCGATAAAAAAATGTTTCTATAGAAAAATTTTCGATAAAAAAATTTTTCTATAGAAAAATTTTCGATAAAAAAATGTTTCTATAGAAAAATTTTCGATAAAAAAATTTTTCTATAGAAAAATTTTCGATAAAAAAATTTTTCTATAGAAAAATTTTCGATAAAAAAAATTTTTCTATAGAAAAATTTTCGATAAAAAAATTTTTCTATAGAAAAATTTTCGATAAAAAATTTTTTCTATAGAAAAATTTTCGTTAAAAAAATTTTTCTATAGAAAAATTTTCGTTAAAAAAATTTTTCTATAGAAAAATTTTCGTTAAAAAAATTTTTCTATAGAAAAATTTTCGTTAAAAAAATTTTTCTATAGAAAAATTTTCGATGAAAAAATTTTTCTATAGAAAAATTTTCGATGAAAAAATTTTTCCATAGAAAAATTTTCGATAAGAAATTTTTCTATAGAAAAATAAAAAAATTTTTCTTTAGAAAAATTTTCGATAGACAAATTTTTCTTTAGAAAAATTTTCGATAAAAAGATTTTTCTGTAAAAAAATTTTCGATAAAAAAATTTTTCTATAGAAAAATTTTCGATAAAATAATTTTCCTATAGAAAAATTTTCGGTAAAAAATTTTTTGATAGAAATATTTTTCTATAGAAATATTTTTCTATAGAAAAATTTTCTTTAGAAATATTTTTTTCTATAGAAAAATTCGCTTTGGTACATTTCTGAACTAGTTTTTGTTGTCCTTACTTTCTTGGTCCTCCCTATTTCTGCAATAAAGTGCCATAAAATCTTTCTACTTGAATTGATATTAATTGTTTTCATAATGAACTTAGTTTTCTTTTTTTTTTCTTCGCCCTTTCACTCCATATTTCTGCACAAATTATGAAAACAATCAAACAACTGAAAATGAAAACCGAAACTGGATGGAACCAACAAAAAAGAAATATATAAATCTCTTGAATAATTTGTTGTGTTCATTACAATAGTTCAAAAACTAAAACTTTGGACAAACATACAAATTTTCCAAACTTAATATAAAGTTTATGATGATGAAAAATTGGAAAAAGGCAAACGAACAAAAAAATGGAAATAGAAAAAATTATAGAAAAATAAAACAATCTGGTCAATAAATTATAGCAAAATGAAACGAGTAGGAAAAACAACAAAATAAACTTTTCTCATTTCGATAATGGCAATTGAAAGCTACTGAAAGTGGCGAAGGAAAATTACTAAACGAAAGGAACAAAAATGTTCAATATGGATTGAAATTAATGTTGAAATTCAAATATAGTTCAAAATAGATTTTGTTGGTAGAGAATAGATTAGCCAAGAGTTTGGAATTTCAGATTTTTTTTCGTTTTGTGGCAGGAGATATTGAATTTTTGCAAAATGATTAATTAACTATTGTTACAAAAGACCAATGATAACAATAATAAGAAGAAAAAATAGAAATAATGATATTTTTAATATAATCAAGATAGACTGCAAAATTATGTTTAACTCAAAGATGGAGTAGATCATAAAATTAACCCTTTGTAGAGTAGAAGTTTGTTTAATTATACTTAGCAAAGCTTTCTCTATTTTCATTAAAAGCTTGAAGTACTAAACAGATAGACGATATCATAATTTATTCGCCTAAACCTATGCTAAGGCAATCGCTTTATATTTAAATTGAATAATTACTTAAACTTTTTGCAACAGAAATAATTTTGAACACCCCTAAAGTATGCTACAAAATATTTATTAAAAAGTTTGTGTTTTCGATAGATTTCGAATTAGATGATTTGGGTTTAGATTTAGTGTTATTTTCTTTTATTTGTAACTTTCATATCCACTTTCTCCCTAAAGGGTTAAAAATTCCTTTAATGTTCCACTTTATACTTATTGAGGGCAAATTGCAAAATATTTCGTCAGGAAAAAATCCCATATATAACAGACAAATCTGAAGTATATTTATATTTATTTAGGTTTTATTTGTTCTTTGTTTTTTTTTTTTTTTAATTTTGATAAATTGTCGAGTTTAGTAACCGTAAACAAAAACTTATCAAAAAATTATACATTTTATCAAAGAAGAGGGCCGGCAGTGTCAAGAAAATGGTATAAAACTAAATTTAATTGAAATGAATAATAATTCGCACATGTCTTCAGTTGACCCAGTTTATTAAAATTAAAACCCTACACAATAGAAATGGGAAGGTTATTATAAATTTTGATCAGAACTATTCTATTGAAAATTTGTTTATCAAAAATTTTCTATAGTAAAATTTATATGAACATTTTCTATAAAAAAATTTTTTGTCAAAAATTTTTCTTTATCTAAAATTTTTCTTAAAAAAATATTTTTCTATAGCAAATTGTTGATAAAAATATTTTAATATAAAAAAATTTTCGATAGAAATATTTTAATATAGAAAAAATTTCGATAGAAATATTTTTCTATAGAAAAATTTCGACAGAAATATTTTTCTATGGAAAATTTTCGATAGAAATATTTTTCTATAGAAAAATTTTCAATAGAAATATTTTTCTATAGAAAAATTTTTGATAGAAATATTTTTCGATAGAAAAATTTTCGATAGAAATATTTTTCGATAGAAAAATTTTCGATAGAAATATTTTTCGATAGAAAAATTTTCGATAGAAATATTTTTCGATAGAAATATTTTTCGATAGAAAAATTTTCGATAGAAATATTTTTCGATAGAAAAATTTTCGATAGAAATATTTTTCGATAGAAAAATTTTCGATAGAAATATTTTTCGATAGAAAAATTTTCGATAAAAATATTTTTCGATAGAAATATGTTTCTATAGAAAAATTTTCGATAGAAATATTTTTCGTTAGAAAATTTTTTGATAGAAATATTTTTCTATAGAAAAATTTTCGATAGAAATATTTTTCGTTAGAAAAATTTTCGATAAAAATATTTTTCGTTAGAAAAATTTTCGATAGAAATATTTTTCGTTAGAAAAATTTTCAATAGAAACATTTTTCTATAGAAATATTTTTCTATAGAAAAATTTTCGATAGAAATATTTTTCGTTAGAAAATTTTTTGATAGAAATATTTTTCTATAGAAAAATTTTCGATAGAAATATTTTTCGTTAGAAAAATTTTCGATAAAAATATTTTTCGTTAGAAAAATTTTCGATAGAAATATTTTTCGTTAGAAAAATTTTCAATAGAAACATTTTTCTATAGAAATATTTTTCTATAGAAAAATTTTCAATAGAAATATTTTTCTATAGAAAAATTTTCGATAGAAATATTTTTCTATAGAAAAATTTTTGATAGAAATATTTTTCGTTAGAAAAATTTTCGATAAAAATATTTTTCGTTAGAAAAATTTTCGATAATAATATTTTTCGTTAGAAAAATTTTCGATAGAAATATTTTTCGTTAGAAAAATTTTCAATAGAAATATTTTTCTATAGAAATATTTTTCTATAGAAAAATTTTCAATAGAAATATTTTTCTATAGAAAAATTTTCGATAGAAAAATTTTCGATAGAAATATTTTTCTATAGAATAATTTTCGATAGAAATATTTTTCGTTAGAAATATTTTTCGTTAGAAAAATTTTTGATAGAAATATTTTTCGTTAGAAAAATTTTCGATAGAAATATTTTTCGTTAGAAAAATTTTCGATAGAAATATTTTTCGTTAGAAAAATTTTCGATAGAAATATTTTTCGTTAGAAAAATTTTCGATAGAAATATTTTTCGTCAGAAATATTTTTCGTCAGAAAAATTTTCGTTAGAAATGTTTTTCGTTTAGAATGTTTTTCGATAGAAATACTTTTCGTTAGAAAAACTTTCGTTAGAAAAGTTTTCGTTAGAAATATTTTTCGTTTAAAATATTTATCGTTAGAAAAATTTTCGTTAGAAATATTTTTTGTTACAAAAATTTTCGTTAGAAATATTTTTCTGTAGAAAAATTTTCGCTACAAATATTTTACCTTAGAAAAATTTTCGTTGGAAATATTTTTCTTTAGAAAAATTTTCGTTAGAAATATTTTTCTTTAAACAAATTTTCCTTAGAAATATTTTTCTTTAGAAAAATTTTCGTTAAAAATATTTTTCGTTAGAAAAATTTTGGTTAGAAATATTTTTCGTTAGAAATATTTTTCGATAGAAAAATTTTCGTAAGAAATATTTTTCGTTAGAAATATTTTTAGTTAGAAAAATTTTCGTTAGTAAAGTTTTCGTTAGAAATATTTTTCGTTAGAATTATTTTTCGTTAGAATTATTTTTCGTTAGAAAAATTTTCGTTAGAGTTATTTTTCGTTAGAATTATTTTTCGTTAGAAATATTTTTCTATAAGAAAATTTTCGTTAGAAATATTTTTCTAAAGAAAAACTTTCGTTACAAATATTTTTATTTAGGAAAATTTTCGTTAGGAAAATTTTCCTATAGAAAAGTTTTAATTATAAATATTTTTAATGCAGCTGATTTTGGTTTAGATCTTTGTTATAGGGTACGGTGTGTTCGACCTATACTGACTGATTTCATTTTATTGTTTTGTGTGTCTATGAATAAATATGAGAAATAAATATTAGAACAAAAAACCCCCAAAAAAGTTATTGCATTTTAAACACAATTAATTTCATTTTATTTCATTTGTTTTTAGCTTTTGGGGGCAAAATATTATGCAGGTGCTATTTGTTGTTATTCGTATCGGTTCGAAATGTTTTTCAAACAATTTGTTGCTACAAAAAGACAACAAAAACAACAACCACAATTTCGTTTGTTTTATTGTTTGAAAAAATTATTATTCAAATTTATTGTTGTTGATAAAAGTTCAATAAAAATTTTTATATAAAAAATTTTTAGGTTTGTACAAACTTTGTACAAGGTTGTTGAGCAATCTACAGCAAATTGACCAAATAAAAATTTAAATATTTTATTGAAAAAATTTGTAAAATTTGTGTGAAACCCTTTAAGCCTTTAAAAATAATATTGAAAAGAGTGTCGGAACAAGACTAGGGCTCCAAAACACATAAGGCTATTCGCCAGCCAAAGGACATATTTGTATACTCGTGCAAATAATATCAACTTGAAAAAAACTCATTTATTATCATTTTCTGCTGCTATTGGTTTGGTTTTTGTTGCCAAATTCTATGATAAAATTCTTATTAATTCACAAAAAAACAACACCGGTAGCTTAATTCAAGCATACACAAAACAATAACATAAGTCCATTAGGAAAGTGAGAAAAAATTGAATAGTATTTTTTTTGCTTTGATGAAAATAAACTGACTATATAATATACTTATATAAGGATTATTAGCTTTTTTCTATCTAAAGTTTTTATTAATATTATTCACACATTCATTTTTTTTTCCAAAGCTTCATGTAGTTTTTTTATCATTTAATCAAAAAACTTTTGATAAGATTACGAAAATAAAACTATTGCCTACTTAATAGGCGGATTATTTTGCAAAAAAATATATTGCCTAGTTCATAGGAGTCAAGGAGAACATAATATAAAGCATAAATAAGTTATTAATATAGGAATAAAAAAATTGCATAATAAAAAACTATGATATACTTATAATTTTATCACAATATAAAAAGCTCGTGGAATTCAAATTAAAGCTCAGCATGAATACAAGTAAAGTAAACAGGTAAAATAGTGTTACAGTCAACCAATGATTTCATGTCTTAGTCTATGTTTTAGTGTATGTCTTAGTGTATGTCTGAGTCTATGTCTTAGTGTATGTCTGAGTCTATGTCTTAGTCTATGTCTTAGTCTATGTCTTAGTCTATGTCTTAGTCTATATCTTAGTCTATGTCTTAGTCTATGTCTAAGTCTATGTCTTAGTCTATGTCTTAGTCTATGTCTTAGTCTATGTCTTAGTCTATGTCTTAGTCTATGTCTTAGTCTATGTCTTAGTTTATGTCTTAGTTTATGTCTTAGTCTATGTCTTAGTCTATGTCTTAGTCTATGACTTAGTCTATGTCTTAGTCTATGTCTTAGTCTATGTCTTAGTCTATGTCTTAGTCTATGTCTTAGTCTATGTCTTAGTCTATGTCTTAGTCTATGTCTTAGTCTATATCTTAGTCTATGTCTTAGTCTATGTCTTAGTCTTTGTCTTAGTCTATATCTTAGTCTATGTCTTAGTCTATGTCTTAGTCTATGTCTTAGTTTATGTCTTAGTTTATGTCTTAGTCTATGTCTTAGTCTATGTCTTAGTCTATGACTTAGTCTATGTCTTAGTCTATGTCTTAGTCTATGTCTTAGTCTATGTCTTAGTCTATGTCTTAGTCTATGTCTTAGTCTATGTCTTAGTCTATGTCTTAGTCTATGTCTTAGTCTATGTCTTAGTCTATGTCTTAGTCTATGTCTTAGTCTATATCTTAGTCTATGTCTTAGTCTATGTCTTAGTCTATGTCTTAGTCTATGACTTAGTCTATATCTTAGTCTATGTCTTAGTCTATGTCTTAGTCTATGTCTTAGTCTATGTCTTAGTCTATGTCTTAGTCTATATCTTAGTCTATGTCTTAGTCTATGTCTTAGTCTATGTCTTAGTCTATATCTTAGTCTATGTCTTAGTCTATGTCTTAGTCTATGTCTTAGTCTATGTCTTAGTCTATGTCTTAGTCTATGTCTTAGTCTATGTCTTAGTTTATGTCTTAGTTTATGTCTTAGTCTATGTCTTAGTCTATGTCTTAGTCTATGTCTTAGTCTATGTCTTAGTCTATGTCTTAGTCTATGTCTTAGTTTATGTCTTAGTTTATGTCTTAGTCTATGTCTTAGTCTATGTCTTAGTCTATGACTTAGTCTATGTCTTAGTCTATGTCTTAGTCTATGTCTTAGTCTATATCTTAGTCTATGTCTTAGTCTATGTCTTAGTCTTTGTCTTAGTCTATATCTTAGTCTATGTCTTAGTCTATGTCTTAGTCTATGTCTTAGTTTATGTCTTAGTTTATGTCTTAGTCTATGTCTTAGTCTATGTCTTAGTCTATGTCTTAGTCTATGTCTTAGTCTATATTCTAGTCTATTTCTTAGTCTATCTTAGTCTATGTCTTAGTCTAATTATCTAAGTATATTGATACCTTGGTATTTGTCTATATCTTATCGTATGCCTTACTAGGATACAGCTATTCTTTGCCTTAGTCTAAGTCTAAATTTATTTCATAAATAGTTTCTTAATGTATCTCTAAATTTTAGTCTTAATCTTTATCCCAGTCTTTTCTTAGGTGCTTGCTATTTTAGCTGTAAATGTCTATACTTAGTCGAAATCTCCAACACATGGATTTCCCATTGGAACAAGCTTTTCCATGTTCTCTCCCATGTTTAATGTTTTGGTATCAGAGTCTGAATGTTTTAAGGTAACAAATGTTTTTAGCACATGTGTAAAATGAGAATTAATGTTAGAAAAACATTTGGAAAATTGTAATTGTAGAATAACCGTTTGGTTATGTAGAACACAGGAAATGTTTAACCCTTCGGGGACCAGCAGTTTGGTTTGAAAAGAATATCAGTCTGCAAATTTCAGTATTTAAAGTTACTACTAAGATTCTTCAGAAATATTTTAGTTTAGTCTATTTTCATTTTTGGTCAAAAGGCGGGAAAGGGTTAAATCAGCGATGTTATTTCCCCTGTTGCTATACACATACATAAGTTCCAATGCAGAACATTTTGTTATGTTAAATTATGTTTGTTTTTGGTTTAGTTGTTATTGTTGTCGTGTTACTGTTGTTGTTGTGCTCATTTAATTGTAAATATCAAATCAAGTGGAAGCGAAACATTAAAGTGCAAATAAAAAATTAAAAAACACCTTAAAATTCATTAAGACACAAATAAAAATAAAATTAATTTGCAAAAGAGTTTGTAATTTAATTTTTTTTTTTTTTGATGTTGATTTAGTAAAAGTTAATGGGTAAATATCTAGAAAGGGGTGGTAATGATATTTCCATTGAATAAAAGGAAATTTTTAAAACTATAGAAAAAAGGAATAATTTATTTTATAAGCTTCTGTGTATTTACTTATATTTTTTTCCAAAATAAATAAACATTTTTTTAGGAATTAAGTTCTCTTTCAATTTTCTTCTCCCTAAAGTATGCTTTGTAATCTTTATTGTAAACGTTTACAATATTGCATTTGAAAAATTTAAATTCAATGACTTTTCTTTTTGTTGTTTCTGACATTAATTTTGACTAATTATAAATTATGCACAAAACAGACGCCACAAATAATCTGCAATCATTATAAAAGAAATTTATAAGAAAACAAAAAAATATACCAAACCCAAACGCACAAGTAATTAATTTTAATGAAAAATGTGGCTACAGAAAAATATTCATAATTTTTCTCCGCCAAAAAAAAATATGAAAAACATTGCAGATATATTTTAACATAAATATATTCTTATATACAAGCAACTGCATGTCATGTAATATCGAAAAAATAAACCAAAATATACAAAAAGACAAGAAATTCTCAATGTACAACAATAACCAGGGAAACCGGAAACAGTTTGTTACTTTGTATCCGGTAAGAACAAGCTTAAGACATATCATTACCAATGGAGTCTGACAATGACTTATACCAAGACATAGACTAAGACACAGACTAAGACATAGACTAAGACATAGTCTAAGACATAGACTAAGACATAGACTAAGACATAGACTAAGACATAGACTAAGACATAGACTAAGACATAGGCTAAGACATAGACTAAGACATAGACATAGACCAAGAAATAGACTAAGACATAGACTAAGACATAGACTAAGACATAGACTAAGACATAGACTAAGACATAGACTAAGACATAGACTAAGACATAGACTAAGACATAGACTAAGACATAGACTAAGACATAGACTAAGACATAGACTAAGACATAGACTAAGACATAGACTAAGACATAGACTAAGACATAGACTAAGACATAGACTAAGACATAGACTAAGACATAGACTAAGACATAGACTAAGACATAGACTAAGACATAGACTAAGACATAGACTAAGACATAGACTAAGACATAGACTAAGACATAGACTAAGACATAGACTAAGACATAGACTAAGACTTAGACTAAGACATAGACTAAGACATAGAATAAGACTGAGACATAGACTAAGACATAGACTAAGACATAGACTAAGACATAGACTAAGACATAGACTAAGACATAGACTAAGACATAGACTAAGACATAGACTAAGACATAGACTAAGACATAGACTAAGACATAGACTAAGACATAGACTAAGACATAGACTAAGACATAGACTAAGACATAGACTAAGACATAGACTAAGACATAGACTAAGACATAGACTAAGACATAGACTAAGACATAGACTAAGACATAGACTAAGACATAGACTAAGACATAGACTAAGACATAGACTAAGACATAGACTAAGACATAGACTAAGACATAGACTAAGACATAGACTAAGACATAGACTAAGACATAGACTAAGACATAGACTAAGACATAGACTAAGACATAGACTAAGACATAGACTAAGACATAGACTAAGACATAGACTAAGACATAGACTAAGACATAGACTAAGACATAGACTAAGACATAGACTAAGACATAGACTAAGACATAGACTAAGACATAGACTAAGACATAGACTAAGACATAGACTAAGACATAGACTAAGACATAGACTAAGACTTAGACTAAGACATAGACTAAGACATAGAATAAGACTGAGACATAGACTAAGACATAGACTAAGACATAGACTAAGACATAGACTAAGACATAGACTAAGACATAGACTAAGACATAGACTAAGACATAGACTAAGACATAGACTAAGACATAGACTAAGACATAGACTAAGACATAGACTAAGACATAGACTAAGACATAGACTAAGACATAGACTAAGACATAGACTAAGACATAGACTAAGACATAGACTAAGACATAGACTAAGACATAGACTAAGACATAGACTAAGACATAGACTAAGACATAGACTAAGACATAGACTAAGACATAGACTAAGACATAGACTAAGACATAGACTAAGACATAGACTAAGACATAGACTAAGACATAGACTAAGACATAGACTAAGACATAGACTAAGACATAGACTAAGACATAGATTAAGACATAGACTAAGACATAGACTAAGACATAGACTAAGACATAGACTAAGACATAGACTAAGACATAGACTAAGACATAGACTAAGACATAGACTAAGACATAGACTAAGACATAGACTAAGACATAGACTAAGACATAGACTAAGACATTGACTAAGACATTGACTAAGACATAGACTAAGACATAGACTAAGACATAGAGTAAGACATAGACTAAGACATAGACTAAGACATAGACTAAGACATAGACTAAGACATAGACTAAGACATAGACTAAGACATAGACTAAGACATAGACTAAGACATAGACTAAGACATAGACTAAGACATAGACTAAGACATAGACTAAGACATAGACTAAGACATAGACTAAGACATAGACTAAGACAAAGACTAAGACATAGACTAAGACATAGATTAAGACATAGACTAAGACATAGACTAAGACATAGACTAAGACATAGACTAAGACATAGACTAAGACATAGACTAAGACATAGACTAAGACATAGACTAAGACATAGACTAAGACATAGACTAAGACATAGACTAAGACATAGACTAAGACATAGACTAAGACATAGACTAAGACATAGACTAAGACATAGACTAAGACATAGACTAAGACATAGACTAAGACATAGACTAAGACATAGACTAAGACATAGACTAAGACATAGACTAAGACATAGACTAAGACATAGACTAAGACATAGACTAAGACATAGACTAAGACATAGACTGAGACATAGACTAAGATATAGACTAAGACATAGACTAAGACATAGACTAAGATATAGACTAAGACATAGACTAAGACATAGACTAAGACATAGACTAAGACATAGACTAAGACATAGACTAAGACATAGACTAAGACATAGACTAAGACATAGACTAAGACATAGACTAAGACATAGACTAAGACATAGACTAAGATATAGACTAAGACATAGACTTAGACATATAATTAGACATAGACTAAGACATAGACTAAGACATAGACTAAGACATAGACTAAGACATAGACTAAGACATAGACTAAGACATAGACTTAGACATAGACTAAGACATAGACTAAGACATAGACTAAGACATAGACTAAGACATAGACTAAGACATAGACTAAGACATAGACTAAGACATAGACTAAGACATAGAATAAGACTGAGACATAGACTAAGACATAGACTAAGACATAGACTAAGACATAGACTAAGACATAGACTAAGACATAGACTAAGACATAGACTAAGACATAGACTAAGACATAGACTAAGACATAGACTAAGACATAGACTAAGACATAGACTAAGACATAGACTAAGACATAGACTAAGACATAGACTAAGACATAGACTAAGACATAGACTAAGACATAGACTAAGACATAGACTAAGACATAGACTAAGACATAGACTAAGACATAGACTAAGACATAGACTAAGACATAGACTAAGACATAGACTAAGACATAGACTAAGACATAGACTAAGACATAGACTAAGACATAGACTAAGACATAGACTAAGACATAGACTAAGACATAGACTAAGACATAGATTAAGACATAGACTAAGACATAGACTAAGACATAGACTAAGACATAGACTAAGACATAGACTAAGACATAGACTAAGACATAGACTAAGACATAGACTAAGACATAGACTAAGACATAGACTAAGACATTGACTAAGACATTGACTAAGACATAGACTAAGACATAGACTAAGACATAGAGTAAGACATAGACTAAGACATAGACTAAGACATAGACTAAGACATAGACTAAGACATAGACTAAGACATAGACTAAGACATAGACTAAGACATAGACTAAGACATAGACTAAGACATAGACTAAGACATAGACTAAGACATAGACTAAGACATAGACTAAGACATAGACTAAGACATAGACTAAGACATAGACTAAGACATAGACTAAGACATAGACTAAGACATAGATTAAGACATAGACTAAGACATAGACTAAGACATAGACTAAGACATAGACTAAGACATAGACTAAGACATAGACTAAGACATAGACTAAGACATAGACTAAGACATAGACTAAGACATAGACTAAGACATAGACTAAGACATAGACTAAGACATAGACTAAGACATAGACTAAGACATAGACTAAGACATAGACTAAGACATAGACTAAGACATAGACTAAGACATAGACTAAGACATAGACTAAGACATAGACTAAGACATAGACTAAGACATAGACTAAGACATAGACTAAGACATAGACTAAGACATTGACTAAGACATAGACTAAGACGTAGACTAAGACGTAGACTAAGACATAGACTAAAACATAGACTAAGACATAGACTAAGACATAGACTAAGACATAGACTAAGACATAGACTAAGACATAGACTAAGACATAGACTAAGACATAGACTAAGACATAGACTAAGACATAGACTAAGACATAGACTAAGACATAGACTAAGACATAGACTAAGACATAGACTAAGACATAGACTAAGACATAGACTAAGACATAGACTAAGACATAGACTAAGACATAGACTAAGACATAGACTAAGACATAGACTAAGACATAGACTAAGACATAGACTAAGACATAGACTAAGACATAGACTGAGACATAGACTAAGATATAGACTAAGACATAGACTAAGACATAGACTAAGATATAGACTAAGACATAGACTAAGACATAGACTAAGACATAGACTAAGACATAGACTAAGACATAGACTAAGACATAGACTAAGACATAGACTAAGACATAGACTAAGACATAGACTAAGACATAGACTAAGACATAGACTAAGACATAGACTAAGACATAGACTAAGACATAGACTAAGACATAGACTAAGACATAGACTGAGACATAGACTAAGATATAGACTAAGACATAGACTAAGACATAGACTAAGATATAGACTAAGACATAGACTAAGACATAGACTAAGACATAGACTAAGACATAGACTAAGACATAGACTAAGACATAGACTAAGACATAGACTAAGACATAGACTAAGACATAGACTAAGACATAGACTAAGACATAGACTAAGATATAGACTAAAACATAGACTTAGACATATAATTAGACATAGACTAAGACATAGACTAAGACATAGACTAAGACATAGACTAAGACATAGACTAAGACATAGACTAAGACATAGACTTAGACATAGACTAAGACATAGACTAAGACATAGACTAAGACAAAGACTAAGACATAGACTAAGATATAGACTAAGACATAGACTAAGACAAAGACTAAAGACATAAGCAGTCCTGATCTATGTCTATTATATTATTTAGAGTGCATTGGTTTGTCATTGACACAATTTCTGCAAGTTTTGTTAATATATTGCTTTTCTGTCAAAAACTATTGCCTACTTTGTGGCTAATTTGTAAAAATCTTCTTATTGCCTACAAAAAGTTAAATAATAGATATTTGTTTTAATTATAGGCATAGGCTGAGGTGATGAAATTTATATTTAAAACAATTTAACTGAATTTCAGATTTCCCTGATAATTATCCCAGTCGAACCAAAAATTTTTATATTTATTTTTTTCAAAAGCTAAAACGAAAGAAATAAAATTTCAAAAAAAAATTCTCCTTTACAATACAAAGTGTTTATTCACTCATTCGTTTATTTATTCATTCAATCGTTCATTTATTTTATATATTTTTTTATTCAATGCCAGACATTTTTAAAAGCAAAACATTTATAATGTTTAAATGAAAAAAACAAAAACTCAACAACTGAAAATATCAATTTAAAAAAGAAAAAATCGACAAACGAAAAAAATACAAAATAATTTTGAAAACAATTAAAATAAATGATTTTTTGTTGTTTCACATTTTGCTTTTGGTTTCTTTTTTAATTGTTTTCTTCGAAATAAAAGTCGAATGATTTTTTCGATTGCTGATAAATATCCTCATAATTCAATCACACTCAAGGGAGTATTGAAGAAAATATTGAGAATAAAAATAAAAATTTCCAAAAATATCTTTAACAAATATTTAATTAAATTTTTATAGTAATTTTGTATTTTCAGGAGAATAGTGTCACAGAAAAATTAAATTAATATTGTTTTGCTTTTTTATTGGCAATTAAATTTTTTGTTAAACTATGCCCTGGAGTAGGCAATAGTTTTTTTAAGAAAGTTAATTTATTGTGATAGCACGCTAATAAAAAAGGAAACAATAGAAATAGATTATTAAATTATATATATGTCTCTGTATAAGTCTTAGACTGTATCTTAGTTTTTTTTTTACGGGGAAGAGGAATTTCTCGCTTTTACACCTAGCTACTTATCACAAACCTATGGTAATGGATCGCCATCCAAATAAACATATGCATAAATTTTATATCGTCAAAAAGTTGTTTAATTTTTAATCACTATAACCAATTTACCTGGTTTACACCTTTCTAACACCCACCTTTAGCTACATGTTTTTTTACGCCTTAATGTAGGGACCATTATTTAATATCATCATCGCGTATCGCATTCACAAAATTAGGGGCATGACTTTGTTCTTTAGAAATAATACGCATGATATGCGATATTGTGTGTGTCGTGTTGTACGATATTGTCTGTCATATGTGCGCGATAAAATAATGTTGTACAACCGCTGTCAATGAGTGCGTGTTTCGTTGAATAAAACCGAGAAAAAAAATTTTAATTTGTTTAAATTTGTATTTAAGGCATTTTTAGGTTATTTTTGATGTTTGTGCAGCAAAACGAACAATCGCTTTAGAACCAAATACTCGTATCTGCGACATAATAAAATGCAATTTTAATTAGTTGTTGCTTTACGCCTGTTGTGGCTGCTGTCACTTTAACAATATTCAGTTACAAGTTGCTGTTAATTAGGCTGATTACACATTTCGATATCATTTTATATTGAAAACTAAATCAATGTTTTATATAAAAGCGTTAAAGAAATACAAAAAAGTGCAAGTATTCAAATTAAAAATGCAAAATTTTATTAAACTATGGAAGCCTTAAGATATGCTATACATAATAAAAATTGTAATTTAAAAAATTATGAAACAGTTTAATGATTATGTTTATTTATAGTTCAGTTCTAGTTCAGTTCTAGTTTAGTTCTAGTTCAGTTCTAGTTCAGTTCTAGTTCAGTTCTAGTTCAGTTCTAGTTCAGTTCTAGTTCAGTTCTAGTTCAGTTCTAGTTCAGTTCTAGTTCAGTTCTAGTTCAGTTCTAGTTCAGTTCTAGTTCAGTTCTAGTTCAGTTCTAGTTCAGTTCTAGTTCAGTTCTAGTTCAGTTCTAGTTCAGTTCTAGTTCAGTTCTAGTTCAGTTCTAGTTCAGTTCTAGTTCAGTTCTAGTTCAGTTCTAGTTCAGTTCTAGTTCAGTTCTAGTTCAGTTCTAGTTCAGTTCTAGTTCAGTTCTAGTTCAGTTCTAGTTCAGTTCTAGTTCAGTTCTAGTTCAGTTCTAGTTCAGTTCTAGTTCAGTTCTAGTTCAGTTCTAGTTCAGTTCTAGTTCAGTTCTAGTTCAGTTCTAGTTCAGTTCTAGTTCAGTTCTCGTTCAGTTCTAGTTCAGTTCTAGTTCAGTTCTAGTTCAGTTCTAGTTCAGTTCTAGTTCAGTTCTAGTTCAGTTCTAGTTCAGTTCTAGTTCAGTTCTAGTTCAGTTCTAGTTCAGTTCTAGTTCAGTTCTAGTTCAGTTCTAGTTCAGTTCTAGTTCAGTTCTAGTTCAGTTCTAGTTCAGTTCTAGTTCAGTTCTAGTTCAGTTCTAGTTCAGTTCTAGTTCAGTTCTAGTTCAGTTCTAGTTCAGTTCTAGTTCAGTTCTAGTTCAGTTCTAGTTCAGTTCTAGTTCAGTTTTAGTTTAGTTCTATTTCATTCATTCTGATCACTTTAAATCATATGAAATTAAATCTATTTTAATGCGAACATGTTCCAAATGTCAGAAAAATATTCATTTTAAAACCTAACCGTTAGTAAAAGTCTCAATTTAAAACCATGAGCTAAATATACTCACAATCATCCTAAAATTAAGCAAACAAATGTAGCAAATGACAGGCAATTGTTTTAATTTTATTCTATAGAAATTGTTAAACATTATTATGTATTTTTGCACTAAAATGATACCAATTTTAAAGCTATTAAAATCCAAAAAAATAAAGTTTAAACTGCAAACACATACACCGAATTTTAAATACCCTTCTTTCATGGACGTATCAAAAAAAAGAGCTTAAAAAGTATAATTTGTTCATTTAATGTTATTCAAAAAATCGATTAAATAATTTTAGAATTTTAGGATTTTACTAGCTTTTGATTCTATCAAAAATAACTTTATTATTTTTTATAGCCAAAAAGTTACCGAAACCTAATTTACATTTAACACCAACACACTCACCGCACAAACATTTTGCAGAGTCAGCCTAAAAGTAGGCAAATAATTTTATATATGAATTTGTAAATACTAGATAAATGTGATATGTACTTGGTTGAAAAATAAAATAGTTATGCAAATTTACAAATATATAATATGTTAATACTTAAATATGAAAAACTAAAATTTAAATCCCTAAATATACATTTTAATGAAATGCAAAAATTTTGTTTAACAAAATTAGAATATTCTGTAGAGGATTACTGTAGTATAATTTTAGGCGAAAGAACTAAAATTATATTGTTTGCCAATTTGGTGCGACATAATCATAATCGTAAATAAATAGTACATAAGGATATACAAAATTCAGTAGATTTTAACTTCATGAACTAGAACTGAACTTGAACTGAAGTAGAACTGAAGTAGAACTGAACTAGAACTGAACTAGAACTGAACTAGAACTGAACTAGAACTGAACTAGAACTGAACTAGAACTGAACTAGAACTGAACTAGAACTGAACTAGAACTGAACTAGAACTGAACTAGAACTGAACTAGAACTGAACTAGAACTGAACTAGAACTGAACTAGAACTGAACTAGAACTGAACTAGAACTGAACTAGAACTGAACTAGAACTGAACTAGAACTGAACTAGAACTGAACTAGAACTGAACTAGAACTGAACTAGAACTGAACTAGAACTGAACTAGAACTGAACTAGAACTGAACTAGAACTGAACTAGAACTGAACTAGAACTGAACTAGAACTGAACTAGAACTGAACTAGAACTGAACTAGAACTGAACTAGAACTGAACTAGAACTGAACTAGAACTGAACTAGAACTGAACTAGAACTGAACTAGAACTGAACTAGAACTGAACTAGAACTGAACTAGAACTGAACTAGAACTGAACTAGAACTGAACTAGAACTGAACTAGAACTGAACTAGAACTGAACTAGAACTGAACTAGAACTGAACTAGAACTGAACTAGAACTGAACTAGAACTGAACTAGAACTGAACTAGAACTGAACTAGAACTGAACTAGAACTGAACTAGAACTGAACTAGAACTGAACTAGAACTGAACTAGAACTGAACTAGAACTGAACTAGAACTGAACTAGAACTGAACTAGAACTGAACTAGAACTGAACTAGAACTGAACTAGAACTGAACTAGAACTGAACTAGAACTGAACTAGAACTGAACTAGAACTGAACTAGAACTGAACTAGAACTGAACTAGAACTGAACTAGAACTGAACTAGAACTGAACTAGAACTGAACTAGAACTGAACTAGAACTGAACTAGAACTGAACTAGAACTGAACTAGAACTGAACTAGAACTGAACTAGAACTGAACTAGAACTGAACTAGAACTGAACTAGAACTGAACTAGAACTGAACTAGAACTGAACTAGAACTGAACTAGAACTGAACTAGAACTGAACTAGAACTGAACTAGAACTGAACTAGAACTGAACTAGAACTGAACTAGAACTGAACTAGAACTGAACTAGAACTGAACTAGAACTGAACTAGAACTGAACTAGAACTGAACTAGAACTGAACTAGAACTGAACTAGAACTGAACTAGAACTGAACTAGAACTGAACTAGAACTGAACTAGAACTGAACTAGAACTGAACTAGAACTGAACTAGAACTGAACTAGAACTGAACTAGAACTGAACTAGAACTGAACTAGAACTGAACTAGAACTGAACTAGAACTGAACTAGAACTGAACTAGAACTGAACTAGAACTGAACTAGAACTGAACTAGAACTGAACTAGAACTGAACTAGAACTGAACTAGAACTGAACTAGAACTGAACTAGAACTGAACTAGAACTGAACTAGAACTGAACTAGAACTGAACTAGAACTGAACTAGAACTGAACTAGAACTGAACTAGAACTGAACTAGAACTGAACTAGAACTGAACTAGAACTGAACTAGAACTGAACTAGAACTGAACTAGAACTGAACTAGAACTGAACTAGAACTGAACTAGAACTGAACTAGAACTGAACTAGAACTGAACTAGAACTGAACTAGAACTGAACTAGAACTGAACTAGAACTGAACTAGAACTGAACTAGAACTGAACTAGAACTGAACTAGAACTGAACTAGAACTGAACTAGAACTGAACTAGAACTGAACTAGAACTGAACTAGAACTGAACTAGAACTGAACTAGAACTGAACTAGAACTGAACTAGAACTAAACTAGAACTGAACTAGAACTGAACTAGAACTGAACTAGAACTGAACTAGAACTGAACTAGAACTGAACTAGAACTGAACTAGAACTGAACTAGAACTGAACTAGAACTGAACTAGAACTGAACTAGAACTGAACTAGAACTGAACTAGAACTGAACTAGAACTGAACTAGAACTGAACTAGAACTGAACTAGAACTGAACTAGAACTGAACTAGAACTGAACTAGAACTGAACTAGAACTGAACTAGAACTGAACTAGAACTGAACTAGAACTGAACTAGAACTGAACTAGAACTGAACTAGAACTGAACTAGAACTGAACTAGAACTGAACTAGAACTGAACTAGAACTGAACTAGAACTGAACTAGAACTGAACTAGAACTGAACTAGAACTGAACTAGAACTGAACTAGAACTGAACTAGAACTGAACTAGAACTGAACTAGAACTGAACTAGAACTGAACTAGAACTGAACTAGAACTGAACTAGAACTGAACTAGAACTGAACTAGAACTGAACTAGAACTGAACTAGAACTGAACTAGAACTGAACTAGAACTGAACTAGAACTGAACTAGAACTGAACTAGAACTGAACTAGAACTGAACTAGAACTGAACTAGAACTGAACTAGAACTGAACTAGAACTGAACTAGAACTGAACTAGAACTGAACTAGAACTGAACTAGAACTGAACTAGAACTGAACTAGAACTGAACTAGAACTGAACTAGAACTGAACTAGAACTGAACTAGAACTGAACTAGAACTGAACTAGAACTGAACTAGAACTGAACTAGAACTGAACTAGAACTAACTAGAACTGAACTAGAACTGAACTAGAACTGAACTAGAACTGAACTAAACTAGAACTAGACTAGAAATAAATATTAAAGAAATTATCAATATTTGTCGAGTGTAAAACGTTTTTATTTGACATCTTTCATTTGTTTGATATCGTAATTTTTAATTTAAAAACAGTTTAAAAATCAGTTAAAAGGATTATTTCAGATTTTTTTGTTGGATTTATGTATTTTAAATACAATTATAATTTACTTATTTATTCATTTGACTTTATTGATTAATTTTGTAATTTTTTTTCTATTTTTCATTGCAGGTATGTTCAATAAAATGATGACATTTGTGTAATATTTATGACTTTGGCTGAATTAATACAGTCAATTAAATGCAAAAGAGGATTTTCGTTAAACCGTAAATAAAAATCTTTATAATCCATATGAGTTGATTTAAAAATAATTTCTTTTTAAATATTATTTAAAAGGATTTTAACCCTTAAATGGCAAGGTTGACATTTTCGAACGTGTCCAATGTTATTGATAACCCACTATAACTTTCCTTCTTTGGTAATATAGAGTAGAAATAACCTTTTTCTAGATCCCAAAAATTTTCAGTCAGAAAAGGGTTAATAATTGTAATAACTGTTTATACATGCTCTAGTTTGACAGACATCTATTGTGTGTTAGTGTTTCGAGCCGCAGACAAGATGTCAGACATGACAAGTTTTTTTTATCTCTATTACATAATGCCGTAGGGACATACATTAGAAATTACACTTTTCATGTTAACAAATGCAATGAATATTGTGCGTAAGTCGCTTGAATGAAATCCATTTTGTTAACGCCTTCAACAAAACATCAAATGGGACATTTATGCAAATGTTTATGTTGTTCGTGAGTTCAACATGATTTCGCTCGCATCTTTGAGGTTAATAAATAATTACGCAAAATGCAACGCAAAAACATAGAACAAATTACCACAAAATTTCTACGCCAATACCCCCAGACTGACAAAAACACACACAAACACAGACAGACTGAGGGATGGACGGACTTTTAAATGCAAACATTAGAAAACATCTAATAAAAATGAAAGAAGGTAACATGTCAAGAATTAACAAAAACATTAAAAACATTTAGCACCTCGTAATTGTCTAAATGTCCGTCTGTGTCTAGTCATTCATTTAAAAGACCCTTTACGTATAAGCGTAACAAAAACAATTCTCTTAAGTAATTATCCCCTGTAAAATACGAGTAATTGTAACTTCAGTGAATCTGTGTCTGTGTAGCCCATAAAGTGTAAACAATGTATGAAGTGTAGACAGACGTAGACAATAAAAGTAGATGTATATAAATATATATACTCTGATGTAAATGAAGTCTTAGTCTAGAGTCTGGAAAAGCAGAGGAACACAAAAAGAACTGAGTATTAGTCTAAGGTGTTATATAAACAAATTAAATCTTCTCAAGATATGTCTGATGACACATTGCGTAATAGGAACAAATACAACATCGACATCATCTACTACTTGAGACATTTACAAGAAGTTGCAAAATAATGGGGAAAAAGAGATACGTAAATGAAATACCACAAATTAACTGAAAAAATACCAGAAGTTACCAGACAAAATAACTTTACACTTAAATAAGTATTTAGATATGTAGAAGATACTTCTCGTAGAAAGACAAACACTTACTTTAATCTCTGTTAGTGGTAAGTGTTTAGCTTAAAGCACAGTGGAACTAGAAGTATTCGAAGCTTTCATAATTTTCATAAATTTTTGTATACAATGGTAAAAAAAAACTTAATAAATGTGAACCCGATTTGTACAGACTTTGGAGAACATATCTTTAAATTTCGAAGAAAATTTGTATAACTGAGTTAAAAACCCATAGTTGTGGACAGACAGACAGACAGACGGTGAACAGAGACAGAGAGACATAGACAGACAGAGACCGACAGAGACAGACAGAGACAGACAGAGGCAGACAGAGACAGACAGAGACAGACAGAGACAGACAGAGACAGACAGAGACAGACAGAGACAGACAGAGACAGACAGAGACAGACAGAGACAGACAGAGACAGACAGAGACAGACAGAGACAGACAGAGACAGACAGAGACAAACAGAGACAGACAGAGACAGACAGACAGACAGACAGACAGACAGACAGACAGACAGACAGACAGACAGACAGACAGACAGACAGACAGACAGACAGACAGACAGACAGACAGACAGACAGTGTTGGCATGACAGTTTTTCTATAGAAAAAGTGTTGGTATAACAGTTTTTCTATAGAAAAAGTGTTGGTATAACAGTTTTTCTATAGAAAAAGTGTTGGTATAACAGTTTTTCTATAGAAAAAGTGTTGGTATAACAGTTTTTCTATAGAAAAAGTGTTGGTACAACAGTTTTTCTATAGAAAAAGTGTTGGTATAACAGTTTTTTCTATAGAAAAAGTGTTGGTATAACAGTTTTTCTATAGAAAAAGTGTTGGTATAACAGTTCTTCTATAGAAAAAGTTTTGGTATAACAGTTTTTCTATACAAAAAGTGTTGGTATAACAGTTTTTCTATACAAAAAGTGTTGGTATAACAGTTTTTCTATAGAAAAAGTGTTGGTATAACAGTTTTTCTATAGAAAAAGTGTTGGTATAACAGTTTTCCTATAGAAAAAGTGTTGGTATAACAGTTTTTCTATAGAAAAAGTGTTGGTATAACAGTTTTTCCATACAAAAAGTGTTGGTATAACAGTTTTTCTATAGAAAAAGTGTTGGTATAACAGTTTTTCTATAGAAAAAGTGTTGGTATAACAGTTTTCCTATAGAAAAAGTGTTGGTATAACAGTTTTTCTATAGAAAAAGTGTTGGTATAACAGTTTTTATATAGAAAAAGTGTTGGTATAACAGTTTTTCTATATAAAAAGTATTGGTATAACAGCTTTTCTATAGAAAAAGTGTTGGTATAACAGTTTTTCTATAGAAAAAGTGTTGGTATAACAGTTTTTCTATAGAAAAAGTGTTGGTATAACAGTTTTTCTATAGATAAAGTGTTGGTATAACAGTTTTTCTATAGAAAAAGTGTTGGTATAACAGTTTTTCTATGGAAAAAGTGTTGGTATAACAGTTTTTCTATGGAAAAAGTGTTGGTATAACAGTTTTTCTATGGAAAAAGTGTTGGTATAACAGTTTTTCTATAGAAAAAGTGTTGGTATAACAGTTTTTTCTATAGAAAAAGTGTTGGTATAACAGTTTTTCTACAGAAAAAGTGTTGGTATAACAGTTTTTCTATAGAAAAAGTGTTGATATAACAGCTTTTCTATAGCAAAAGTGTTGGTATAACAGTTTTTCTATAGAAAAGATGTTGGTATAGTAGTTTTTCTATAGAAAAAGTGTTGGTATAACAGTTTTTCTATAGAAAAATTGTTGGTATAACAGTTTTTCCATAGAAAAAGTGTTAGTATAACAGTTTTTCTATAGAAAAAGTGTTGATGGAACAGTTTTTCTATAAACAAAGCGTTGATATAATAGTTTTTCTATAGAAAAAGTTTTGGAATAATAGAGTTTCTATCAAAAAAGTGTTAGTATAATAGTTTTTCTACAGGAAAAGAGTTAGTATAATAGTTTTTTTATTGAAAAAGTGTATATTATACAGGCTATAATATGGTCGGAATTGAAGTACTGTATAATAAAATAGTTATCTAAAATATTTTTTTTTTTAAACAAATATCATTTTCTTGCTTCCATTCCACTATAAACAACTTAATAATTTTTTTTCTTAATCAAGATTTTTTAACCAACATCTTACCCCTTTACTTTCCTTCAACTATCTAAACAAATTTGTATTAAAATTAAAAGAAATAATTAAAAAAAGTGTGTACCTAAAGAGATATAAAGAAGAAGAAAAAACACAAAATACTCGATGTTTCTAGTACAACAAACTATGACATTATTTTAGTGCAAAATACTGTGAAAAATGCGACAACGAGTATTTAATAGCAAACACTAGAAGACTACGCATTTTAGTTATTAAAGCCAAAACGCAATCAGCAGACAACTTGTATTTGTTTAATCATAATCATAAGAACAATAACGATACTAGTAGTAGGAAGAAAAGCTAAGGTAGATTAGAGTGGATATTATAAATAGTTGTTGAACTGTCTATCGTCTAGGTCTCAAGGAGGGAGTTATCAAAATGAAACTTTAAAGAAACATTAAAACCAGAAGCTGGTGCCAAATAGAGGAACTCGAAACCAAGAAGGTGTTGACTAAGTGCTGCTTGTTTTTAAATGGAAAATTAAAGAAAAACCCATTGAAAATCAGAGAGTCAGGCAGATATAAAGACATACTCGTGCATACGCAAAGAACAAACTTGTGGCAACAAAACAAAAACGAGACATAAAGACTTACTTTTACACACTCAGATATACCTCAATTTATTAAGACACACATAACCATAGGAATAGGAACCGCAAAAAATATTTATAAGTATGTATGTATGTATAAAAAAATATACAAAACAATCATAGATAGACAGGCAGACACACATGCAAAATACATACCTTCATACATACAGATATACACATGCAATGGCCAGACAAGACAGACAGACACACAAGACGTATGAGTTACATTTTTAACTCGAGGCAAATTATAAATTGCGTATACGTCATGATGATGGTTAATGGTGTCTCGAGTGCCGGTTTTTTCCTATTTTTAGACTCTGTTTTCTTAACAAGAAAAATGAATTGAACACAAAAGCTTTTGAAGAAAAAAAACAAAAAATTAATGAATTCTGTTATTTTTTTTCTCGCCATGCGTTATTTTGCAATATACAAATTTATTTATTTGTATAGAAAACGACAAGTAAGAAATAAATAATTTATAGCTAAGATACAGATTTATGAAAAAACAACAACAAAATCTCATGAAAAAAATATGCAGAGATAACAACAACAATGACAAAATTGCATGAGCTTGCAACAGCAGCAGCAGCCATTAGTAGACAAGAAAGAGAAGCGAAAACGTTAAAGAAATATTACCAGAAACAAATGGAACCAACCAACCCACTTATAGATGTCTGAAGTTTATTATTTTTTGTTATTGTTGTTTTTGCTTTCATTCATATTCTCTTGATGTTTTTGTAATTGTTGTTGTTTTTATAAAAAATAAAAATTAAAAGACAAACTTGCCACAGCAAAGAATAACAATGAAATGTTAACCCTTGAAGGCAGACTAAATCAAGAAAAACAAGTAAGAAAATACTAAAGTATGTTCAGTCCAGCTTGTAATACAATACACCATTAGGGTAGCAGACAGATTATTAACAAATTCAGCACTTTTTTTCAAAGCTCTACAATAAGTATATAAAAGTCGAAGTTTTTCTACAGAAAAAGTATTGGTATAACAGTGTTTCTATAGAAAAAGTGTTGGTATAACAGTTTTTCTAAAGAAAAAGTGTTGGTATAATAGTTTTTCTAAAGAAAAAGTGTTGGTATAACAGTTTTTCTATAGAAAAAGTGTTGGTATAATAGTTTTTCTAAGGAAAAAGTGTTGGTATAACAGTTTTTTATGTAGAAAAAGTGTTGGTATAACAGTTTTTCTAAAGAAAAAGTGTTGGTATAACAGTTTTTCTATAGAAAAAGTGTTAGTATAACAGTTTTTCTATAGAAAAAGTGTTGGTATAACAGTTTTTCTATAGAAAAAGTGTTGGTATAACAGTTTTTTCTATAGAAAAAGTGTTGGTATAACAGTTTTTCTAAAGAAAAAGTGTTGGTATAACAGTTTTTCTATAGAAAAAGTGTTGGTATAACAGTTTTTCTATAGAAAAAGTGTTGGTATAACAGTTTTTCTATAGAAAAAGTGTTGGTATAACAGTTTTTCTATAGAAAAAGTGTTGGTATAACAGTTTTTCTATAGAAAAAGTGTTGGTATAACAGTTTTTCTATAGAAAAAGTGTTGGTATAACAGTTTTTTCTATAGAAAAAGTGTTGGTATAACAATTTTTCTATAGAAAAAGTGTTGGTATAACAGTTTTTCTATAGAAAAAGTGTTGGTATAACAATTTTTCTATAGAAAAAGTGTTGGTATAATAGTTTCTATAGAAAAAGTGTTGGTATAACAGTTTTTTCTATAGAAAAAGTGTTGGTATAACAGTTTTTCTATAGAAAAAGTGTTGGTATAACAGTTTTTCTATAGAAAAAGTATTGGTATAGCAGAAAAAGAAAAAGAAAAAGTGTTGGTATAACAGTTTTTCTATAGAGAAAGTGTTGGTATAACAGTTTTTCTATAGAAAAAGTGTTGGTATAACAGTTTTTCTATAGAAAAAGTGTTGGTATAACAGTTTTTCTATAGAAAAAGTGTTGGTATAACAGTTTTTCTATAGAAAAGGTGTTGGTATAACAGTTTTTCTATAGAAAAAGTGTTGGTATAACAGTTTTTCTATAGAAAAAGTGTTGGTATAACAGTTTTTCTATAGAAAAAGTGTTGGTATAACAGTTTTTCTATAGAAAAAGTGTTGGTATAACAGTTTTTCTATAGAAAAAGTGTTGGTATAACAGTTTTTTATAGAAAAAGTGTTGGTATAACAGTTTTTCTATAGAAAAAGTGTTGGTATAACAGTTTTTCTATAGAAAAGTGTTGGTATAACAGTTTTTCTATAGAAAAAGTGTTGGTATAACAGTTTTTCTATAGAAAAAGTGTTGGTATAACAGTTTTCCTATAGAAAAAGTGTTGGTATAACAGTTTTTCTATAGAAAAAGTGTTGGTATAACAGTTTTTCTATAAAAAAAAGTGTTTGAATAATCTTTATTTTCAATAAATCAAAATTATTATAAAGCTTGGTTCCGAGAAAGATTTTACGTTTCAGTATAAATGTTTTGTATTGGATAGTATAACAGATTTCTTATATGAAAATTTTTGAATATTAATTTTTAATCAAAAAAATAGTTTAGTATAAATAAATATTTGTGTTGCAGATAAACTTCTTTTTGAATCCTCATGTTTATGAATTTATGTCTCTCCATCTGTCCTTTCATACCATACAAGTTGCTTGAATATACTCTAATATACAAAAATACATTTTCTTAGATGTCTGGTTGCTTAGATGACTTCATTGGATTTTCTTCGAAGGTAAAATATGTTTGTCATTTAATAGATACCTACAAATGCGTCAGTATAGGATAGAAACTTGAGTATCTGCATTGATATTTTACAACGTTGTCTATCGTTTTATTGTTTGCTGTTGGTGTTTAATCTTACAATTTTTTATATAAAGCACAACTAACACTTTAAAGGTATAATATTGACGCAATGTCTGATACTTGTTAAACATACTTTTATACAATATCAACCATTTATATTTATTCTAGTTTTTATAAAATGAATAAAAATGAATGGAATATGAACATGAACAAGATTTGCACTCCATCACACATCGCATGTGTATCGACGACAATGATAGACATCATCCTCATTCACGTCATCATCGTCATAGTCCTCATCGTCGGCGGATTATCTGCGTACATATATAACATATGACAACGCTGAACGAGTACTCGTATTGTGTCTATGGCTGAGTACTTTAGGCAAATAGTACGTCAATACTAAAGATGAATAGATTTCAAGGGTTTTCAAAAGAAATAAGAAAATCTATTTGCATAGAAGAAATTATTGTTAGTTTTCTTGTATTTTCCTTTTTTCGAGGGCTTTTAGCAAGTGCGAATATATTCATTGTTGTTTTGATGTTCAGTTCAAGAGAAAATAATTAATTTCTATAAAAAGAAAATAATCTAAATACAGACTTTTTGAAAAACGCTAGGTTTGATTCTAGAAAGCTATTAATCTAAAACTTATACTGTTATACTAAAAAATTTTCTGTAGACAAACTGTTGTACTAACAATTTTTCTATAAAAAACTGTTATACCAACACTTTTTCCATAGAAAAACTGTTAAACTGACACTTTTTCTATTTAAAAAAAAACGGCTATACTAAAAGTTTTTCTATATAATAACTGTTGTACTAACAATTGTTTATAGAAAAACTGTTATACTAACCATTTTTCTATATAGAAAAACTATTAAACTTACAATTTTTCTATAAAAAATCTGTTATACCAACATTTTTTCTAATCCAACACTTTTTCAATAGAAAAACTGTTATACCAACACTTTTTCTATAGAAAAACTGTTATACCAACACTTTTTCTATAGAAAAACTGTTATACCAACACTTTTTCTATAGAAAAACTGTTATACCAACACTTTTTCTATAGAAAAACTGTTATACCAACACTTTTTCTATAGAAAAAACTGTTATACCAACACTTTTTCTATAGAAAAACTGTTATACCAACACTTTTTCTATAGAAAAACTATTATACCAACACTTTTTCTATAGAAAAACTGTTATACTTACACTTTTTCTATAGAAAAAACTGTTATACCAACACTTTTTCTATAGAAAAAACTGTTATACCAACACTTTTTCCATAGAAAAACTGTTATACCAACACTTTTTCCATAGAAAAACTGTTATACCAACACTTTTTCCATAGAAAAACTGTTATGCCAACACTTTTTCTATAGAAAAACTGTTATACCAACACTATTTCTACAGAAAAACTGTTATACCAACACTTTTTCTATAGAAAAACTGTTATACCAACACTTTTTCTATAGAAAAACTGTTATACCAACACTTTTTCTATAGAAAAACTGTTATACCAACACTTTTTCTATAGAAAAACTGTTATACCAACACTTTTTCTATAGAAAAACTGTTACCCCAACACTTTTTCTATAGAAAAACTGTTATACCAACACTTTTTCTATAGAAAAACTGTTATACCAACACTTTTTCTATAGAAAAAACTGTTATACCAAATCTTTTTCTATAGAAAAACTGTTATACCAAATCTTTTTCTGTAGAAAAACTGTTATACTAACACTTTTGCTATAAAAAAAATTATTTGTTATACTACAACTTTTCCGTAAAAAGGCGATACGATTGTTAACTTAAGATTTTACCTAAGGCGTGTAGATAGTTGTGTTATATACTTATAGGAGCTTTAAAATTCATTATATTTAAATAATGTTAAATATATTCTAACTATAATTAGCTAACGAATATTAAGGCTAAATGCACTTATTTTATATATTTTAATTAGCATCAAACTTATTACTCTTATTTGAAATATATTTTATGTTAGGGCTCCTTAAAATTTGCTTTAGAAAGTTTCAAATAATATCAAAATACAGAATTTATTAGCTTAGATATGACTTAAGACAAGCAGAGGATATATTTGCAGGATTTAATTACTATATTTAGTATAAGTCGATATATCTCAAAATATTGTATACTTTTAGGATGTTCAAAAAAACTAAATTGTCATAATTTTAGTTTCATTAATTAGATTGTATTGTTATTCTTACAAGATTTTACTGCTTTACTAAATATTAGATACGAACGTTTATAGCACTATACAAAAAGAAATTATTTCATACCCCCTTGAAGTATACAACATGATTTTCTGAAAATGAAAAAGCCAGATTTCTATAGATCAAGAGTTTTTCCTCTAAATTTGGAACCATGATCAATGAAAAATTATTAAGTTATAAACTTCATCTATTAAATTTTTAAAGTTATAACCTGAATCTTACTTTATGAACACATGTAGAAAATATCATAGATTTAAATCTATTATTAGATTTTGCTAAAGAAAATTTAAATGTTTCTTAAAGTAAGTATCTTAAAAATGTCCCAGTGGATTTTGTAACTCTAAAAATTATTCATAAACATTATTTATTTTTCTTAAGTATTTTCCAACATAAAATATTTATCATTGTCCTAAAAATCTTTATGTTTTTCCTATTTCCTTAAACAAACACATAAAATGAGTTCTAAGAAAAAAATTCAAAAGAGAAATCCCCTAAGTAAGCAATCAAATGTATTTGAAAATGACTTGAGAAAAAATAATATGTTTTATGAAGAAAAAGCTACACACTTGACTTACTTAGTTGTGACTTAAAGTATGCAACATTTTATGAATATTTGCTAATGCCAAATGTATGCTTTTATAGAAATATATTTATTATTTAATGTTAAACATATGTTTTAGTATAAACATATCATATTCTAATTATTTGTCATAATCAAAGAATTATTACTTAATTTAATTTAAATTTTAATATTTCATTTTAATTAGATTTACTTTTAATATAATATTTAAAACAAACCATGTAATATTACTTCTTATTTGGCAAATTTTCAATTACATTTGCAAATAATTGCATTTGGCTCAAAATATTGCCCAAAAACAAATTAAATCTTAAATATACTTAAGTTTTTTCAAGATTTAATTCAGCCTTAAGGGTTTCATTTATATTGAGAATTGTTATTATGCATTTGGCATTTATATGTATGTCTGTTACTAAGAACCGTATTATTCTACCAAAAATTCTAATATTTCTATAAACACATTTTCTACCAGATTTTCGAATACGTTTTTTTTTTGGAAAATAAAATATTTAACTACTTAAAATTTAAACGTATAAATAATCCAGAGCATTTACAAACACAACAACAAATTTACAAAAAGATTTATTTATTCATCTGAATATGAGCACAACCCTAAATGTATGCAATACATTTATTGATATGTTTTAATATTGCAGCCCCTTGTATGTATGCTTTAGTTTTTGAAACTAAAATGTATATCAAAACAACAAATAATACTGCATATGCAGATGCTTACATAAATATCTAGATTTATATAGAGAATTTTCATTTTTTGCTTAAAATATTTGCTAAAATTTTAAAGATTTGCTAAATAGTCATGGGTGGGGATAGATTTTTTATTAAATGGGCTAGGTCTAAAAAAATTTATAGAAATTTTTCTTATTTTTGTAGGAAATTTTTCAAAAATTTCTTATTTTTATAGGAAATTCTTCAAAAATTTACTATTTTTATAGGAAATTTTTCAAAAATTTACTATTTTTATAGGAAATTTTTCAAAAATTTACTATTTTTATAGGAAATTTTTCAAAAATTTACTATTTTTATAGGAAATTTTTCAAAAATTTACTATTTTTATAGGAAATTTTTCAAAAATTTACTATTTTTATAGGAAATTTTTCAAAAATTTACTATTTTTATAGGAAATTTTTCAAAAATTTACTATTTTTATAGGAAATTTTTCAAAAATTTACTATTTTTATAGGAAATTTTTCAAAAATTTACTATTTTTATAGGAAATTTTTCAAAAATTTATTATTTTTATAGGAAATTTTTCAAAAATTTATTATTTTTATAGGAAATTTTTCAAAAATTTACTATTTTTATAGGAAATTTTTCAAAAATTTACTATTTTTATAGGAAATTTTTCAAAAATTTACTATTTTTATAGGAAATTTTTCAAAAATTTACTATTTTTATAGGAAATTTTTCAAAAATTTACTATTTTTATAGGAAATTTTTTAAAAAATTTACTATTTTTATAGGAAATTTTTCAAAAATTTACTATTTTTATAGGAAATTTTTCAAAAATTTACTATTTTTATACGAAATTTTTCAAAAATTTACTATTTTTATAGGAAATTTTTCAAAAATTTACTGTTTTTATAGGAAATTTTTCAAAAATTTACTATTTTTATAGGAAATTTTTCAAAAATTTACTATTTTTATAGGAAATTTTTCAAAAATTTCCTATTTTTATAGGAAATTTTTCAAAAATTTCCTATTTTTATAGGAAATTTTTCAAAAATTTCCTATTTTTATAGGAAATTTTTCAAAAATTTCCTATTTTTATAGGAAATTTTTCAAAAATTTTCTATTTTTATAGGAAATTTTTCAAAAATTTCCTATTTTTATAGGAAATTTTTCAAAAATTTTCTATTTTTATAGGAAATTTTTCAAAAATTTGCTATCTTTATAGGAAATTTTTCAAAAATTTGCTATCTTTATAGGAAATTTTTCAAAAATTTACTATTTTTATAGGAAATTTTTCAAAAATTTACTATTTTTATAGGAAATTTTTTTAAAAATTTACTATTTTTATAGGAAATTTTTCAAAAATTTACTATTTTTATAGAAAATTTTTCAAAAATTTACTATTTTTATAGGAAATTTTTCAAAAATTTACTATTTTTATAGAAAATTTTTCAAAAATTTCCTATTTTTATAGGAAATTTTTCAAAAATGTCCTATTTTTTTTAGGAAATTTTTCAAAAATTTACTATTTTTATAGGAAATTTTTCAAAAATTTACTATTCTTATAGGAAATTTTTCAAAAATTTACTATTCTTATAGGAAATTTTTCAAAAATTTACTATTTTTATAGGAAATTTTTCAAAAATTTACTATTTTTATAGGAAATTTTTCAAAAATTTACTATTTTTATAGGAAAATTTTCAAAAATTTACCATTTTTATAGGAAATTTTTCAAAAATTTACTATTTTTATAGGAAATTTTTCAAAAATTTACTATTTTTATAGGAAATTTTTCAAAAATTTACTGTTTTTATAGGAAATTTTTCAAAAATTTACTATTTTTATAGGAAATTTTTCAAAAATTTACTATTTTTATAGGAAATTTTTCAAAAATTTACTATTTTTATAGGAAATTTTTCAAACATTTACTATTTTTATAGGAAATTTTTCAAAAATTTACTATTTTTATAGGAAATTTTTCAAAAATTTACTATTTTTATAGGAAATTTTTCAAAAATTTACTATTTTTATAGGAAATTTTTCAAAAATTTACTATATTTATAGGAAATTTTTCAAAAATTTACTATTTTTATAGGAAATTTTTCAAAAATTTTTATAGGATTTTTTCAAAAATTTACTATTTTTATAGAAAATTTGTCAAAATTTTATTTTTTCTATTGGAAATTTATTTCTTTTACTGGAAATTTTTCAAAAATTTCTTATTTTTACAGAAAATTTTAAAAAAATTGTTATTTTTATAATAAATTTTTCAAAAATTTCTTATTTTTATAAAAAAATTTTCAAAAAAAAAAATTTCCTATTTTTATAGGAAATTTTTCAAAAATGTCCTATTTTTTTTAGGAAATTTTTCAAAAATTTACTATTTTTATAGGAAATTTTTCAAAAATTTACTATTCTTATAGGAAATTTTTCAAAAATTTACTATTCTTATAGGAAATTTTTCAAAAATTTACTATTTTTATAGGAAATTTTTCAAAAATTTACTATTTTTATAGGAAATTTTTCAAAAATTTACTATTTTTATAGGAAAATTTTCAAAAATTTACCATTTTTATAGGAAATTTTTCAAAAATTTACTATTTTTATAGGAAATTTTTCAAAAATTTACTATTTTTATAGGAAATTTTTCAAAAATTTACTGTTTTTATAGGAAATTTTTCAAAAATTTACTATTTTTATAGGAAATTTTTCAAAAATTTACTATTTTTATAGGAAATTTTTCAAAAATTTACTATTTTTATAGGAAATTTTTCAAACATTTACTATTTTTATAGGAAATTTTTCAAAAATTTACTATTTTTATAGGAAATTTTTCAAAAATTTACTATTTTTATAGGAAATTTTTCAAAAATTTACTATTTTTATAGGAAATTTTTCAAAAATTTACTATATTTATAGGAAATTTTTCAAAAATTTACTATTTTTATAGGAAATTTTTCAAAAATTTTTATAGGATTTTTTCAAAAATTTACTATTTTTATAGAAAATTTGTCAAAATTTTATTTTTTCTATTGGAAATTTATTTCTTTTACTGGAAATTTTTCAAAAATTTCTTATTTTTACAGAAAATTTTAAAAAAATTGTTATTTTTATAATAAATTTTTCAAAAATTTCTTATTTTTATAAAAAAATTTTCAAAAATTTCCTATTTTTATAGAAAATTTTTTACAAATATCTTATTTTATAGGAATTGAAAAATTTTCAAAAATTTCCTTTTTTTGTTTGGTGCGAACCTCTACAAACGTTCCTTCCCCAGCCATATTGCCGAAATGAAATTATGCAAAGGATACATTGACATAAGAACTTAATATTTCAAGTACTTAAACACAAATACATTTACTAAATATTTACAACTACATGTATATATTTAACTACTATATGTACTTAAATCTTATAGATATGTATGTAAAATAAACTTCTAAATGAATAAAATTTTGTCTTTATGAAAAAATATTTATTATCCAAAAAGAAAAAAAAATAAAGAAAAATATTCATATGCAGTAATAATTTTTACTTTAGCAGTATTTAAACAGAGATTTACTATACATCCTTATATAATGAACACAGACATATTTACATTTGTATATGGTTAAATGTAAATAATATAAACTCAAGAGTTTATTGTATATTTGCTAAAGCTTAAAGTGAAATTTATCTATAATTATCGAGAGTAAAGTGTTAACTTAAAAAATATTTTTATTATTTTTTTTTTTCTGTATATATTTATTTTATTTTGATATTTAAATCTTTCTCTTGAGGTCTCTGATATGTATTTGATTTATTTATTTTAATTCTTGTAAAATAAAATTATTTACCTTTTATATCTACATATGCTGCTACTGCCGATTAAAGAGTTATTATTACATAATTTTAGGCTAAATAAAATACGTATATTTTAAATACTTTTCTATAAAAACAGGAAATTTTTTTATAAAAATAGGAAATTTTTAACAATTTCCTATAAAAATAGTAAATTTTTGAAAAAATTTCTATAAAAATAGGAAATTTTTGAAAAATTTCCTACAAAAATCGGATATTTTTGAAAAATTTCCTACAAAAATCGGATATTTTTGAAAAATTTCCTATAAAATAGGAAATTTTTTCTACAAAAAGTTTCTACAGAAAATTTTGCTTTAAAAAATTTGTATAGGGAATTTTCTATAAAAAATTTCTATAGAAAAATTTTCTTTAAAAAATTTCTATCGTAAATTTTTCTTTAAAAAATTTCTATATAAATTTTTTCTATAAAAAATTTTTCCATAAAAATTTTTTTTTCAAAAATTTCCTATAAAATTTCCTTTAAAATCAAACAATTTTTTTAAAAATTTCCTTTAAAATTTCTACCAACTTTAAACTACAAAACAAAAATATTTCTAAAAAAAAATTCTATAGAAAATTTTTCTTTAAAAAATTTCTACAATTTCTCTAAAAAAATTCTATAAAAAATTTCAATTCTAGAAAATTTCTATTTCTAGAAAATTTTTCTATAAAAAATTTCTATAGAAAATTTTTTCTATAAAAAATTTCTATAGGAAATTTTTCTATAAAAAAATTTGTATAGAAAACTTTCTTTAAAAAATTTCTATAGAAAATTTTTCTTTAAAAAATTTCCATAGAAAATTTTTCTTCAAAAAAATTTCTATATCAATTTTTTCGATAAAAAATTTCTATAGGAAATTTTTCTATAAAAAAATTTGTATAGAAAATTTTTCTTTAAAAAATTTCTATAGAAAATTTTTCTTTAAAAAATTTCTATAGAAAATTTTTCTTTAAAAAATTTCTATATCAACTTTTTCTATAAAAAATTTCTGTAGAAAATATTTCTTTAAAAAATTTCTATATAAATTTTTTCTATAAAAAATTTCTATAGAAAATTTTACTATAAAAAATTTTTCTATAAAACTTTATTTTTCAAAAATTTTTAGTTATAGGAAATTTTTTAAAAATTTCCTTATTCTATAGGAACTTTTTCAAAAATTTCCTATTTCTATAGGAACTTTTTCAAAAATTTCCTATTTCTATAGGAACTTTTTCAAAAATTTCCTATTTCTATAGGAAATTTTTCAAAAATTTCCTATTTCTATAGGAAATTTTTCAAAAATTTCCTATTTCTATAGGAAATTTTTCAAAAATTTCCTATTTCTATAGGAAATTTTTTAAAGATTTCCTCTTTCTATAGGAAATTTTTTAAAGATTTCCTCTTTCTATAGGAAATTTTTCAAAAATTTCCTATTTCTATAGGAAATTTTTCAAAAATTTCGTATTTCTATAGGAAATTTTTCAAATATTTCTTATTTTTATAGGAAATTTTTCAAAGATTTCTTATTTCTATAGGAAATTTTTCAAAAATTTCTTATTTCGATAGGAAATTTTTCAAAAATTTCGTATCTTAGTAGAAAATTTTTCAAAAATTTTCTTATTTTAGTAGGAAATTTTTCAAAAATTTTTTTATAAAAAAAATTTCTATAGAAATTTTTTAAAGAAAAATTTTCTACAGAAAATTTTACTATAAAAAATTTCTATAGAAAATTTTTCTAAAAAAAACTTCTATAGAAAATTTTTCTATAAAAAATTTCTATAGAAAATTTTTCTATAAAAAATTTGTATAGAAAATTTTTCTTTAAAAAAATTCTATATCAACTTTTTCTATAAAAAATTTCTGTAGAAAATATTTCTTTAAAAAATTTCTATATAAATTTTTTCTATAAAAAATTTCTATAGAAAATTTTACTATAAAAAATTTTTCTATAAAATTTTATTTTTCAAAAATTTTTAGTTATAGGAAATTTTTTAAAAATTTCCTATTTCTATAGGAAATTTTTCAAAAATTTCCTATTTCTATAGGAAATTTTTTAAAGATTTCCTCTTTCTATAGGAAATTTTTCAAAAATTTCCTATTTCTATAGGAAATTTTTCAAAAATATCGTATTTCTATAGGAAATTTTTCAAATATTTCTTATTTTTATAGGAAATTTTTCAAAGATTTCTTATTTCTATAGGAAATTTTTCAAAAATTTCTTATTTCGATAGGAAATTTTTCAAAAATTTCGTATTTTAGTGGAAAATTTTTCAAAAATTTTCTTATTTTAGTAGGAAATTTTTCAAAAATTTTTTTATAAAAAAAAGTTCTATAGAAATTTTTTAAAGAAAAATTTTCTACAGAAAATTTTACTATAAAAAATTTCTATAGAAAATTTTTCTAAAAAAAACTTCTATAGAAAATTTTTCTATAAAAAATTTCTATAGAAAATTTTTCTATAAAAAATTTTTATAGAAAATTTTTCTTTAAAAAATTTCTATAGAAAATTTTTCTATGAAAAATTTCTTTAGAAAATTTTTCTATAAAAAATATTTATCTATAAAAAATTTCTATAGAAATTTTTTCTTTAAAAAATGTTTATAGAGAATTTTATAAAATAATTAATAAAAAATTTCTATAGAAATTTTTTAAATAAAAAATTTCTATAGAAAATTTTTCTATAAAAAATTTCTATAGAAAATTTTTCTATAAAAAATTTCTATAGAAAATTTTTCTATAAAAAATTTCTATAGAAAATTTTTCAAACATTTTTATTCATTATAGGAGATTTTTCAAAAATAGAAAATTTTTCTATAAAAAATTTCTATAGAAAATTTTTTAAACATTTTTATTTATTATAGGAGATTTTTCAAAAATTTCCTATTTTTATAGGAAATTTTTAAAAAATTTGAAAAATTTCCTATAAAACCAAAAAATTTTTTTAAAATATCCTCTAAAATTTCTTTAATTGTATTCAAAACTTTAAAGCTCTTTTTTAATCACTTCTTTCTTTAGTTTGTTCTACCAACTTAAAACTACAAAACAAAATTATTTCTGACTCGAATTTTTTTAAACAAGAAAGTTTATAATTCTTTACAAAGATTTTTTTTATTATTCTTTATAGCAGATTCTTCAGCGATATAAGAAAGATATTGATAATATTTCAAAAAAGTTATATTTCTTTTAATATTGAACTTTTGTTTGGTATTTTTTTAGAAAAGTTTTATTTGCATTGCCTACTTTAATGAGCAAATATATTAAACAAAACATTGCCGTCTTTAAAGAGCATAACTTAAACTGATAGCGAAATATATATATACGTGCATATGTTTCGATGTTATTGCTTAAATATCATATAAAATATGTTATATACTTTATTTTAATAGTATTCCTCTTAAACTGTTTTTAAGGCAATAAAACCCTTTTTTTACACTCGAACGTAAGTAAAATAAATTTACATACATTAACATTGTGAGAAAAGACATAAACATGCATACATGTTTCTTTATATTCATATATACACAAAGTATGTGGATTTTATATACAATATATTACAAGTTGGTTGAAAAAAAAAAAACTTTTAAAAAAATTCAGAAAAAAATATTTTTTTTTATAAGCAAAACTGTTTTAAAAATGATGCTACTGCTAACCCACAATATAAAATAAAATAAAACTATAAGAAAAATTACATAAAAATTTATGTCAAAAAGCTAAACCAAAAATAAGAAAAATATACGAGAGTATATGTATATATTTGTTCACAAATAACACTGTGCTACAAGAAAAGTAGTCTTAGGATATGCTTATAAATCGGATTTTACAATCCTATTCATTGAACACAATTTCTAGTAATTGATAATGTGATTAAATCATCAAAGTTGGCTCAAACGAAATTTAACATAAACCTCCTCAAAGTATGCAACACAATATAAACAAATGCTACAACTTAAACAAAAATTTGTTTATAAAATTATTTGCATCATTTTTCTCTTTTACTTTTACTTACACAGTGTAATCCTAGCTAAGGGTTATGTTAATCCTTTGCCACCTACCCACCAGCAGGCGAAAAACGCTAAATAAAGATAGACATCCTTAAGATTCTGGTGATATGAAGAAATTTGTTTAAGTTTTTGGTTAATCTGCATAAATTTTCGGAAGGTGTGAATGAGCGTAGAAACATAACAACTTGACATTTTTCTAAGCAACGTTGTTTTCTTTCTAGTCTTCGTATTTTTATTTTGTAAGGATTTTATTTAGTTTATATTGGCGTTAGTTGCTATATCCTGGGTGTTAGTTTTATTTAAGATTTCAATTTATTCTTGTTAGTTTTATAAAAAAAACGTTAGCATAAACGAATTTGAATATATTTTTTATCATATACCAAAAGATTTAGTTAACCTTCAGTTTTTTTTTAAGCTTTTGTAAATTTTCGAAAATAATTGTGGAATAAATTTGAATTTTTACTGTAGTCAATATGTTATTTTGGCTAATGGTGGGGTAAACGAATTTGAATAAAAATTAGTTTTGAGGAAAATTTATGGATTTTTAAGCAATTGATGAAATTTTGTTGATACAAATAAATACAGTTTAACTTTTAAGTTTAAGAAGAAAAATTTCTATAAAAAATTTTTATAGAAAATTTTTCTCTAAAAAATTTTTATAGAAAATTTTTCTATTAAAAAATTTTTTTAGAAAATTTTTATATAAAAAATTTTTATAGAAAAATTTTCTATCAAATATTTCTATATAAAATTTTCGTATAAAAAATTTCTAAAGCTAATTTTTCTATAAACAAATTTCTATAGAAAATTTGTTTATAAAAAATTTCTATAGAAAATTTTCTATAAAAAATTTCTATAGAAAATATTTCTATTAAAAATTTCTCTAGAAAATTTTTTCATAAAAAATGTATCTTGAAATTTTTTTATGAAAAACTTCTATAGAAAATTTATCTAGAATAAATGTCTATAGAAAATTTTATAGAAAAAATTTCTATAGAAAATTTTTCTATAAAAAATTTCTATAGAAAATTTTTCTAGAACAAATTTCTACAGAAAATTTTTCTAGAACAAATTTCTACAAAAAATTTTTCTAGCCTAAAAATCTGTAGAAAATTTTTCAAGAAAAATTTCTGTAAAACATTTTTCTTTAAAAATTTTTTATAGAAAAAAAATGTTATACAAAAATTTTCTATAGAATTTTCTTATAGAAATAATATTGTATAGAAATTTTCTATCGAAAAAAATTTCTAAACGAATTTTTATACAAAAATTATTTAAAGAAAAAAAAATTATTTATAGAAAATATTTTCTATAGAAATTTGTATAATAATTTTTATAGAAAATTTTTCTGTAAAAATTTTCAATAGAAATATTTTATACAAAAATTTTCTATAAAAATTTCTTGTACAAAAATTTTCTAAAAAAATTTTATATACATAAACTTTTTATAGAAATTTTTTTTACAAAAATTTTCTATAGAAATTAGTTTATAGAAAAATTTTCTACAGATATTTTTTCTAAAAATAAATTTTATAGAAAATTTATCTGTAAAAAATTTCTAAGCAAAATTGTCTATGGAAAATTTTTCTTCAAAAAAATTTCTATAGAAAAATTTTCTTCATAAAATTTCAATAGAATAAAAAATTTATATAGAAAGTTTTTTGTTTAAAGTTTCTATAAAAAATTTGTTATAAAAAATGTTTATAGAAAAATTTCCTATAAAAAATTTTTCTATAAAAAATTTCTATAGAAAATGTTTTTATAAAAAATTTCTATAGAAAATTTTTCTATAAAAATTTCTATAGAAAATTTTTCTATAAAAATTTCTATAGAAAATTTTTCTATAAAAATTTCTATAGAAAATTTTTCTATAAAAATTTCTATAGAAAATTTTTCTATAAAAATTTCTATAGAAATTTTTTCTATAAAAAATTTCTATGGAAAATTTCGTATAAATAATTTTCATAGAAAATTTTTCTATAAAAAATTTATACAGAAAATTTTTCGATTGAAAAAAATTTTTTTCTGTAAAACATTTCTTTAGAAAATTTTTCTGTAAAACATTTCTATAGAAAATTTTTCTATAAAAAATTTCTATAGAAAATTTTTCTATAAATAATTTATTTAAAAAATTTTTCTTTAGAAAATTTTTCTATAGAAAATTTCTATAGAAAACTTTTCTATAAAAAAATTTTCTAAAAAATAATTTCTACAGAAAATTTTTCTATAAAAAATTTCTATAGAAAATTTTTCTATAAAAAATTTCTATAGAAAATTTTTTTATAAAAAATTTCTATAGAAAATTTTTCTATAAAAAATTTCTATAGAAAATTTTTCTATATAAATTTCTATAGAAAATTTTTCTATAAAAAATTTTTATAAAAAAATTTTCTATCAGAAATTTATATAGAAAATTTTTCTATAGAAAAAATTCTCTACAAAAAATTTCTATAGAAAATTTTTCTTTAAAAAATTTCTATAGAAAATTTTTCTATAAAAAATTTCTATAGAAAATTTTTCTATAAAAAATTTCTATAAAAAATTTCTATAGACAACTTTTCTATAAAAAATTTCTCAACAAAATTTTTCTATAAAAAAAATTTCTATAGAAATGTTTCTATTAAAATTTGCTATGGAAAAATTTTCTACAGAAAGGAATTTCTATAGAAAATTTTTGTATTAAAAATTTCTCAAGAAAATTTTTGTACAAAAAAATTTTCTATAGAAAATTTTCTATAAAAAATTTCTATAGAAAATTTTGCAATAAAAAATTTCTACAAAATTTCTATAGAAAATTTTTCCATAAAAAATTTCGACAAAAAATTTTTCTATAAAAAATTTCTATAGAAAATTTTTCTATTAAAATTTCTTTAGAAAATTTTTCTATAGAAAATTTTTCTATAAAAATTTCTTTAGAAAATTTTTCTATAGAAAATTTTTCTATAAAAAATTTCTCTAAGAATTTCGATAGAAAATTTTTCTATAAAAAATTTCTTTAGAAAATTTTTCTATAAAAAAATTTCTTTAGAAAATGTTTAATAAAAAAATTTCTATAGAACATTTTTCTATAAAAAATTTGTATAAAAAATTTTCATAGAAAATTTTTCGAAAAAAATTGCTATAGAAAATTTTTCTATAAAAAATTTCTATTAAAAAATTAGAAAATAGAAAAAGACTTTTCTTTCTATAAAAAATTTCGAAAGAAAAATTTTCCATAAAAAATGTTTATAGAAAATTTTTCTTTAAACAATTTCTTAATAACATTTCTATAGAAAATTTTTCTATACAAAATTTTCTTTTAAAAAAATTTCTATGGAAAATTTTTCTATACAAAACTTCTATGGAAAATTTTCGATAAAAAAAATTTCTATAGAAATATATCGAAAAATTTTCTACAGAAAAGAATTTCTATAAAAAATGATTCTATAAAAAATTTCTATAGAAAATTTTTCTACACAAAATTTCTACGGAAATTTGTACTATAAAAAAATTTCTATAAAAATTTTCGGGTTTAAAATTCATATTAAGCTATTGTTTCTAAAATCTCTATTAAGTTTGAATTTCTTTAAAATGCAGTTGGATACTTTTTTGATACTTAAATCGAGATTAAGATTTTCATTAAATATTGTTGCATTCTTTTTGGTGTTCCCATTGCTGAGTTGTTGTTTATACGACTTAATCTTTTTCACACATTTTTTTATATATGTTTTTCTGTTAATATTGTACAACAGCACCTAAACATATGCAACTATTTAAAAAGATATTTTCTTAGTAGTATTTTACCAAAAATGAGTATTCAGAAAATTTTGCAAGAAAAAAAAAAGGTAACCAACAAAAAAAATTACGAAATAAGATAAAAATGTTAAACATTTTAGAGAAAAGAAACATCCGGTGCAGTTGGTGGTAACACACAAAACATTTGTGCTAGTTTCTATGAATATTTAATTGTATACTTTAAGGAGTTAAGTTGTTTTACGGCCACATACAAATGGTTGTATATGGCAACTAAATACTTTGGATGTTTGAAAGACAGACAGAGACAGATGGTTAGAAAAACATAATTAGACAGACAAAAACTAAAATGAAATTAAAAAGTATCTGATAGCAAATCTACAAACATTGCATTTAATTTCATTTCATTTTCCAAAGCATACTTTTAAGGAGATATAAAAACAAAAATAATGAGAGCAGAAGAGACTTATGTGTCTGTTTAAAGAATTTAGAGATGAATGTGCCATTTTTAAAATAAATTAAATACTCAATTAAGACTTAAGAAAAATTTTGGTGAATTTAAAATTTAAGTGTTTAACATATGCACACACACATTTAACTATGTTGGCATTTATGAGGCAAATACTCTAAATTCCACTGCATACTTTGCGGCTTAGTAATTTTAGTATCTTAAACTGTTTTATACTTTAAGATACTTAAATATTATGAAACCTATTTGCCTTAACATGTGCTCCAGCATCTTGAGTACGTGTGTGCAGGTTTTAGCAGCCACTAATTTTGCCAATAATAAACAAGATGCCTTAAAGTATGCTGTACTTATGTTTAAATCAGTTAAATAACTTGCATATCAGTGTGGTTTCTCTTAATGTGGCTACACGTTGCATATAATGTGCGGCATACTTTAGGGATTTAATTTTAAGCAGAATTAAAGCCCATTTCTAGGTGTTACATAATTTTAGTATATATTATTTAGTTTAAGGGATTCAAATATTCAGAAATATATTAACTCACGTTTTCCTTGGGAAAAATTATTAAATATTACCACACCACAATTTTCATAAAAATAAATTGTAATTTTTTTTTTTTGCAAAATTACATTATTTCAATTTCGTTGAACACGCTGGACGGTTTCATTTCCAGTCATGTCCATTTAACATGCTGTTACCATCTTTAGAAATTTGGCCAAGAGGAATGGAAAAAACATGAAAAAAAATTCAACAAATATAATTGACAATGTTGGGTTTCAAAAAATGTTCCTAGGAAAGCAGAGGCAGGGAAGTGGACGAAAAATGAGTGGCAGACATATATGAGTTACCCAAAACTTACATAGTATTTTTGTTTCATCAGATATATTTTATTTCTCTGTATGCTCACTCCTTTTTGGCTTCATGCCTCCTTAGCTCAGAACAATGCTTTGATTTCACAAAAAATGTCTACGAAAAAGATATAATAAGAATTTAGTTACACACTTATATATGTATATAAAATTTTCAAAAAAGGGTATTTTGTTTGAAAAAAAATTCATTGCATAATTTCAGGGATTCCTATTTATTTAGCAATTTTTTTAAATGGAAATAATGTGTATTAATTACGTCATTAATTTGGAAAAAATTAACAAAAAATTCGCAAGATTCGTATTAAAATTAACAAATTTTCATTAAATATTTTCAAGCATAATTTTAGGAAGAACTTTTTTTTATAGAAAAATTTTCTATAAAAATTTTTTATAGAAAAATTTTCTATATTAACTCTTTATAAAAAAACTTTCTATAAACATTTTTTAAAGAAAAATTTTTTATAGAAAAATTTTCCTAACAAATTTTTTACAAAAATTTTTATAGAAAAATTTTCCTAGTTTTATAGAAAAATTTTCTATAGAAATTTTTCTTAGAAAAATTTTCTATAAAAATTTTTTAGAGCAAAATTTTCTATAGAAATTTTTTATATCAAAATTTTCTATAGAATTTTTTTTATAGAAAAATTTTCTTTAGAAATTTTTTATAGAAAAATTTTCTATAGAAATTTTTTTTAGAAAAATGTTATAGAAAATTTTCTTTAGAATTTTTTTATAGAAAAATTTTTTTAAAAAATTTTTTATAGAAAAATTTTTTTAAAAACATTTTATAGAAAAATTTTCTATATAAATTTTTTATAGAAAAATTTTCTATAAAAATTTTTGTTTCTAGAAAAATTAGCTATAGAAACTTTTTATAGAAAAATTCAATAAAGAAATTTTTTACAAAAAAAATTTCTATAGAAATTTTTCATAGAAAAATTTTGTATACAAATTTTTTATAGAAAAATTTTCTGTTGAAATTTTTTATAGAAAAATTTTCTATAGAAATTTTTTAATAGAAATATTTTCGCAAAAAAGTTTTTATAGAAATTTTTTAAAGAAAAATTTTTTTATAAAAAAATTTTCTATAGAAATTTTCTAGAGCAAAATTTTCTATAAAAATTATTTAAATCAAAATTTTCTATAGAATTTTTTTATATAAAAATTTTCTTTAGAAATTTTTTATAGAAAAATTTTCTATAAAAATATTTTTTCTAGAAAAATTTGCTATAGAAACTTTTTATTGAAAAATTCATTAAAGAAATTTTTTACAAAATAAATTTCTATAGAAATTTTTCATAAAAAAATTTTCTATAGAAATTTTTTAAAGAAAAATTTTCTATAGAAATTTTTTAGTAGAAAAATTTTCGCTAAAAATTTTTTATAGAAAAATTTTCTAAAGAAATTTTTTATAGAAAAATTTTCTAAAGAAATTTTTTATAGAAAAATTTTTTCTATAGAAATTTTTTATAGGAAACTTTTTAATAGAAATTATTTATAGAAAAATTTTCTATAGAAATTTCTTAGAGAAAAATTTCCTATAGAAATTTTTTAGAGGAAAATTTTCTATAGAAATTTTTTAGAGAAAAATTTTCTAAATAAAAATTTTGTATAGGTTTTTTTTATAGAAAATTTTTCTATAGAAATTTTTGTTCTTAATTTTTCCATAAAAAATTTAAAATACTTTCGAAATAACCCAATATAATATAAAATCTCTAGCTTAAAAACTTTAATCCATTTACAAAATGTAAATATAATTTCCTTTTTATATCAAAAAAAAGTTTTGTTATCTTTTAAAAGTTGTTTTAATGTCAAAATCTAATGTTTGTGTTAAAAATCATGAATTTTAGATTTCAAAGTTTAATTTAATTTTGAACCATAAATCTTATTCCAATTTCTCAAATATGTTCAAAATTTAAGTTTTTCTTTTGATTATATCTTTTTTTTTGTTTATTTTTTATTATAGTGATGGGAAAGTTTTATTTATGACTTTAATAAATCTTTTTGCATAAATTAAAAAATCACAAGTTCTCAAATAAAAAAATCAAGTTGTCAAAAATCATTATTTTCGTGATAATTTAACTCAAGTGAAAAAATTTTCAACCATTTATTAAATATGTAAATGCTAAAATTTGTAAAATAAAACTCCCCTTTATGAAAAATCAGACTTACTCATACGATTAAAAGTAATTCGTGGAGTGAGTGCTTACACATGAGTGAAACAAGACAGTCCGTCCGTATGCCAAATAACCGAGACATACATACACATACACACATGGAAAAGGAAAAGCAAACATATATGTTTGGTTATGACTATATATATATAGTCATAACCCATACATACTTATATAGAATGTTTGGCCAAAAACAACACTTGATTATTTAAGATCCATCCAGCATTAAAAATCTCAACCCTCAACCTAAATTTCTCCATCAGAGAAAAATATATATAAACTTATACATATATATTTATATATATATAAAATAAAGAAACATTCATCGTACAAAAATCATAAGAACAGAACAGAATATCCAACAGATTGAATAAGACTGAAAAGAGCCATAAGCACAGCAAAAATATAAAAAATTCCAAAAAAGTATGAAAAAAAACATGACGCCATAAAGTCGGCTTCTTTTAGTTATATTTTATAAATTTAATAGATAAATATACAAATACAAACATACAAAGACATTATATTATTTTAGCAAACACACACACTCTCAACCAAATCAAAGGACAAACATTTCACAAAAAGAACTTAAAGCCAAAAAATAGCTTTAAGTTGTTTCAATGAAAGCATTTTCACTCCTTTTCAGTATCTTTTTAGTATATGCAGCCAATTCCGTTTTTTTTCGTATACATTTTGAAACTATAAAATAAAAATTTGTTGTCTACTTTTAGGTCCTACAACCGTACAAATGGTTTCACAAAATCGTCCGCCACCACCACCAATGCCGGTACCCGTGCAAGTACCTCAGGGCCAGGTAATGCAGCCATATGTCAATGAAAGTGGCACGTTGACACATGTGGTATTGTCGCCGCAACAATATCAGCAACTACATGCCGGCCAAGGACACATGCATCCGCCATTTGTAAGTTTTTCTTTTCTTTTAACTTTTTTTGTTATTTATTTATATTTGAAATTTATACAAATTTTTATAAGGATTTATTTTAAAGTTTTTTTTTGTTAAGGTAAAATGCTTAATGTTCTGTATGTCCAGTTTGTTTGAACAAAGCACATTTATTTGGCTTGGCCAATCATTTTTCTTGCTATGAATCATTCTTGAAGGACTAGAGGACATTTTAGAAATTTTCAAGATTTTAATGTAATTGACAGGATATGAATAAACTAAAACATTGAGTACATAAACTAAGACATAGATTAAGACATAGACTGAGACATAGATTAAGACATTAATTAAGACATAGACTTAGTTATAGACTAAAATATGGACTATGACATAGACTAAGACTTAGACTTAAGACATATTTAGACTTAAACATAAACTAAGACATACACTAAGAAATAGACCAAGACAAAGACTAAGAAAAATTTTCTTTAGAAATTTTTTATAGCAAAATTTTCTATAGAAATTTTTTTAAGAAAAACTTTCTATAGAAATTTTTTATAGAAAAATTTTCTATCGAAATTTTTTGATAGAAAAATTTTGTATAGAAATTTTTTTATAGAAAAATTTTCTTTAGCAATTTTTTATAGAAAAATTTTCTATAGAAATTCTTTATAGACAAATTTTCTATCAAAATTTTTTATAGAAAAATTTTCTATAGAATTTTTTTATAGAAATTTTTTATAGAAAAATTTGCTATAGAAATTTTTTATAGAAAAATTTGCTATAGAAATTTTTTATCAAAATTTTTTTATAGAAAAATTTTCTATAGAAATTTTTTATAGAGAAATTTTTTACAGTAAAATTTTCTATAGAAATTTTTTATAGAAAAATTTTCCGAAGAAATTTTTTTTATAAAAAAATTTTCTATAGAAATTTTTTATAGACCAAATTTCTATAGAAATTTTTTATAGAAAAATTTTCTTTAGAAATTTTTTATAGAAAAATTTTCTATAGAAATTTTTTATTGAAAAATTTTCTTTGGAAATTTTTTATAGAAAAATTTTCTTTAGAAATTTTTTATAGAACAATTTTCTATAGAAATTTTTTATAGAAAAATTTTCTGTAGAAATGTTTTATAGAAAAATTTTCTATAAACATTTTTCATAGAAAAATTTTCTAAAGAAATTTTTTTATACAAAAATTTTTCTTAAACTAAGAAATTGACCAAGACAAAGACTAAGAAAAATTTTCTTTAGAAATTTTTTATAGAAAAATTTTCTATAGAAATTTTTTATAGAAAAATTTTTTTTAGAAATTTTTTATAGAAAAATTTTCTATTGAAATTTTTTATAGAAAAATTTTCTATAGAAATTTTTTATAGAAAAATTTTCTATAGAAATTTTTTATAGAAAAATTTTCTATAGAAATTTTTTATAGAAAAATTTTCTTTAGAAATTTTTTATAGAAAAATTTTCTATTGAAATTTTTTATAGAAAAATTTTCTTTAGAAATTTTTTATAGAAAAATTTTCTATAAAAATTTTTCATAGAAAAATTTTCTAAAGAAATTTTTTTCTAGAAAAATTTTCCTTAGACTAAGAAATGGACCAAGACAAAAACTAAGAAAAATTTTCTTTAGAAATTTTTTATAGAAAAATTTTCTATAGAAATTTTTTATAGAAAAATTTTCTATAGAAATTTTTTATAGAAAAATTTTCTTTAGAAATTTTTTATAGAAAAATTTTTTATTGAAATTTTTTGTAGAAAAATTTTCTATAGAAATTTTTTTTAAAGAAAAATTTTCTTTAGACTAAGAAATAGACCAAGACAAAGACTAAGAAAAATCTTCTTTAGAAATTTTTTATAGAAATTTTTTATGTTAAGAGGTTGTGGGTTCGAATCCGGGCTCAGGTTCATATCATAAATTTTTATTTTTTAATTTTAATAATTTTTATGATTTTTAAATTAGATTAATAATTTTTAAGAATACTGAAAAAACTATGTGACACTTAGCAGTGTGGAATGCTGCATTTTCTGTCCCGCTACGGACTTCATCAGCACACTGTGTCACCAACTGTTAGATGCCAGTAGTTAAGATCATCTATTTAACTGAATTCTTAAGCGAAATTGAAAACGAGAATTATATTAACACTCATTTCTATTTCACCTATGACCATATGATCGATTCAGTTAGACGAACTTATCCACCATAGTTTTTTCCTTTTTATGTTTTGTATTCCTATCCTTTATTAATCTACATTTACTTTGTACTTTAACCAACTGTCAGCTGGTAATGAAGACAAAGATTTTTGTTTTGACAAGTTTCTGTTTATTCTTTTACGTTAATGCAAATTTGAATTTAGTATCAACTTGAAAGAGTTAGTGAAAACATGTAAATCGCGGTGCCCATGCAATTTAATTGAAAGAAATTAATTTTTAGTTGAACCATGAATTTATGTTAAGAGGTTGTGGGTTCGAATCCGGGCTCAGGTTCATATCATAAATTTTTATTTTTTAATTTTAATAATTTTTATGATTTTTAAATTAGATTAATAATTTTTAAGAATACTGAAAAAACTATGTGACACTTAGCAGTGTGGAATGCTGCATTTTCTGTCCCGCTACGGACTTCATCAGCACACTGTGTCACCAACTGTTAGATGCCAGTAGTTAAGATCATCTATTTAACTGAATTCTTAAGCGAAATTGAAAACGAGAATTATATTAACACTCATTTCTATTTCACCTATGACCATATGATCGATTCAGTTAGACGAACTTATCCACCATAGTTTTTTCCTTTTTATGTTTTGTATTCCTATCCTTTATTAATCTACATTTACTTTGTACTTTAACCAACTGTCAGCTGGTAATGAAGACAAAGATTTTTGTTTTGACAAGTTTCTGTTTATTCTTTTACGTTAATGCAAATTTGAATTTAGTATCAACTTGAAAGAGTTAGTGAAAACATGTAAATCGCGGTGCCCATGCAATTTAATTGAAAGAAATTAATTTTTAGTTGAACCATGAATTTATGTTAAGAGGTTGTGGGTTCGAATCCGGGCTCAGGTTCATATCATAAATTTTTATTTTTTAATTTTAATAATTTTTATGATTTTTAAATTAGATTAATAATTTTTAAGAATACTGAAAAAACTATGTGACACTTAGCAGTGTGGAATGCTGCATTTTCTGTCCCGCTACGGACTTCATCAGCACACTGTGTCACCAACTGTTAGATGCCAGTAGTTAAGATCATCTATTTAACTGAATTCTTAAGCGAAATTGAAAACGAGAATTATATTAACACTCATTTCTATTTCACCTATGACCATATGATCGATTCAGTTAGACGAACTTATCCACCATAGTTTTTTCCTTTTTATGTTTTGTATTCCTATCCTTTATTAATCTACATTTACTTTGTACTTTAACCAACTGTCAGCTGGTAATGAAGACAAAGATTTTTGTTTTGACAAGTTTCTGTTTATTCTTTTACGTTAATGCAAATTTGAATTTAGTATCAACTTGAAAGAGTTAGTGAAAACATGTAAATCGCGGTGCCCATGCAATTTAATTGAAAGAAATTAACTCTTTCAAGTTGATACTAAATTCAAATTTGCATTAACGTAAAAGAATAAACAGAAACTTGTCAAAACAAAAATCTTTGTCTTCATTACCAGCTGACAGTTGGTTAAAGTACAAAGTAAATGTAGATTAATAAAGGATAGGAATACAAAACATAAAAAGGAAAAAACTATGGTGGATAAGTTCGTCTAACTGAATCGATCATATGGTCATAGGTGAAATAGAAATGAGTGTTAATATAATTCTCGTTTTCAATTTCGCTTAAGAATTCAGTTAAATAGATGATCTTAACTACTGGCATCTAACAGTTGGTGACACAGTGTGCTGATGAAGTCCGTAGCGGGACAGAAAATGCAGCATTCCACACTGCTAAGTGTCACATAGTTTTTTCAGTATTCTTAAAAATTATTAATCTAATTTAAAAATCATAAAAATTATTAAAATTAAAAAATAAAAATTTATGATATGAACCTGAGCCCGGATTCGAACCCACAACCTCTTAACATAAATTCATGGTTCAACTAAAAATTAATTTCTTTCAATTAAATTGCATGGGCACCGCGATTTACATGTTTTCACTAACTCTTTCAAGTTGATACTAAATTCAAATTTGCATTAACGTAAAAGAATAAACAGAAACTTGTCAAAACAAAAATCTTTGTCTTCATTACCAGCTGACAGTTGGTTAAAGTACAAAGTAAATGTAGATTAATAAAGGATAGGAATACAAAACATAAAAAGGAAAAAACTATGGTGGATAAGTTCGTCTAACTGAATCGATCATATGGTCATAGGTGAAATAGAAATGAGTGTTAATATAATTCTCGTTTTCAATTTCGCTTAAGAATTCAGTTAAATAGATGATCTTAACTACTGGCATCTAACAGTTGGTGACACAGTGTGCTGATGAAGTCCGTAGCGGGACAGAAAATGCAGCATTCCACACTGCTAAGTGTCACATAGTTTTTTCAGTATTCTTAAAAATTATTAATCTAATTTAAAAATCATAAAAATTATTAAAATTAAAAAATAAAAATTTATGATATGAACCTGAGCCCGGATTCGAACCCACAACCTCTTAACATAAATTCATGGTTCAACTAAAAATTAATTTCTTTCAATTAAATTGCATGGGCACCGCGATTTACATGTTTTCACTAACTCTTTCAAGTTGATACTAAATTCAAATTTGCATTAACGTAAAAGAATAAACAGAAACTTGTCAAAACAAAAATCTTTGTCTTCATTACCAGCTGACAGTTGGTTAAAGTACAAAGTAAATGTAGATTAATAAAGGATAGGAATACAAAACATAAAAAGGAAAAAACTATGGTGGATAAGTTCGTCTAACTGAATCGATCATATGGTCATAGGTGAAATAGAAATGAGTGTTAATATAATTCTCGTTTTCAATTTCGCTTAAGAATTCAGTTAAATAGATGATCTTAACTACTGGCATCTAACAGTTGGTGACACAGTGTGATGATGAAGTCCGTAGCGGGACAGAAAATGCAGCATTCCACACTGCTAAGTGTCACATAGTTTTTTCAGTATTCTTAAAAATTATTAATCTAATTTAAAAATCATAAAAATTATTAAAATTAAAAAATAAAAATTTATGATATGAACCTGAGCCCGGATTCGAACCCACAACCTCTTAACATAAATTCATGGTTCAACTAAAAATTAATTTCCTTCAAATTTTTTATAGAAAAATTTTCTTTAGAAATTTTTTATACAAAAAGTTTCTATAGAAACTTGTTACAGAAAAATTTTCTATAGAAACTTTTTATAGAAAAATTTTCTATAAAAACTTTTTATAGAAAAATTTTCTATAGAAACTTTTTATAGACAAATTCTCTATAGAAAATTTTTATGAAAAATTTGCTACAGAAAATTTCTAAGAAATAGACCAAGACATAGACTAAGATATAGACTAAGACATAGACTAAGACATAGATTGAGACACAGAGTAAGACATAGACTAACCCATAGACTAAAACATAGACTAAGACTTAGACTAAGACATAGACTAAGACATAGGTTAAGACTAAGACATAGACTAAGGCATAGACTAAGGCTAACACTAACACTAAGACTAAGGCTAAGACCAAGACCAAAACATTGACTAATACATAGACTAAGACATAAACAAAGACATAGACTAAGACATAGACTAAGACATAGACTATGACATAGACTAAGATATAGACTAAGACATAGACTAAGACATATACTATGACATAGACATAGGTTTTGATATGAACTATGTTTATGGTTACGAAACTGACTTAGACTTTGACTAAAACCTAACCTTAAACTAATACTAAGACATTTTAATGACTTCCTGTGATTTCATTATTCTTATTGCCTATTAAATTATTTAATTTTACATGATATGATTTTATGCATCTATTTTATATACATTCACATATCGAATGGATAATCCTTGCTGAAATTGATAATATAAATCTATTAAGGAATCCTACTGATTGGCAATTAAAATTGTTTTACATTTAGTAATTCTGGGTATAAATGCAAATATTGAACATTTAATTTAATTACTAATATAAGAGATTTACTTAAGTTTAACATTAATAATTTATTGATTACAACTCTGATATGTGGCTTAATTATTTTAAAATAAATATTTCAACTGAATATTAATCAATTGATTTATTGAAACATTAAATCTTACATGTGTTAAAACACAAACAAGTAAATATCACAATAAGAATTATTAATTTCATATAATTAGACTAAGGTATAAACTAAACCATAGAATTATTTAAACAGCCTAGAAGTAGGCAACACATTTTTTCTTTCTTTTATTTAAACTCTTTTGACTAATTCACATACACCCTAGATCTAAATGACATAAAAATTAACCAAACCTCTTAAAATATTAAACATTTTATAAAATTTAATTATTTTTGTATGCAATTGTTGTTGGTTTGTCTTTTGAGGACAGAAAATCGAAAAATTATGTACGACCAGGTGCCTTTGGTAAATCATTTGCAATCATTTTCATTGGTTATCTGATAGATTTTTACAATTTAAATTATAAATAAATATTACATATTTATAAAGGTAATTTTGCGGTTTTGGAAACTATGAAAGCAACAGCCTGTAATGATATCAATGATAAATTGTGAAGGTGTTAAAAATTGTAAATTTTTAATACATATCTATAGACTATAGGGAAATACGACCAGCCATTTGATACTAGAGGTATTTTCACATTTTTGAGTACAACAATTTCAATATTTTTAAGCCAATAAATTCTATGATAACGCATAAAATTGCCCTTCCTACACCAAACAGACAGGACAGATTCAAGTATTGTATTAATAATTCCTTTAAAATCCTAATACATCCTAAGCCCTATTTATTGCCACTTTTAAGCTCTTGCTATTTTTTTAAATTTTTGTGTCATAATTTAATTAAAATGTTCTTTTCAAATCTTTGTTGCCTTAAGCTGCTTTATTTGTTGTGATAATTTGAAAAAACAAAGAATTTCAAATCTTGGAATTTCAAATTTCATTTCTTAGAGACGAGATATACTCAATTAATATTTATTTATTTACTTGCCAACATTTCTATTAGACTAAATTATTATTTTATAACTTAATTATTTTAAATATATACCAAAGTTGCTAAGATTATCAGATAAATAAACAGACATTTTTAATTAAAATCTTCTAATTTTATAAAGAAAAACAGAAAATAATTAAAACAATTAAAACTTTGGAAATAGGTATTGAATTTTCTAGAGATTAATAAAAATATTAAATGGGAAAATACTTGGGTTAAGTCTTTGTCTCAGTCTATGGTTAGTCTATGTCATAGTCTATGTCTTAGTATATGTCTTAGTCTATGTCTTTGTTTTTGTCTTAGTCTTTGTCTTAGTCTATGTCTTACTCTATGTCTTAGTCTATGTCTTAGTCTGTGTCTTAGTCTATGTCTTAGTCTATGTCTTAGTCTATGTCTTAGCCTATGTCTTAGTCTATGTCTTGGTCTATGTCTTAGTCTATGTCTTAGTCTATGTCTTAGTCTATGTTTTAGTCTATGTCTTAGTCTATGTCTTAGCCTATGTCTTAGTCTATGTCTTAGTCTATGTCTTAGTCTATGTCTTAGTCTATGTCTTAGTCTATGTCTTAGTCTATGTCTTAGTCTATGTCTTAGTCTATGTCTTAGTCTATGTCTTAGTCTATGTCTTAGTCTATGTCTTAGTCTATATCTTAGTCTATGTCTTAGTCTATGTCTTAGTCTATGTCTTAGTCTATGTCTTAGTCTATGTCTTAGTCTATGTCTTAGTCTATGTCTTAGTCTATGTCTTAGTCTATGTCTTAGTCTATGTCTTAGTCTATGTCTTAGTCTATGTCTTAGTCTATGTCTTGGTCTATGTCTTAGTCTATGTCTTAGTCTATGTCTTAGTCTATGTCTTAGTCTATGTCTTAGTCTATGTCTTAGTCTATGTCTTAGTCTATGTCTTAGTCTATGTCTTAGTCTATGTCTTAGTCTATGTCTTAGTCTATGTCTTAGTCTATGTCTTAGTCTATGTCTTAGTCTATGTCTTAGTCTATGTCTTAGTCTATGTCTTAGTCTATGTCTTAGTCTATGTCTTAGTCTATGTCTTAGTCTATGTCTTAGTCTATGTCTTAGTCTATGTCTTAGTCTATGTCTTAGTCTATGTCTTAGTATATGTCTTAGTTTATGTCTTAGTTTATGTCTTAGTCTATGTCTTAGTCTATGTCTTAGTCTATGTCTTAGTCTATGTCTTAGTCTATGTCTTAGTCTATGTCTTAGGTATGTCTTAGTCTATGTCTCAGTCTATGTCTTAGTCTATGTCTTGATCTATGTCTTAGTCTATGTCTTAGTCTATATCTTAGTCTATGTCTTAGTCTATGTCTTAGTCTATGTTTTAGTCTATGTCTTAGTCTATGTCTTAGTCTATGTCTTAGTCTATGTCTTAGTCTATGTCTTAGTCTATGTCTTAGTCTATGTCTTAGTCTATGTCTTAGTCTATGTCTTAGTCTATGTCTTAGTCTATGTCTTAGTCTATGTCTTAGTCTATGTCTTAGTCTATGTCTTAGTCTATGTCTTAGTCTATGTCTTAGTCTATGTCTTAGTCTATGTCTTAGTCTATGTCTTAGTCTATGTCTTAGTCTATGTCTTAGTCTATGTCTTAGTCTATGTCTTAGTCTATGTCTTAGTCTATGTCTTAGTCTATGTCTTAGTCTATGTCTTAGTCTATGTCTTAGTCTATGTCTTAGTCTATGTCTTAGTCTATGTCTTAGTCTATGTCTTGGTCTATGTCTTAGTCTATGTCTTAGTCTATGTCTTAGTCTATGTCTTAGTCTATGTCTTAGTCTATGTCTTAGTCTATGTCTTAGTCTATGTCTTAGTCTATGTCTTAGTCTATGTCTTAGTCTATGTCTTAGTCTATGTCTTAGTCTATGTCTTGGTCTATGTCTTAGTCTATGTCTTAGTCTATGTCTTAGTCTATATCTTAGTCTATGTCTTAGTCTATGTCTTAGTCTATGTCTTAGTCTATGTCTTAGTCTATGTCTTAGTCTATGTCTTAGTCTATGTCTTAGTCTATGTCTTGGTCTATTTCTTAGTCTATGTCTTAGTCTATGTCTTAGTCTATGTCTTAGTCTATGTTTTAGTCTATGTCTTAGTCTATGTCTTAGTCTATGTCTTAGTCTATGTCTTAGTCTATGTCTTAGTCTATGTCTTAGTCTATGTCTTAGTCTATGTCTTAGTCTATGTCTTAGTCTATGTCTTAGTCTATGTCTTAGTCTATGTCTTAGTCTATGTCTTAGTCTATGTCTTAGTCTATGTCTTAGTCTATGTCTTAGTCTATGTCTTAGTCTATGTTTTAGTCTATGTCTTAGTCTATGTCTTAGTCTATGTCTTAGTCTATGTCTTAGTCTATGTCTCAGTCTATGTCTTAGTCTATGTCTTGATCTATGTCTTAGTCTATGTCTTAGTCTATGTCTTAGTCTATATCTTAGTCTATGTCTTAGTCTATGTCTTAGTCTATGTTTTAGTCTATGTCTTAGTCTATGTCTTAGTCTATGTCTTAGTCTATGTCTTAGTCTATGTCTTAGTCTATGTCTTAGTCTATGTCTTAGTCTATGTCTTAGTCTATGTCTTAGTCTATGTCTTAGTCTATGTCTTAGTCTATGTCTTAGTCTATGTCTTAGTCTATGTCTTAGTCTATGTCTTAGTCTATGTCTTAGTCTATGTCTTAGTCTATGTCTTAGTCTATGTCTTAGTCTATGTCTTAGTCTATGTCTTAGTCTATGTCTTAGTCTATGTCTTAGTCTATGTCTTAGTCTATGTCTTAGTCTATGTCTTAGTCTATGTCTTAGTCTATGTCTTAGTCTATGTCTTAGTCTATGTCTTAGTCTATGTCTTAGTCTATGTCTTAGTCTATGTCTTAGTCTATGTCTTAGTCTATGTCTTAGTCTATGTCTTAGTCTATGTCTTAGTCTATGTCTTAGTCTATGTCTTAGTCTATGTCTTAGTCTATGTCTTAGTCTATGTCTTAGTCTATGTCTTAGTCTATGTCTTAGTCTATGTCTTAGTCTATGTCTTAGTCTATGTCTTAGTCTATGTCTTAGTCTATGTCTTAGTCTATGTCTTAGTCTATGTCTTAGTCTATGTCTTAGTCTATGTCTTAGTCTATGTCTTAGTCTATGTCTTAGTCTATGTCTTAGTCTATGTCTTAGTCTATGTCTTAGTCTATGTCTTAGTCTATGTCTTAGTCTATGTCTTAGTCTATGTCTTAGTCTATGTCTTAGTCTATGTCTTAGTCTATGTCTTAGTCTATGTCTTAGTCTATGTCTTAGTCTATGTCTTAGTCTATGTCTTAGTCTATGTCTTAGTCTATGTCTTAGTCTATGTCTTAGTCTATGTCTTAGTCTATGTCTTAGTCTATGTCTTAGTCTATGTCTTAGTCTATGTCTTAGTCTATGTCTTAGTCTATGTCTTAGTCTATGTCTTAGTCTATGTCTTAGTCTATGTCTTAGTCTATGTCTTAGTCTATGTCTTAGTCTATGTCTTAGTCTATGTCTTAGTCTATGTCTTAGTCTATGTCTTAGTCTATGTCTTAGTCTATGTCTTAGTCTATGTCTTAGTCTATGTCTTAGTCTATGTCTTAGTCTATGTCTTAGTCTATGTCTTAGTCTATGTCTTAGTCTATGTCTTAGTCTATGTCTTAGTCTATGTCTTAGTCTATGTCTTAGTCTATGTCTTAGTCTATGTCTTAGTCTATGTCTTAGTCTATGTCTTAGTCTATGTCTTAGTCTATGTCTTAGTCTATGTCTTAGTCTATGTCTTAGTCTATGTCTTAGTCTATGTCTTAGTCTATGTCTTAGTCTATGTCTTAGTCTATGTCTTAGTCTATGTCTTAGTCTATGTCTTAGTCTATGTCTTAGTCTATGTCTTAGTCTATGTCTTAGTCTATGTCTTAGTCTATGTCTTAGTCTATGTCTTAGTCTATGTCTTAGTCTATGTCTTAGTCTATGTCTTAGTCTATGTCTTAGTCTATGTCTTAGTCTATGTCTTAGTCTATGTCTTAGTCTATGTCTTAGTCTATGTCTTAGTCTATGTCTTAGTCTATGTCTTAGTCTATGTCTTAGTCTATGTCTTAGTCTATGTCTTAGTCTATGTCTTAGTCTATGTCTTAGTCTATGTCTTAGTCTATGTCTTAGTCTATGTCTTAGTCTATGTCTTAGTCTATGTCTTAGTCTATGTCTTAGTCTATGTCTTAGTCTATGTCTTAGTCTATGTCTTAGTCTATGTCTTAGTCTATGTCTTAGTCTATGTCTTAGTCTATGTCTTAGTCTATGTCTTAGTCTATGTCTTAGTCTATGTCTTAGTCTATGTCTTAGTCTATGTCTTAGTCTATGTCTTAGTCTATGTCTTAGTCTATGTCTTAGTCTATGTCTTAGTCTATGTCTTAGTCTATGTCTTAGTCTATGTCTTAGTCTATGTCTTAGTCTATGTCTTAGTCTATGTCTTAGTCTATGTCTTAGTCTATGTCTTAGTCTATGTCTTAGTCTATGTCTTAGTCTATGTCTTAGTCTATGTCTTAGTCTATGTCTTAGTCTATGTCTTAGTCTATGTCTTAGTCTATGTCTTAGTCTATGTCTTAGTCTATGTCTTAGTCTATGTCTTAGTCTATGTCTTAGTCTATGTCTTAGTCTATGTCTTAGTCTATGTCTTAGTCTATGTCTTAGTCTATGTCTTAGTCTATGTCTTAGTCTATGTCTTAGTCTATGTCTTAGTCTATGTCTTAGTCTATGTCTTAGTCTATGTCTTAGTCTATGTCTTAGTCTATGTCTTAGTCTATGTCTTAGTCTATGTCTTAGTCTATGTCTTAGTCTATGTCTTAGTCTATGTCTTAGTCTATGTCTTAGTCTATGTCTTAGTCTATGTCTTAGTCTATGTCTTAGTCTATGTCTTAGTCTATGTCTTAGTCTATGTCTTAGTCTATGTCTTAGTCTATGTCTTAGTCTATGTCTTAGTCTATGTCTTAGTCTATGTCTTAGTCTATGTCTTAGTCTATGTCTTAGTCTATGTCTTAGTCTATGTCTTAGTCTATGTCTTAGTCTATGTCTTAGTCTATGTCTTAGTCTATGTCTTAGTCTATGTCTTAGTCTATGTCTTAGTCTATGTCTTAGTCTATGTCTTAGTCTATGTCTTAGTCTATGTCTTAGTCTATGTCTTAGTCTATGTCTTAGTCTATGTCTTAGTCTATGTCTTAGTCTATGTCTTAGTCTATGTCTTAGTCTATGTCTTAGTCTATGTCTTAGTCTATGTCTTAGTCTATGTCTTAGTCTATGTCTTAGTCTATGTCTTAGTCTATGTCTTAGTCTATGTCTTAGTCTATGTCTTAGTCTATGTCTTAGTCTATGTCTTAGTCTATGTCTTAGTCTATGTCTTAGTCTATGTCTTAGTCTATGTCTTAGTCTATGTCTTAGTCTATGTCTTAGTCTATGTCTTAGTCTATGTCTTAGTCTATGTCTTAGTCTATGTCTTAGTCTATGTCTTAGTCTATGTCTTAGTCTATGTCTTAGTCTATGTCTTAGTCTATGTCTTAGTCTATGTCTTAGTCTATGTCTTAGTCTATGTCTTAGTCTATGTCTTAGTCTATGTCTTAGTCTATGTCTTAGTCTATGTCTTAGTCTATGTCTTAGTCTATGTCTTAGTCTATGTCTTAGTCTATGTCTTAGTCTATGTCTTAGTCTATGTCTTAGTCTATGTCTTAGTCTATGTCTTAGTCTATGTCTTAGTCTATGTCTTAGTCTATGTCTTAGTCTATGTCTTAGTCTATGTCTTAGTCTATGTCTTAGTCTATGTCTTAGTCTATGTCTTAGTCTATGTCTTAGTCTATGTCTTAGTCTATGTCTTAGTCTATGTCTTAGTCTATGTCTTAGTCTATGTCTTAGTCTATGTCTTAGTCTATGTCTTAGTCTATGTCTTAGTCTATGTCTTAGTCTATGTCTTAGTCTATGTCTTAGTCTATGTCTTAGTCTATGTCTTAGTCTATGTCTTAGTCTATGTCTTAGTCTATGTCTTAGTCTATGTCTTAGTCTATGTCTTAGTCTATGTCTTAGTCTATGTCTTAGTCTATGTCTTAGTCTATGTCTTAGTCTATGTCTTAGTCTATGTCTTAGTCTATGTCTTAGTCTATGTCTTAGTCTATGTCTTAGTCTATGTCTTAGTCTATGTCTTAGTCTATGTCTTAGTCTATGTCTTAGTCTATGTCTTAGTCTATGTCTTAGTCTATGTCTTAGTCTATGTCTTAGTCTATGTCTTAGTCTATGTCTTAGTCTATGTCTTAGTCTATGTCTTAGTCTATGTCTTAGTCTATGTCTTAGTCTATGTCTTAGTCTATGTCTTAGTCTATGTCTTAGTCTATGTCTTAGTCTATGTCTTAGTCTATGTCTTAGTCTATGTCTTAGTCTATGTCTTAGTCTATGTCTTAGTCTATGTCTTAGTCTATGTCTTAGTCTATGTCTTAGTCTATGTCTTAGTCTATGTCTTAGTCTATGTCTTAGTCTATGTCTTAGTCTATGTCTTAGTCTATGTCTTAGTCTATGTCTTAGTCTATGTCTTAGTCTATGTCTTAGTCTATGTCTTAGTCTATGTCTTAGTCTATGTCTTAGTCTATGTCTTAGTCTATGTCTTAGTCTATGTCTTAGTCTATGTCTTAGTCTATGTCTTAGTCTATGTCTTAGTCTATGTCTTAGTCTATGTCTTAGTCTATGTCTTAGTCTATGTCTTAGTCTATGTCTTAGTCTATGTCTTAGTCTATGTCTTAGTCTATGTCTTAGTCTATGTCTTAGTCTATGTCTTAGTCTATGTCTTAGTCTATGTCTTAGTCTATGTCTTAGTCTATGTCTTAGTCTATGTCTTAGTCTATGTCTTAGTCTATGTCTTAGTCTATGTCTTAGTCTATGTCTTAGTCTATGTCTTAGTCTATGTCTTAGTCTATGTCTTAGTCTATGTCTTAGTCTATGTCTTAGTCTATGTCTTAGTCTATGTCTTAGTCTATGTCTTAGTCTATGTCTTAGTCTATGTCTTAGTCTATGTCTTAGTCTATGTCTTAGTCTATGTCTTAGTCTATGTCTTAGTCTATGTCTTAGTCTATGTCTTAGTCTATGTCTTAGTCTATGTCTTAGTCTATGTCTTAGTCTATGTCTTAGTCTATGTCTTAGTCTATGTCTTAGTCTATGTCTTAGTCTATGTCTTAGTCTATGTCTTAGTCTATGTCTTAGTCTATGTCTTAGTCTATGTCTTAGTCTATGTCTTAGTCTATGTCTTAGTCTATGTCTTAGTCTATGTCTTAGTCTATGTCTTAGTCTATGTCTTAGTCTATGTCTTAGTCTATGTCTTAGTCTATGTCTTAGTCTATGTCTTAGTCTATGTCTTAGTCTATGTCTTAGTCTATGTCTTAGTCTATGTCTTAGTCTATGTCTTAGTCTATGTCTTAGTCTATGTCTTAGTCTATGTCTTAGTCTATGTCTTAGTCTATGTCTTAGTCTATGTCTTAGTCTATGTCTTAGTCTATGTCTTAGTCTATGTCTTAGTCTATGTCTTAGTCTATGTCTTAGTCTATGTCTTAGTCTATGTCTTAGTCTATGTCTTAGTCTATGTCTTAGTCTATGTCTTAGTCTATGTCTTAGTCTATGTCTTAGTCTATGTCTTAGTCTATGTCTTAGTCTATGTCTTAGTCTATGTCTTAGTCTATGTCTTAGTCTATGTCTTAGTCTATGTCTTAGTCTATGTCTTAGTCTATGTCTTAGTCTATGTCTTAGTCTATGTCTTAGTCTATGTCTTAGTCTATGTCTTAGTCTATGTCTTAGTCTATGTCTTAGTCTATGTCTTAGTCTATGTCTTAGTCTATGTCTTAGTCTATGTCTTAGTCTATGTCTTAGTCTATGTCTTAGTCTATGTCTTAGTCTATGTCTTAGTCTATGTCTTAGTCTATGTCTTAGTCTATGTCTTAGTCTATGTCTTAGTCTATGTCTTAGTCTATGTCTTAGTCTATGTCTTAGTCTATGTCTTAGTCTATGTCTTAGTCTATGTCTTAGTCTATGTCTTAGTCTATGTCTTAGTCTATGTCTTAGTCTATGTCTTAGTCTATGTCTTAGTCTATGTCTTAGTCTATGTCTTAGTCTATGTCTTAGTCTATGTCTTAGTCTATGTCTTAGTCTATGTCTTAGTCTATGTCTTAGTCTATGTCTTAGTCTATGTCTTAGTCTATGTCTTAGTCTATGTCTTAGTCTATGTCTTAGTCTATGTCTTAGTCTATGTCTTAGTCTATGTCTTAGTCTATGTCTTAGTCTATGTCTTAGTCTATGTCTTAGTCTATGTCTTAGTCTATGTCTTAGTCTATGTCTTAGTCTATGTCTTAGTCTATGTCTTAGTCTATGTCTTAGTCTATGTCTTAGTCTATGTCTTAGTCTATGTCTTAGTCTATGTCTTAGTCTATGTCTTAGTCTATGTCTTAGTCTATGTCTTAGTCTATGTCTTAGTCTATGTCTTAGTCTATGTCTTAGTCTATGTCTTAGTCTATGTCTTAGTCTATGTCTTAGTCTATGTCTTAGTCTATGTCTTAGTCTATGTCTTAGTCTATGTCTTAGTCTATGTCTTAGTCTATGTCTTAGTCTATGTCTTAGTCTATGTCTTAGTCTATGTCTTAGTCTATGTCTTAGTCTATGTCTTAGTCTATGTCTTAGTCTATGTCTTAGTCTATGTCTTAGTCTATGTCTTAGTCTATGTCTTAGTCTATGTCTTAGTCTATGTCTTAGTCTATGTCTTAGTCTATGTCTTAGTCTATGTCTTAGTCTATGTCTTAGTCTATGTCTTAGTCTATGTCTTAGTCTATGTCTTAGTCTATGTCTTAGTCTATGTCTTAGTCTATGTCTTAGTCTATGTCTTAGTCTATGTCTTAGTCTATGTCTTAGTCTATGTCTTAGTCTATGTCTTAGTCTATGTCTTAGTCTATGTCTTAGTCTATGTCTTAGTCTATGTCTTAGTCTATGTCTTAGTCTATGTCTTAGTCTATGTCTTAGTCTATGTCTTAGTCTATGTCTTAGTCTATGTCTTAGTCTATGTCTTAGTCTATGTCTTAGTCTATGTCTTAGTCTATGTCTTAGTCTATGTCTTAGTCTATGTCTTAGTCTATGTCTTAGTCTATGTCTTAGTCTATGTCTTAGTCTATGTCTTAGTCTATGTCTTAGTCTATGTCTTAGTCTATGTCTTAGTCTATGTCTTAGTCTATGTCTTAGTCTATGTCTTAGTCTATGTCTTAGTCTATGTCTTAGTCTATGTCTTAGTCTATGTCTTAGTCTATGTCTTAGTCTATGTCTTAGTCTATGTCTTAGTCTATGTCTTAGTCTATGTCTTAGTCTATGTCTTAGTCTATGTCTTAGTCTATGTCTTAGTCTATGTCTTAGTCTATGTCTTAGTCTATGTCTTAGTCTATGTCTTAGTCTATGTCTTAGTCTATGTCTTAGTCTATGTCTTAGTCTATGTCTTAGTCTATGTCTTAGTCTATGTCTTAGTCTATGTCTTAGTCTATGTCTTAGTCTATGTCTTAGTCTATGTCTTAGTCTATGTCTTAGTCTATGTCTTAGTCTATGTCTTAGTCTATGTCTTAGTCTATGTCTTAGTCTATGTCTTAGTCTATGTCTTAGTCTATGTCTTAGTCTATGTCTTAGTCTATGTCTTAGTCTATGTCTTAGTCTATGTCTTAGTCTATGTCTTAGTCTATGTCTTAGTCTATGTCTTAGTCTATGTCTTAGTCTATGTCTTAGTCTATGTCTTAGTCTATGTCTTAGTCTATGTCTTAGTCTATGTCTTAGTCTATGTCTTAGTCTATGTCTTAGTCTATGTCTTAGTCTATGTCTTAGTCTATGTCTTAGTCTATGTCTTAGTCTATGTCTTAGTCTATGTCTTAGTCTATGTCTTAGTCTATGTCTTAGTCTATGTCTTAGTCTATGTCTTAGTCTATGTCTTAGTCTATGTCTTAGTCTATGTCTTAGTCTATGTCTTAGTCTATGTCTTAGTCTATGTCTTAGTCTATGTCTTAGTCTATGTCTTAGTCTATGTCTTAGTCTATGTCTTAGTCTATGTCTTAGTCTATGTCTTAGTCTATGTCTTAGTCTATGTCTTAGTCTATGTCTTAGTCTATGTCTTAGTCTATGTCTTAGTCTATGTCTTAGTCTATGTCTTAGTCTATGTCTTAGTCTATGTCTTAGTCTATGTCTTAGTCTATGTCTTAGTCTATGTCTTAGTCTATGTCTTAGTCTATGTCTTAGTCTATGTCTTAGTCTATGTCTTAGTCTATGTCTTAGTCTATGTCTTAGTCTATGTCTTAGTCTATGTCTTAGTCTATGTCTTAGTCTATGTCTTAGTCTATGTCTTAGTCTATGTCTTAGTCTATGTCTTAGTCTATGTCTTAGTCTATGTCTTAGTCTATGTCTTAGTCTATGTCTTAGTCTATGTCTTAGTCTATGTCTTAGTCTATGTCTTAGTCTATGTCTTAGTCTATGTCTTAGTCTATGTCTTAGTCTATATCTTAGTCTATGTCTTAGTCTATGTCTTAGTCTATGTTTTAGTTTATGTCAAGGTCTGTGTATTAGGTTTTGCCTTAACCTATATCTTACTCTATGTCTGCTACTAAGTCTATGACTGATTCTGTGTCTCAGTCAACTCACAAACAAACATACATTTAATGAGCACGTGTGTGTGCCTTAGCTTTCTCTCATTGAATAATCTTCTATATTAGTTGTTTCCGAATTAGACTAAAAACGGTATACTTCCTTTTTATGGGATCATTCGAAACTACCATACAGCTTATCAATGTATGGAAGTGCAACATCTAAGTCTATGTTCTTGTCCTTTTATAGTTCTTGCGTCTATGTATGGGCCTTTGTTATGTTTGAATTTATTTCATATAGTTATGGACATTCTAAAACCCATAAATATTTCAGTTTTCATTACAAAATTTAAAATCAAGTTAACTAGAAACATATTTTGAAACTGCTGGGTCATCAATTTCTATTAGTAAAATATTTACATTTCCCCCTAAAAATATGCAAATATTTCGTATTATTATAAATTGTTGGCCATATAATTTTAACCAAATTGGCATAAATAAAGTATATATTACCATTACAATATTTACTAATAGTTCAATTTATCGTTCACAATGAAACTGTCGAATACATTGCACGATGGGCCGGCTAGAAGAAGTTAAGGCGAAAAAAGTAACAAATTTTTGGTTTCATTTTTTTGTCAACTCGTAGTCTTACAATTTTTCGGGGATTTCGACATCTTATTGAAGGTTAACTTTACATTGCCATACATCGTTGTTTTCCGCACAAAATATAGATCATTCCTGTTGACAAATTTGGTTAGTAAATGTTATTTGTATAAGAAAAAATTCGTGTAAAAGTTGAAGATTTTTTTAACGAAAATCTTAAATGTATGGAGGAAAATAAAAAATTGCAGACAATTGCATACCTTGGAAACCACTACAAAAGAGAGACCATTTAGTGATGTTTAAGATAAAAGAAAAAAAATTGAGTCGGGCGCAACCTAAGGTCCATTTATATTACTTTTCAGAAAAATAACAGAAATTACTTATTTGAAGTAATTTGAAAAATGGTTTACATTTAAGCATTTAACCCAGACTGAATATGTTAAATCACTGGAATTAAATGTTTATAATACTGGACGCTCAAAAAGCCAGGATATATATAACCAGTTGGCAAAAAATGTCATAAAATGAAAAAATTAAACTTTGTATTCTAAAAGCGCCACAACTTGTTTGAAATGCAAGTGAACAATATCTGTTCATTATCTATCCTCGTCTTTGTATTATCATTCCAACTTCTGCACTAATTTTATGTGAAATCACATATAATTACTTTTAAATAGTAAAACCATATTAACAAATTTTGGTGATTCCAATTTGAAAATATATAAATATGTTTTTTGTATGGAAGGTGACACGCCTACTATTTCTATAGCCTCCATTTTTTGCGTGTTTATACACGTTAAATATTAAGATGCCCACAGCAAATTTGATTATCCTAGTAAAATAGTGGGTCAGATATACCATGAAATATTTTTTTTTATATGGGCGGGGCTACTCCCACTTTAAATATCAGAAAAGTTCATATCCATCATTAGGCGCCGGAGATGCGACAAAACACGTTAAAAATTTCAGAGAAATCGATGAAATATATTTTTTTATATGGGCGGGGCTACTCCCACTTTAAATAATAGAAAAGTTTATAGCCAGCATTAAGCGCCGGAGATGCAATAAAACACTGTGAAAATTTTAGAAATATCGGCTAGGTATTCATAAAGTTATGAATTTATTCCTGTTAAATATTCATTTCGGCCCATCGTGCATTGTGGCAATTTTCAATTAGAGCATACTTTTGGGAGTAACCAAAACAAAAAAACATCTCTTTTCATCAAAAGTAAGGCAAAATTTTATATAATTAATTCAACTAAATCAAAATTCAAATATTTAATCAATAAATGATTTTGCTAATTAAAATGACGCCATTTTATATAAAATGAAAAATGTTTTAAATTTTTTTCTTGCATAAAAGCCTAAACATCGTGATAAAGAGTCATTATAAATTAATGAATTTTTTTCTTCTTTTTATATTTTACTAAAAATTGTTTGCTCAATATTTTATTCAAAATTGTTTACTTAAATGTTAGTTCTTTTTTAGTTTATATATTTTATAAAAGTTATGCTTTTACATTTTACTATTTTGTGTAGATTTAATTAAATATTTATTATATTGTACAAACTTTTTTTTAGCGTAAAAAGTTTAAAGTTTTTTTCCCTCTTAAGTATATTAATTTAATAACATTTATTATTTATTTAATTATAAAAGTGACTTAATGTATTTTATATTAATTGCAAAATTTATGTGTTAAATTGTTGATTTTAACATTCAATTTATTAAAATTTCATTTTTTTTACCAATTAAAAACAATTTACGCAGAAAAACGTTAAACCAGAAAAAGTAATGATTTAAATCAGTTTCTACTTTTTCGAGATATGGAATATACAAAGACGAAAAGATAGGGCAAAATATCGACGCAGAAATATAGAAGTGGGTAAAGACATAGACGAAGACATAAACATGACATAGACTAAGCCATAAACATGACATAGACTAAGGCTTAGACTAAACATAGACTAAGACATAGACTAAGACATAGACTAAGATATAGACTAAGACATAAACTAAGACATAGACTAAGACATACACTAAGACATAGACTAAGACATAGACTAAGTAGACTAAGACATAGACTAAGACATAGACTAAGACATAGACTAAGACATAGACTAAGATATAGACTAAGACATAAACTAAGACATAGACTAAGACATACACTAAGACATAGACTAAGTAGACTAAGACATAGACTAAGACATAGACTAAGACATAGACTAAGACATAGACTAAGACATAGACTAAGACATAGACTAAGGCATAGACTAAGACATAGACTAAGACATAGACTACGACATAGACTAAGACATAGACTAAGACATAGACTAAGACATAGACTAAGACATAGACTAAGACATAGACTAAGACATAGACTAAGACATAGACTAAGACATAGACTAAGACATAGACTAAGACATAGACTAAGACATAGACTAAGACATAGACTAAGACATAGACTAAGACATAGACTAAGACATAGACCAAGACATAGACTAAGACATAGACTAAGACATAGACTAAGACATAGACTAAGACATAGACTAAGACATAGACTAAGACATAGACTAAGACATAGACTAAGACATAGACTAAGACATAGACTAAGACATAGACTAAGACATAGACTAAGACATAGACTAAGACATAGACTAAGACATAGACTAAGACATAGACTAAGACATAGACTAAGACATAGACTAAGACATAGACTAAGACATAGACTAAGACATAGACTAAGACATAGACTAAGACATAGACTAAGACATAGACTAAGACATAGACTAAGACATAGACTAAGACATAGACTAAGACATAGACTAAGACATAGACTAAGACATAGACTAAGACATAGACTAAGACATAGACTAAGACATAGACTAAGACATAGACTAAGACATAGACTAAGACATAGACTAAGACATAGACTAAGACATAGACTAAGACATAGACTAAGACATAGACTAAGACATAGACTAAGACATAGACTAAGACATAGACTAAGACATAGACTAAGACATAGACTAAGACATAGACTAAGACATAGACTAAGACATAGACTAAGACATAGACTAAGACATAGACTAAGACATAGACTAAGACATAGACTAAGACATAGACTAAGACATAGACTAAGACATAGACTAAGACATAGACTAAGACATAGACTAAGACATAGACTAAGACATAGACTAAGACATAGACTAAGACATAGACTAAGACATAGACTAAGACATAGACTAAGACATAGACTAAGACATAGACTAAGACATAGACTAAGACATAGACTAAGACATAGACTAAGACATAGACTAAGACATAGACTAAGACATAGACTAAGACATAGACTAAGACATAGACTAAGACATAGACTAAGACATAGACTAAGATATAGACTAAGACATAGACTAAGACATAGACTAAAACATAGACTAAGACATAGACTAAGACATAGACTAAGACATAGACTAAGACATAGACTAAGACATAGACTAAGACATAGACTAAGACATAGACTAAGACATAGACTAAGACATAGACTAAAACATAGACTAAGACATAGACTAAGACATAGACTAAGACATAGACTACACATAGACTAAGACATAGACTAAAACATAGACTAAAACATAGACTAAGACATAGACTAAGACATAGACTAAGACATAGACTAAGACATAGACTAAGACATAAACTAAGACATAGACTAAGACATAGACTAAGACATAGACTACACATAGACTAGGACATAGACATAGACTATGATATAGACTAAGACATAGACTAAGACATAGACTAGGACATAGACTATGATATAAACTAAGACATAGACTTAGATATAAACTAAGATGTGGACTAAGACATAGACTTAGACATAGACTAAAACATAGACTAAAACATAGACTAAGACATAGACTAAAACATAGACTAAGACATAGACTAAGACATAGACTAAAACGTAGACTAAAACACAGACTAAAACATAGACTTAGACATAGACTAAGACATAGGCTAAGATATAGACTAAGACATAGACTAAGACATAGAGTAAAACATTGAGTAAGGCTGAGGCTAATGCATAAACTTAAACATTGAAAAGTCATGTGCTTTTTGAAACCTCCCAAAAGTATGCAACACGATTTTATATTTTCCTGAAAATATTTAAGATTTTAATTCATACAGAATTTTATATTTTTATGCCTATAAAATTTGCTATCAAATTTTCAAAGTAGCAATGTAATATTATAATACCAATAAAATTTGAACTAACCTATTTTAATATAGACTTAGTCAGAGACTTAGATACATACTAAGAAGATGTAGGCTAAGGCATGGATTAAAACATAAATTGTTTACTTAAACATTTAAAAATTCATGTACTTTTTTGAAACTTTCCAAAAGTAGGCAACACGATTTTCCTGAAAATGTCTCAGAATTGAATTTATATCGATTTTTTTAATTGTACTTCTGTATTTTCAAATCTGTGTTTTTACATTTTTTTTAATTCCAAAAATTTAAAAGTAGCCGTGACAAATCATGACATTGAATAAATTTGTGTTTAAACCATTTCAATGTAGACAAGGATAGACTAGGTCATAGACTAAGGCTGAGCCTTAGGCATGGATTTTAACAAAAACTGTTAACTTAAACATTAAAAAATCATGTAGCTTCTTGAAACCTCCCAAAAGTAGGCAACACGATTTTTCTGAAAAAATCATAGATATCAAATCGTATCGAATTCTTAGTTTCTCAACTGTATTTTTACCTTAACATTTTTTGTTTCAATCTTAATCCAACATTATTCATAATAATTGCCACAATTTAAAAGTAGCCGTGACATTTCATGACATCAATTAAATTTATATTGAAATCATTTCAATATCCTTTTTTTTTTGAATTTTTGTAAATTTATGAATAAATTTGCTTAAAACTTTAACATAAATACGGATATTACACAAGAAAATTAAAAAAATGCAACATGTTGTATTCTTATAAATATTTTTCATTATTATTGTAATATTTTTTTGAGTTTTTTTTGTACTTTTTTACACAAACCGCAAAATCTGTGTAACGTACAATTTGTGGTATAAATTTTATGTAAATAATGAAGGGGTTACACAAAAAAAACAACAAATAACAACAAAAATATGGTTTTGCATAATATTTCCATTATTTTCAATTGTTGCTGCAAAAAAAAACAACAAGAAATATAATTAAAACAATATCAAAAAAATTTATTACAATTTTTAACATCATTTTCATCAGTTGATACGGACTGAACTGAATGACTAAGTGCTGTCAGGAAAGGGGGAAGGGGTGGAAGGGGATTGTTCTGTTTTTTGGTTTACTTTTCAACAATAAACAATTAATTATCTTCATGATGATATTTAAAAATTATAATAATTATAAATGAAAAAAAAAAAAAAACATCAACAAGTAGTTAAACAAAAGATTTATCCAAAAAAATGTAGCAACAAACTGTCGTATTTAAATTTTCCCAAAAATCCATTTACACTAGCGATAAACATTTTAAGTAACCCTTACACTTTAAGAAATTGCCTTTTTGTTACGTTTTTGTAACATTTTTACTAATTTTAAATAAATTTTGAAACATTAAAATTTTAGTCTTTGAAAAAAATTTTCAAATTTTTTTTCGCTAGTGTAAACGCTTTGTTTAAGACCCTTATAGTGGCAAAAAATTTAAAGAATAGTTTTAAGCATTTAGGTCAAAGTTAATGAGTAGTGTGTGGTTCTGAGCTGTTCTCTTTTTCATTTTAACATCATTTTGTTAGTACTACGACTATTCATTTTTGAACTATAAAGGGAATTTTTTGTAGTCAACATTTTTTCCGAGATGCAATGGTTTTGAAAACTTTTTTTTTATTTAACAATTTTTAAATTAGTTAAATTATTATATTAAAAAGTTGTTGAAGAATGTACTTACTTTTGAATCTGTGGCTTGGTGCTAAAAGGGCCTATGTCAAAAAAAAAATGTTTTGAGAAAATTTGATTTAAAGTTTTTATTTTCCATATTAATTCATAGTAACATTGTCCAGAAAAGCCCTAATAAATCTGATCAGAGTTAAGTTAGAGTTTAGCTGTTGGAGCCAAACAAAAGAGGGTAAAGTAGGGAATCTAATGCAATGATTAACTCAAAACAGCAAAAATTTACATTGGTCCTTTTAGCACCAAGCCACTGAAATAACATAATCAATCTTTTCTTAAACTCTGCCTGGGTTCGAGGCCCAGTCACGGCAACTTCAATTTCTATAATTAATAATTTCTAGTAAAATTATTAACTACTTCAGCATTCTCTATTGGCGGTAACAGCAATAACACGCTGTCGATGTAAAAAAATTAAATTTTCTGTACAATTAAAAAAAGTTTAAATTATGCGTCTAAATAACAGCAAATGATGCAACATCATATTTTTATACCCTTCACCACCATAGGTGGAAAGGGTATTATAAGTTTGTGCTGATGTATGTAACGCATAGAAATATTTGTCTTAGACCCACCTTTTAGTATACCAATAGGCTTAGAATCACTTTCTGAGTCGATTTAGCGATGTCCGTCCGTCCGTCTGGCTGGTCCCCTATGTAAACCTTGTAATCAAACTACAGGTCGCAATTCTAAAGATAATTTGATGAAATTTGGCACAGATCATTTTTTGATAATGGGGCCATGGCTATTGAAATTGGTCAAAATCGGTCCATTATTTATTGTACCTCCCATAGGTCCCACTTCCCGGAATTGACACATTGGCCACAAATATCAATATTTTTTCATGAAATTTTAAACAAATACTGCTTATATAAACTAAAATCACTGTACCAAATTTCGTTGAAATCGGTCCACATTTGACCATAGCTCCCATACAAACTCTTCTTTAAAAACGCACTAAATGAGACAAAAAATCACTAAAACGCTCGTAAATCTAAAGATAATGAAATTTTGAGTTTATTTTTTGCATACATAATTTTTGTAACAACTGTAATCAATTTGCCAGATAATCGGTCCACATTTGACCTTAGCTCTCATATAAGTCCAAATGACAGAAACAGGTTAAATATATAAGTTTTGAGAAAATGTTTGTATGATGTCAAAATTTAGCAAATATTTGTCTTTATACAGGAAAAATAACAACTTTGACCATAGTGGTGAAGGGTATCGTATGGTCGGGCTTGACCGACTATAGCGCTTTCTTACTTGTTTTGGATCAAATCGAATAAAACATATAAAACTACCTTCCAGGAATGGAGATTTTTTCCTTTACGGCCAAACAAATTTATTTGTTTTTAATGAAATATTACTCATAGTAGCCGAAATGGTGTTGGAGCCGGTCTATATTTGACCATACAAGAACAACTCTCAAAAGTCACCGAAATGGACTGAAAACTTTGAACATATTCCTACATTAGAAAATATATATTAACCCTAAACAGACATGGAAACTAAAATGAGCTTATGAAATTAATAAAAATTTTAATACATTAAAGATCATAGGAAAAAATAGGGTCATTTAAGTCCCCATGTCTGTTTAGGGTTAATAGATATTTTTTAATAAAAAAAACTTAATGTTTATAAAAATTAATATATATTTGCATTTTAAACAAAATTTTGTAACAAATTCTTAATATTTCTTGATTTTCCTATAGAAAATGAAAAAACTCCAAATTCTGACCTTTGAACCCGGTTTAACGGGTTTAAGGGTTTAACTTTTCGAATATTAAAAAAGCAATTGCGTGTATATTCTATATAGTCCGAAGAAAAATATTCACTATTATTACTTATATTTATGTTAAACATTGGTACAATTTAATAAACATATACTCAAATTATTGCAAAAAATTTAAATTTTCGCGAAATGTTACGACTTTAAATCCCTGGTACGGCGAAACCTTTACAGATATCGACCTCGTTTTTTAATATTTTATTCTCCCTTTTGTTTGTTTTATGATACTGTAAAGCATATTTATTATTTGTAATATTTGTTGAACAAAATTTTAAAAAAAATCAAAAATTATTTTTGAAACCGGCCTAAGAAAAAAGTATAACTTTTTAATAAGAAAAATACTGAACAAATTCGGTTATATTTTAACAAAACTTTACTATTTAGTATTTATTGGTCATTTAATTGTAAATATTGTCTTACTTTGAAATTTATTTATCTTTAAGTCAATTTTTTTGCCTGTATAACCTTAGGCGTGTCTTCAATGCCTCGAATTTTCGGGAAAAAATTGCAATAACTCCGAAACTACTTTATGGATTTTTAATTTTGTTAACTTCAAATAAAGCTACTTTAGTTTCCTTTTATATTCCTTTCAATTTTTTTTAATAATTTTTCTTAGTGGTTCAAATTTAGGTAAAACTGAAAATATTCCCATTTATACACATATAAAAAAGCTTAACACTTTGTGGTCGGATGCAACACCTCTTATGCAATTTTGAAAAAAATTTGCACGGCATGTTTTTATGTTACATTGAACATTTCTGGGGGAAGTTATTTTCGTAAAATAAGGTACACCCTAATATACATTGTTCTTCTGTCAATAAAAATCGATAGGCAGTTCGTGATAGTCGGTACACATGACCTCAATTTTGAGTAATTTTATTTTACAGTATTTTAGAATATATTTTCGAACCTTGCTATATAGAGAAAAACTTTTTTGTATTGGACCAACACTCAGGGGATGACCCCTACATATGCATATTAGGGTGGAGCGAAAAACAACTTTTATTGAAATTCGATACGCCTGGGTAAAAAATCGATGCTCTACATCCTAAGGTGCTCAGAAAAAAAATTTTGTCTTTCTAGGTCAATGTCCTGAGGTGGCGCACAGGACATTTATTTCTAGGACCCATTTGTATGGGTAAAATGGGACTTTTTTCGGTTTTTGATAAATTTCAACCAATAGAGACATGTTTTTGACAAAACTAAAGTAGAAGACAACAAAATCAACTTTCATTAGAGTCATAAAAACTAAAAATACATGCAGTAGTTTTTAAATTATAGCAATTTGCCCCAGAAAATTCGTGTCCTTTTCAAAACGCCTAAGGATATGCAGCAAAAAAATTAACTTTAGTGTACAGAAATTACAAAGTTATACTTTCCTTATCATCTTAAGACTTATAAGTATTAAATAATTGAAATTTATTAAAATATAAATAAATTTACATAGTTTTTTTTTATACTGGAAAGTGGTACCTTTTTTAAGGACCTTTAAAACGGTCACTTTTTAAGTTTAAGAATATTTTGTTAAAAAAATATTCAAAATTTCAAAATTTTTGATCGGCATGTTAAAATAGACAGATGCGGTAATAAAATCCAAAAAAATTGAGTTTGATATCTCATATGATTTCGCCGTACTTGCGACTTAAAATCGAAAAATTTCGCGATAAAGTAAATTTTTGGACATTATTTAAGTAGATGCATAGTAAATTTTATTTCAGTTTTCTTTTGATGAAACTAATACAGAATTTGATTGCCTAGTCATTGAGGAATGTCCACTAAAACTTTCTTTGATATTGGGTGAGGTTAACCCATTATTCATCGGGGTCAAAGGTCAAAATTTGGGTTTTTAGTGGCAAAAATACGAAATGTTATCAAAATTAATAAAAAATAGTTACTTTTTGGGAATGGTTTATTGTTTTATTAAAACTATTTTATTTAACCCTTAACAGACATGGGGACTAAAATGACACAACATTTTTTTAAGATCCTACTACATTACTCCTACCTCTGCTACGATCCTGCTGTTCGATAAGATTTATAAAAACGTTCACTTAGTTTAATGACTGTACCCCTAGTTCTTCGGAATTTACGCTATTTCACGTTTCTTTTGGCAGTAAACCTCCACATGCTCCGTTTCTGCTTATATTTAACCCATTTTGAAGACTTTCTGGTATGTAATGGAAAACGATCGTTTTCAAATCGATCGATTTTAGATATATTTTTTTATCAATGAAAGATAAAATATCAGTCAAAAGGATTAAAGCCAAAATTTTAATTTTTTGGGGGAATAACCGAAAATTAGCTAAAAAAAATATGTCTGAAATCAAACGATTTCACATACCTGCTTATCTTTAAAAGTTCTTAAGTTACAATCGAACAAGTATTTTATTTGTATGGGGAAGAAAGTTACCCTGCACCGATCCCACCATATTATGTCCAAACTAGGGTCTATGACTTTGATATAAAGAAACAAAGCTCCTATTTATTTATTTGATTTTAGAAAATTTGTTTTAATTTGAACCCATAGCATTGTTGTTGTTTGTTACAGCAATCGAATTGCTACCAGGGGTAGCAAAGCTCACCGGGTTTTAGTTGGAAATGCATGTTATTATACTATATTTTCTTGATCACTTAAATGTTGTACGATTTTAGTGTTAATGTTATGCACTAAAATCATACAAAATGTAATACCAATACATTTTTTCATGAACCTCCTTAAAGTATGCAACATGATTTTTATAAAAATCTCTCAGACTTTAAATAGTCGAGTATTTTAATTTGCTACCAATTGATACATGTATACTTTTACATTTTTTGTTAAATTCTTTATTTTTTCAATTCTTGGTTTAGTCAACTCTTCATGATGACAAGAAAAAAACTGACAAAAAACTTTAATAAAGTTTGTCTTTAAAATGTGTTAGAAAAGGTCACAGCAAACCAGGTACATATATACACATATGGGTATATAAAAAGTGTAACCTGCTACATGAAGACTTTCTAATTTTTATAAAATTTTAAAATTTTTGTTCTTTGGTTTGGAAAACATGTGTTCGGGTTGCGAGTTGTGGTGTTTGACGTGACAGTTGACCCTCAACTATAATACGAGTGAGTTGTTTGTAAAATTATACGATGAAAAGTTTTCATCAACAGTTTTTTTTTGTCTCCACTTTTCATGTGTTTTCAGAACTCAAATTTTTTTCTATATATATTTTAATTTTTTTACTTTTTGTGCTTCATCTCTGTGAACTGGTAATATTTTGGTTCATGCTGTTAAACTCAATATTTCATCAAGAGCTTAACAATGTTTTTTCTAGATTTTTTTGTACTTTTGTGTAATACAATCGCTTGTTTTTTTTTTTTTTTGTAAAATTGAAAAACGTTTTTATTAACTTTATTATGGGTGTATAAAAGAATTTTTGACCCCTATTTAGTTGGAATTAAATTTTCATTGTTTGAATATTCATGAAGTTGGCTTTATATAGTTTATTACGAAAAGCTGGTAACGCATGGATCTTTTTTTGCATAAATTTACGGAGATTGAAAGTTATGTTGGGGAAAATGATAATGACCTTAACATAGATTTTGTATGTTTTTGAAATAATTAGTTTTTAAAGGTAGAAATTGCAAGGAGAAAATATAAACTTTCATGACACTTTGGCATAAGTTTTCCTTTAAATTAGATATCTAAATAAAGAAAATGTTTAAAAAATTCAAAAACCACTTTATTGTGAATAAAACAAGATATAATTTATATAAATCGGCCCAATATTGTGGAAGTTATTAAGGATTTTGTTATTAAACATATAAATATTCGTTTATCTATCGTTTTCCATAGCCTAGTTTTAGGCATCAAATATTAATTTCTCTTAAAAATTTAAAAATGACGCTGCCTACTTTTAGGAGTTGCAAAGAAAATTGTAATCCATAATAAGTGATTCATTTCAAGAATGTTTTTAAATAAATTTGCATACTTATAGCAAAAAAATATAATATAAAGATTAGGGTGCACCTTATTTTACGAAAAAGCGAAATTGAACCGTAACTCCCCCTATAAATGTTCTACGTAACATAAAAACAAGATGTGCATTTTTTTTTAAATTCCATAAGGAGAACACCTGCCGCATTCGCCCACAAAGTGTTAAACTATTTTGTATGGGAAAAAATGGAAATATTTTCGATTTTGTTTAAATTTTTACCACAAAGAATTAAATTATTTAAAAAAATTAATGGAATATAAATGAAAATAGCTTTATTTAAAGTCATCAAAATTCAAAATCCATGAAGTAGTTTCGGAGTTATTGCAATTTTCCCCCGAAAATTCGTGTCCCTGACGACACGCCTAAGGATATGCAGCCAAAAAATTTACTTAAGCATAAATAAATTTCAAAGCAAGACATCATATACAATTCTAAGACCTGTTAGTACTAAATTGTAGAGTTTTGTTAAAATATTAGCGAATTTACTTAGTTTTTTTCATAGTAGAAAGTTAAACTTTTTTCTCAGGCCGGTTTCAAAAATCATTTTCGAATATTTTTAAAATTTTGTTTAAAAAATATTACAAATACTAAATTTGCTTTCCGTTATCGCAAAACAAACAAATGGGAGAATAAAATTCAAAAAAATGCGGTCGATGTCTTTAACCCTTTCGCCGTAGCTGCTATTTGAAATCGTAAAATTTCGCGAAAATATGATTTTTTGTAATATGTAATTTTTTGTAATAAAAGTAGTAGTGAATATTTTCCCTTAGTCTATATAGAATGTACACGGCATTTGTTTTTAATATTAGAATAATATTGGAAAAGTTTAACCCTTTCTTAACCGGTGTTAATGGTCAGAGTTTGGAGTTTTTTTTTTAATTTGTTATATTAAAATGACAAAATATTAAGAATTTATTACCAAATTTTGTTCAAAATGCATAAATATTTTAATTTTTATTAGCATTAGTATACCGATCGACTCAGAATCACTCCCTGAGTTAATTTAACCCTAGTTCCAATATCAGTTCCTCAGCCGGAAATGACATAAATCTTCCTAAAACTCGAAATTTTGAAAAATATCGAAAATGAGTATATGTATGTCTTTAAGACTTAAGGGAAACTTGTTAAATTGTTGGTCCATGTTTAACCTTAGTACTGAAGGGTATCATATAGTCGGGCTTGACTGACAATAGCTTTTCTTACTTGTTTTTAATTAAAGTACTTTTCTTGTTAACTCCAAGTTTTAAAACCAGTGTTTAATTAAATTTTGAATAAAATACATTATTTCAGAGACATTTATGTTGCATACTTTAGGGATTTTCAAGAACAACAATAATGATTTTGGAATTAAGCTTTGAATTCTGCTTCTTAAAGATGCAAGAATTGATATTTTTGTATTTTGAAATTTTTATTTCTTATGAAATTTCAGGGGGAAATTATGTTGCATATCTAAAGGAGTTTAAAGATAATATTAACATTTTTTAAATCAATCAATAAATTTTATTTCTAAAAGCTGGAATTTTGAGCAACTATTTTTAAATGATTTTATTTTGCCTATTTTCAAGAAATTTTTTAATCTTTACTGGTCTTTAAATACATTTTAAATGCAGAGTTTTAGAAGTTTTGACAAACCAAGAGGTTTTTGGGAAAGATTCTTTAATTAATGAATTAAATAAAAATTTATCGAAATCATTTATTCATTTGAAAGACCTATTTTAATATAATAACGTCTGTCAGGGCTTCTCTGCGTAAAGCTCATCCGAATTGACCACTTTTCCATGAAGGCCGAATTTGACTGATGTCATGGATTTTGTCGGCTTACGAGCTTTTTGGATATCAAGTGAATCCATTTACTGTTTATTTTAATGATTATTTAGGGTATAATACAATTAAGTTGTTTAATATTTGAAAAAAAAAATTCTCGAATATCAAAATTTTAAAATTGTTATCAGACAAATCAGTTAAAATAATTTATTTGCGCAAATATGGGCAATTTATTTTAATTTCATTACATTCTTGCTATATTTAAAAAATTTGAATTTTTCATTTTATTCCGAATTTCACAGAGTTTTGTGTTAAAATCCTAAAAAAGTTTAATAAAAGGAGAGTTACGAAAGTTTTCTAAAATCAAATTTTATTTCAGAAAGCTGCAAATTTGCGCAGGTAATTTTTATTGCATTTTATATTTTATAGTTCTGGTTAATTTGGGTATTGTACCGAATTACGAATTTTAAAGAAATAAGGATGTTATAGAACTAAGTTGAATGAACTAAAGTTTTTCTGGCTGATTCCTAGAAGTAGGGAACACGATTTCCTTACGTTTAATGAGATATTTGGGATAAAAATGCATTTATTTTGAAAAACGGCCAGTTTAAATGATTATCTAGAATGAATTATAATTAAGTTGATTGGATTAAACTTTTTCTGGATGCCCCCTAAAAGTAGGCAATAAGTTTTTCTATAATATTTTTTGAATTTCGAATCTATTCTTGTTTTTGTTTTTCTTTCTTGAAAGACAATCAATCAAAATTAAATATATATTTTTTTTTAAATAATGGTGTTGCATACTTTTAGGATGTTCGGAAGCATTTGTATTTTTATTACATTTTAAATTTTTGTTAGTTTAATGAGCCTCATTTCTTTTAATGATTACTTAAGGTATAACAAAATTATCTAGATTGGACTAAACTTGTTTTTGATAACTCCCTAAAGTAGGCTACACGATTTTCCTTAGAAATTCTCAGCTCTTCTTTTATAACTCGGTACCAGGGTTTGAAATAAAAAAGATTTCTGTCTGTCCTTAACCAGCTGCTTTTAATTTAATTTCCTTTTTATTATCCTGTTTAACAAGAGTAAACATGTTTACTTAAAAAACGTTAAATATCCAAATAAAGTGTTACCAAGTATGTTTATAACTGTTTTTTTGTTTCCTTCTAAATTTCTACATGTTCAACAAAATTTATTATATTACATCATACCATAATATGAATATATTGTTGAAAATAAAAATCCACTTTATAACGAAAATGAAAAACATCTAATTAGCATACAATGTGATTTTAATGGTTTAAAATATGCTTAAAGCTCTTTTTGGTGTATCCAACCCCAACCAAAACGACCAACATCTGCAATCGTCTGCAGTCAACAAAAATTTTTGTAGAGTGAGAGAAAAATATATAAAATAATAATACTACAATACAACAAATCTTATTAGAAATGTACACACATAAAAGTGTGGTTTTGATAACGATATATAAACGATAAAGGGTAAGCAAAAATTATGGCTTTTACAAATTTGGAAATTGAAAAATTTTTTCAAAAGTTTTTTCAAAAAGTAAATTTTGATACAAAAAAACAAATTTTTGCGCAAATTTGGGCAATTAATTTTAATTTCATTGCATTCTTGATATATTTAAGTAATTTGAATTTTTCATTGTATTCCGAATTTCACAGAATTTTATGCTAAAATTAACAAAACAAAATTTAAAAAAGGAAAAGTACGAAAGTTTTCTGAAACTAAATTTTATTTCAGAAAGCTGCAAATTTGCGCAAGTAATTTTTATTGCATTTTATATATCACATTTCTGGATTATTTAAGTTCTTTACCTAATTAGGAATTTCAAAGAAGTTTTTATATTTTTAGCTAAAAAATATATATAAAAAAAGTTTAAACAATAAAATTTTTAAATTTTTATTAGACAAACCTGTAAAATTTAATTATTTGCGCAAATTTGGGCAATTTATTTTAATTGCATTACATTTCTAATATATTTAAGTAATTTGAATTTTTCATTACATTCCGAATATCACAGAATTTTATTGTAAAATACTAAGAAAGTTAAACAAAAGTAGAGTACGAAAGTTTCCTGAAATTAAGTTTTATTTAAAAAAAGCTGCAAATTTGCACAGGTAATGATTATTGCATTTTATTTCTCACATTTCTAGTTCATTTGAGTTTTTTGCTGAATTGCGAATTTCAAAGAAGTTTTTATATTTTAAGCTAAAAAAATGTGTTAACGTATTTTTTTAAATAATAAAACTTTAAAATTGTTATCAAACAAATCAGTAAAATGTATCGATTTGTGCAAATTTGGGCAAGTAATTTTAATTGCATTACATTCTTCCCATATTTAAGTAATTCAGACTTTTTATTTTATTCCGAATTTTGCAGAATCTTGTGTTACAATCCTAAAAAAGTTTAATAAAAAGAGAGGTTCGAAAGTTTTCTGAAATTAAATTTTATTTCAGAAAGCTGCAAATTTGTGCAGGTAATTTTTATTACTTTTTATATCGGATATTTCTAGGTAGTTTGAGTTTTCTTCCAAATTACGAATCTCACAGAAGTTTTTATATTTTAAAAGGAATATTAAAAAAAAATTAAATAATAAAATTTTAAGATTTTTATCAAACAAATCAGTAAAATTTATGAATTTGCGCAAATTTGGGCAATTAACTTTAATTGAATCACATTCTTTCTATTTTTAAGTAAATTGAATTTTTTATTTTATTCAGAAATTCCGAACTTCTCCGAAATTCGGTATAAAAGGAAAAATTCAAATTACTTAAATATCGGAAGAATGTAATGCAATTAAAATTAATTGGTCAAATTTGCGCAAAAAAAATAAATTTTACTGATTTATTTAAACATTTTTATTATAAAATTTTCATATTTCGCCTTAAATTTTGCTACACCCTTTAAATAAAACAAAAAATAAATTTGCGGTTTACCCTTCGCTAAATTTTCAGGAAATTTAAAGAAATAAATAATAACCATAAAAGCAAACATCATCAGTAGCACAATAATAAAAAAAATAATATTACCTCTAATCAAAACAATAAAAGCAAAATTAAAAAATATGTATGAGTTTTTTTTATTATTTTTTGTTTTTAATGAAAATTTCATTAAAACCCGAAAAAAATCTGTGAACAACACTTTCATTTCTTACGCCAAGCGTAACACGAACAATAGCTTCAAATGGAAAATACATTAAATAAATGTACGGACATATTTATATGAGTACAAAATAAGCTTAAGTCGAATTTGAAATACCCTTTGTTGCATATTTTTAGGTGGTCACGCTAAAATTGTTATAATTCTTAAAGTTGCAAGTTTGCGCAAATTTTTTTAATTGAATTTTGTTCTTCTTAGTTTAGAGTATTTTTACTTATATTTTTATGTCAGAATTCAATGAAATTTTTGAAAAATTCTTAAAGAAGTTTTAGAACAATATTTTTTGTTAAAACTTTTCATATGTAATCATATTAAAACTTGCAAGTTTGCGCAAGTTTTTAGAATTGAATTTTATTCTTCTTAGTTTAGAGTGTTTTGAGTTTTATTTTTATACCAGATTTCAGAGTAATTTTTAAAAAAAATTAAGAGTTTCCGAAAAACATTATAAAAAACTCATACTTTATGAAATGCCATAATTCAGTCCCTAAATTTGATGGCTTTTATTACCTTTATTTTTAGAAATTTTACTAAGATTAAACTTTGTATAGTATAACACACAGACGTTAAAAAATCTGCTTTCATTTGCATACTTTTAGGACTTTCAAACAAATTTATCTAATGAAAATTAACAAGAAAAATCTCAAACCTATACCTAGCCTCCCTAAAGTGTAGCACCTTCGAAATTTCATACCACTCGGCAAATACATATACATACATATGTGTGTACTTGTGTTGATGTGAGTGGGTGTGTGTATGGAAATTGTTTATTTTACATTAGTTATTTATGGGTGTATGTGTTTTGAAAACATCAACAACAGTTATGTTACCGTTATTAGTTCTCTCGTTTTTTTTTCTCGTTTAACACGAGATTATGAGTTTTATCTTAATTTTTCATAAATAAAATTAGATTTACTTTCTAGATGCATGGTCATACGAGGGCAAACTGAAAATGTTTTTGATATGATAAAATTAAAATTTAAAAAACCGTGGATGTAGGTCAATAAATAGGTACTTTCCGAATCAGGGCCCAAATAACCGCATTCGATATCGATCGAAATCTTAGATATTTTCAAAACATTTGTATAGCATACTTTAAGGATAATCAAATTTTTGTTAAATAAGATTTTAAGAAATAAGACTTTAAGATTGTTATCCGAGAAATCAGTAAAATTAATTTATTAGCGCAAGTTTGGGCAATTGATATAAATTGCATTACATTCTTTCTATATTTAAGTAATTTGAATTTTTCATTTTATTCCGAATTTTACAGAATTTTATGATAAAATTAAAAAAAATAGTTTAAAAAAGGAAAAGTACGAAAGTTTTCTGAAACTAAATTTTATTTTAGAAAGCTGCAAATTTGCGCAGGTAATTTTTATTGAATTTTATATATCACATTTCTGGTTAATTTAAGTTTTCTACCGAATAAGGAATTTCAAAGAATTTTATAAATTTTTAATCTTTTCCTGGATTTACTTTTTTCTGAAATTTGTTAATGTTGAAGAGATTATCCTCGTAAGTTTACCATACCTTGAAAACAACCTGTCGAACTTTATTGAAATATATATCAATGGATTAGGCACACAATTTTTCTTAAGACGGGCTAGTACAAGATTTTTGTGTGATCAACGGTTTTGGAGTTATTCATATCGAAATGTAAAAAAAAAAATTGTGTAAAATCGAAAAAATATTATTTGTTAAAAAATTCAAAATTTTTCTATGACATTGGGCACAATATTTTTGACAGAATGACTATAGCTATTAAAATTGTGCAAAATCGCTCCATTTTTATGGGTGCCACCCATTGGTCCTACTTCCCGGAATTGAGATTTTGAACACAAATTGAAGTATATTTTTGTGAAATTTAAAGAAAATATTGCTTATATGAAAAAAATCACTGTACCAAATTTTTTTAGAAATCGGCCCATATAAGACCATAGCTTCTATCCAAAACCTTCTCACAAAAGCCACTTAATTAAGCCGAAATGCACAAATTACAATTTTATTTATGGTACATATAATTTTTATATAAACTGTAATCAAATTTCTAAATTTCAAGAAAATCGGATCTTATTAGACCCTAACTTCCATATAAGACCCAAAACCCAAATGTCTCAATAGAAAATTTGACGAATGACCGAAGTGTCTTAAATGCAAAATTGGATACAAATGGCTCCAAAATAAAGGTATATTTTTTTAAAAAATCATTTTCGAAATTTGATTTTAAATTTCTGAAAAACTGTACAAGTATTGTTTATATAAAACAATTTAAATAATTTCAAGAAATTTAACCCAATTAACCTTCATTTGCAATAAAAATTATGGTCTATAGAAATTTGCCATTTTTTATAAAACCCCATTTTCTGGACTCGTTTGCGAATTTACGCTATTTTTTATTTAAGAAATCTAAAAAGAATATATAGGGCTTTATAACGGCATTTCAGAAAGTTTCAAAATCGGCTTGAATTGTTTGTTATATATTCGAAAACACAAAAATTTTCTTAAAAATAAGACAAATTTCGTTTTGTGATGTACGTAGAGTGAATGTGGTACTGACTTGAAGTTTGGTTTAAAATTATCTATGAACCCTATTCTTTACGAATATATGTGACCAGATCTATGAAAAGGTGGAAAAGGTGGCTTATGACTTAAAAACAAAATTTTGAAAAATTAGCTAAAAATTTTGAAAAATTTCAAAAAATTAGCTAATTTTTCGAAATTTTGTTTTTGAGTCATAAGCCACCTTTTCATAGACCGGGTCACATATATTAAAATATTAACTTTTTATAAAAACTTTTTAGTAAAAAGTATTTTTGGGACAAAAATGCATTTTTTTCGATTAGTAAACATTTTTTGACTTTGTTAATTTCTCAATATAAAACGGTTCAAGATATTTAAAAACGGGTTTCACAGTTTCATTTCCTAAACTGTTGCCTATATGTCAGTGATTTTTTAAAAATTATTTTTTAAAATTTCCAATGCACAATGGGTCAAAAATTAAAAAAGTCGCAGAGAAAATTTGTGTTTTTTATCTTTTAAATGAAATAACTTAAAATCCATAAGAGTTATTATAGTGAATTAATCATGTTTTTTCTTTGTTTCTTCAAGCTCATTCCAAAATGTAAAAAATCAACAATATTGCACAATAATTGAAAGAGCTACATGGTCTAAAAGCTTTCTTCATTTTAAGCTGGTCTACTTTGACGCCCAATATTTAACCCTGTATAAACACAGGGTGACCATAGATTCAAAATTTAGAAAGTTTGGGTTCTCCTTTATAATTTGTCTAGATCTAAATTTAAACACATTTTTGAACTGCCCTCTAGCTCGCTTTTCTACATACATTTGTAGCTGGTAATTTCAATTAAATGTTTTTAATTTACATGCAAAAAAAGTTTTTTTTTTTAAATTTACGTGTGAAATTCCTAAAATCATAAAATTTAATGAAACATTTTTTGGAAAAAAAAATCTGCATGTAAAAGTTTACAATTTTAAATTAGCAATGAGAAAATTGTACAAATTTTACTAAATATTTTAAGAGAAGATTAATGAAAAAAATTTTGAAAAATATGAAAGTGGAAGTTTTGAAAAAAGAATATTGAATTGTGTGTTTAAAAGTAGAATTTTTTGTAATATTATGTCAGCTAAGGAAATTTAGAATAGAACAATAATTTTGAGACTTTGGTAACACTTTTGATGCCCCAAAGCAATCCGATCCATACATGGATTTTGAAGAAAATTTAAAATGGAAAGAAAGGCCTATGATATCCTATCAGCTTTCGATTAGATTATACAATTAAATCAAGAAATATATGTAATTGTTTCTGAAACTAACACAAAATTAATTACAATACTCAAAAAAATGTTTGCCATCGTCTAAATAATTGCTACTATTAAATATCTAAATGTCACATCTCTTCATTATCATTTTTAGTTTTATTTTCAATAATTAGAATTTAATATAAAATTACTGTAATAAAAACTCTTCGGTACCAAACATGAACAATTCATTACAAATAATTTGCTATCGCGATTATTTTTCCATTTAATTTTGTTTTCGAAATTATTAAAAATTCTCTAAAAACAGCTTTTCAAAAAATTATTTATACCTTAATTAAATGCTACAGTTGATAAATAATAAAAATAATTGTAATTATTTTAGTAGTTTTTCTAAATGCGAAATGTCATGTTTAGAAATAATTATGCAAATAAAATATAATGGTTGTAAAGTGTTTATTAAATGCTTTTGTTTAACACATGTGACAGTTTATTTAGTTGAATTTTATTTAATATAACGGTCTAATAGTTTGAATTTAATTATATGCTTAAGTGAATTTTAGGGTTAAAATTGATAAGAAATTAAAAAATTTAGACCTGTCGCCTTTTTATCTCATCTTTGTTTGAATACGAAACATTAAAGAAACTATAATCATTTGTTTCTTTATGTGTACTGATTGGCAGCACTTTTTATGAGTGATGCCAATCTATTAGTCAACTATCTCATACACTCACACATACCAAAATATGAAACCGGATTCCCACCAAACCAAACATTCCGATTACTATAAGAATTTGTTCCGACTTGTCCTGAATTTGGACTTAAATAATATTACAGTTATCTGATAGCCATCGTTCAATAGGTCAAAGCTTTTTTTCAGTATAAAGTCTAGAGCCGTTAGCTTATTCAAAAGTCATTCATTGCAAATTCCATTTTAACCACGTATCTTTAAAGCAAGTAGTATCCTATAAGATTTTTTTCCTTTGTGGACGTTTTCTACCTAAACGAGGTCACATCTAACTGCTCTGACAAATCACCTGCTCTACATTTATCTGACATGACCATGTGATCCACATAAGTTGGTGAGAGTTACGTAACTCCTGGTAAAACGAACTAATTCAATCTTGTTTGAATTTCTCTGACTATAAACTCGTAAACTTCTTACTTAAAGCTTTAAACTTATCTTCTTTCCGGGTGTCAGAGTATCTACTAACGCCTTCTTCCACATATTAGAGGTATATGTTTTTCGCTCACCGTTTTACAGAGTCCAGTTTGTCGGAGACTCTTTATGTATCTACAGAGATTAGGGTTACAGTCGGAATTCTTCTTTCAAGCCAGTGATGAAATATCTTTTCATCTGGTTCTGAGATCGTTTGGACCCTGAAATTTTGGCAGTATTGTATCACACTTACGTGTAATAAATCTGATGAGCTTCAGCTGGCTTCTGCACAGAATACTGAATGGATGCTGTTCGTAAAGGCATAAATACCTTCAAATTTAGTCACACTCTCTCCGTGATCCTTGACTAATTTCATTTCTTAAGCATTGAGCACTTAGGGTTCACTTTAGCATCTTTTTATGGTAAGTCAATATAATCCCTGCTTTGCTCTTCGCATTATTTTCCTTATTTCTGCCCGAAGTTTTCAAATTCTTTGAAGATTCAGTTTGCTCGATAAAATTATCCCTTCAGCATCAGGTTCTTCTAACTTCGTCTCAATACTTTAAGCAGGGGCGATCCAACCTTATCCTGACTGGAAGCGGAAACCACAGTAAGCTCGAGTTTCATGTGAGATTCAAGCGAAATATCCACCAGATTCAAGCGGAATGTCAACCAGTGCCCCAGTGGTGCTTAAAGATGTGAATACCTTAAGATTAATCCTTCAATTCTTACAATTCCGTCAGTAACTGCACCTAAGGGTTCATTTTGGCATCTTTGTCTGTTAAGTCAATAAAATCCTTGTTTCGCTCTTCCCCTTCTCTTTCTTATTTCTGCCCGAAGTTTTCAAATACTGTGAAGATTCAGCATCAGGTTCTCTTGACTACCAGAGCTTCTGGAGGCGATCTCATCGCTCCCTGGCTGTAAGCTGAAATCACAGAAACCTTGAGTTACGTGTCAGAATCAAGCAAAATTACCACCATGATCTGAGTGACCCCAGTGATACTAAAAGAGTATATTTGTTGCTTAGATTAATCCTTCAATTCTTACAATTCCTTTGGTAACTGCACCTAAGGGTTCATTTTGGCATCTTTTTCTGTTGAGTTAATAAAATCCTTGTGTTGCTCTTCCCTTTCTTTTCCTTATTTATGCCTAAAGTTTTACAATTCTGTGACAATGCAGTTTGCTTAAAAAAATAGGCCTTAAGCATTAGGTTTTTCTGACTCCGTCTCACTACTTTTACCAGAGCTTCTGGTGGCGATCCCATCCTAACTGGAAGCTGAAATCACAGTGGCTCCAGTGTTGCCAAAAGTGTGTGTTTATCCCTTATATTCATTCTTACAATTCCGTCAGTAACTGCTTTTACATCCGGGCAATTTTCCAAATTTTGCCGCGGGTGACTATAAGTTGTCTCACAACTTCAAGAAATAACTTGACGGGAAAAGATTTGACTCGAACGACGAAATCATCTCACATACAAAAGGTTACTTTGATGACCTCGATAAATCACATTTTTTGGAAGGGGTAAAAAATAGGGAAAACCCTGAACTAAGTTGTTAAAACTCAAAGGTGTCATATTGGAAGATAAAATAACTTTTAATATAAAAACCTATTTTCATTTAAAAAGTCAAGGATTTTTTGAGCCACGGACTTTTCTAGAATATCCTTGTATTCTAGTTCGATACAGCAGATGTAGACTCCACTCACCAAGACATCAGTTTATTCAATTTATTCTGTAGTTCATAAGTTGATATTATGTCCGGTCCAGGCGATTTGAAAGTTTTACAGCTACTAATAGCGAAAGTACAGAAACAAACTTCCAAAAACTCATTACCATAGGGTAAACACCCTATGGCAACACTTTTATCTCTCAAACAAAAAAAATCCAAAACTTGGCATCACTTGTTTATAATAGTGAATGTACAAACAATAAATAACTGATAGTTGCAAATTTAAATGTCTGAATGTGGTAAGTACTTGTATTTATTTTGAAATTTATTGGCTTTAAATTATATTTAAAATTAATAGCCTTTTAAAGATTTTAAGCCTCTTATACAATGTTTTTGGCTCAAAATTATTTTCCAGCGAATGTCAAGCTTACAATTAAAAAAATGATATATGAGCAAACAAGTGGCGACAAAACAACTATCACTAGAGACATAGCGAAAGAGAGAGAAAGAGCTGATGTTTCAAATACTTATGCAAAAATAAATTAAAGATTTTCAATAAAATATTATATAAGTTTCATGATGACAGCTAACATATTGGGTTTTTTTATGTTTTCTTGAAACCATTGTTATAGAAGCGACTGAGACTTTTAGCCATTAAGAAAACAAAAATCACCATAAAATTTATAATACATACTCGTTCATACTTCTTTTATTTAAGAGGAAGTGAAATGAATGTTTGAAAATAATATTATGAGTTTAATTTTTAGTTTTCTTTTTTTTTCAAAAAAAATCATCTAGAGGAATGAGTTTTATGGCTCTTGTTATATCAAATAATATTATATATAAACATAGATATATATTTGTTTAGCCAGATAGTTTCAAATTCATAAATACAATATTATAATAATAATAATAATGATAATAATTCATATGACAAACAAACTGAAATTTTCATTTGAGACACAATTCTTAAAGTTTATTTACTCGTATTTGTAATATTATGAATTGTTATACAATAAATTGAAAATTGCATATAAGGCGCCATTAAAATGCGGCATAAAATGTTTAGAGATTTTGTGATTTCTTTCTTTTTTGGGCTGTTAAAAATTATAGATTGCTGCAGATAGTGGAAATGTTTGCAATATAAAGCAAAAAAAATCGTAATGTTAGTTATTCTTCATTGAAGAGATAATGGCCAACAGTTATTTTATATTTAAACATAAATTGTTGGTCTAGCTAAGATTATACTCTTATATATAAAAAAAACCTAAAACTTAATATTAAAAAAAAAATACGAAAATCCTAACAAAAAAGTCCACTCAATGCCAATTTAAGCTTATACAGATTTCCTTTTTTAGATTTGAATTACACTATTTTTGTTTTTATTTTTTCTTAACAGCTTCTCATAAAATGTTGCCAATTTTTAAATAAAATATCCTTGCATTCTTTTTAAATATAAGTTAAAATAAAAAGGTTTTAAATTTAATCAAAATGTTGTTTAAAATTATGTTTTGATTTTTTAAAAACTTGAAATTTTTTACAAGGTCACAGGAAAATGTCACACCTCAAACTGGTAGATAGACTTATTTAAAGTAGTTACTTCATATATTTAGGTGCTTTAAATAGCTCTAAACTATCTTCAGCTTAGCTTCCGCTTTCAGGCCACTTGCGCTTAAAAGCTTTCAGGTTTGTCATCGTGGACTTTGGCGAAAATTTAATTTTAAGATTAAGCGATTCTTAATACATATTACAAAATCGTCTAGATATGTTAAAAATCGTTTCCTGGACCTTAGGGATTTAGGGTTACAAAGAATCGGTCTAACCTTTTCTTAATTGTTTTGTATAGAAAATTGTATAATTTCAATTAATTAATTTACATTGTAAATTAAATTAATATATTATTATTTTTTTTGAAGTATATACTGTTATTTAGTTTTAGTATAATTTTTGATTATTTTTTTTTGTAATAATTTTATATTTTGGCCTCATAGGCTTTATTATTACGAATTGTTCAAATAAATAAAATAAAAATAAATAATTTATGTGTATTACAAAAGTGGATATAAGACCATTTTCATTTACTCGATATTACCATTTTATATTTCAATTGAAAGATAAAAGTTCGTTTAATATAATACTTTAATTAAAGTTTAATGGAAAACTTCTTAATGTAAAATTTATTATGAACTTTTTAAGAAAGTCCAATTGTTTACCAAATATTCGTAATTTTATTCGATTTTAGACACATATTCCGAAAAAGATCCTTTGTATAGTGTCGAATGTAATACCCGTCGAATAATCTCTATTGTATATAAAAAATGGTACCTACATTGCCTAAAAAAGTAGATTTTGTTAATATAAAATCAAGGAAACCGTTTTCCATCCCTGTTGTGTTCACAAATTAATTATCATTAATTTGCTCTGCCATATAATTATGTTATTAGTTTATTGTGAATGATCATTTGTTAGAAAGAAGAAGCCATTTGTTTGTTTACATTTCTTTGTTAATTATCATTAACGAAAACAATATCAATGAAATAAAACATCTTTAAAAAAATCACAAATAAGAAAAAACTAAGTTATTGATAAGAAAGTTAAAGATAGAAAAAGTACGTGGACATTTTTTAATTTTCAAAGTAAAGAACAACCGCAAACACGTCAGCATTTCATAAAATAACAAAAACAAATGGAAACTAAAGAACATGCACACAAATGTGTGCATTTAAATTTTCCCACAGGAGCCCCGGTTTTAATAAAAGTATTATAATATTAACTTACTCTTAATTCTTCAAGATCTTAATCCCTTTTCTTTGTTCTTTTCATTTTAGATAACAACCAATGGCACTTCACACTTTTACACCCCTATACCGGGCGGCTTTCCTCCGGGTGCCGGTGGTCAGGGTCCGGGGCCATATCAGGTAGGTCCTCATGGTCATATGCCTCCACCACCTCAACCGGGTACACCACAACCTCCTCCACCCTCTCAACAACAACAACAGCAGCAACAAACTACATCGTCTGTGTTAAATTCCCAACAGCAGCAGCAGCAACAACATTCACCGGCTCCACATTCCGCCAATCATTCACCATCTCCACCTAATCATAACTATCACAAGGATGAAAGGACTCAAAGGCAACATACCAAATTGTTAAGGAAGCTGGATAAGCAACGTAAGTTTTATAGTATTCGTCTCATGTGAAGGGTTGGTTAAGTTCTGTGGCTTGCTACTAAAAAGAAAGAAGGAAGTTGTGAGAAAATTTGATTTAGAGTTTTTATTTTTCATATAAACTCATAGTAACTTTACCCAGAAAACTCCTTATGAATCTGTTTTGAGTAAAGTTAGAGATTAGCTGTTCAAGCCAAATGAAAGAGGGTAAAGAAGATAATCTAACGCAGTGATTAACTCAAAACAGCAAAAAATTGACATTGGCCCTTTTAGCAACAAGCCACAGAGTTAATGTTATACTTTTAATGGGCTTTAATACACATTTTTTACAAATTCAGTTATATTGATACCAATGTAAAGTAGAAATATGTGATTTTATATGTTTGTTCCCGATCTCTAACGAAACTACCCAAAACATTCCAAAGTTGCCAGAAATTACTCAAAGAACAACAATTTGTATTGAAAACTTTCTACGGGAACCCTTTGAGTAAGTTTGGGTTGTTTCGTTAAAGTAAAGGAATATGACTTCAGGCAAATGACAAACTCTAAGTTAGAGGCTCCAACACATCAACAGATATCTTGTCACAAAATTTTTAAGCACATTTTGCAACAAAGCTTCGCTTATATCGTCAATGTACAGCCGAATTTTATCTTTCAGAGTGACATTTGTTTTTGGTTTGTTCTGGTAAACCCAGTCTTTCAAATGGCCCATAAACCGCACCATATGATCGCTTTCTTTAGATGTAATGTTTTTTTCGAGGACTGTTTGTAAATTGTCTAAGCCCATATACAATCATTTCGTTTGTACCTCATCAATAGTGACGATTTTGTTAAAAATGCATTGTTTTCGTTCAATTTCAAATTCAAATAGCCAAACAAACGTTTGACGCAAACTATTGTCCGTGGTTTAAATTTTTGAACTCTACTAAATAAATGTCAAAGGAAAGGCTATCAAATTTGTAGAACCTGTGTATGGAGTTTTCGTTTTGTTTTCAGAGGTAAACGCAGACAGCATTTCAACGAATCCTACACTCATTCCTCGACGCCTCATTAATTAGCGGACGTTCGCACGATTCACGCACTGGTTGGGTCAAACAAAACGAAAATCTTATTAAAAAAAGAGACATAGTTTAATGACAGAATTAGGGATAGATGGGATACGAAAAAATATCTATCAGGAGACTAAGGCCAAAAATGTATTCCTCTTACACTGGATGGGCTCAGAAATACTCAAACTAACTTCCTAATTCATAAAAAATTATAATAAATATAAAACAATTAAAGGCGTGATTTTTATATTTATTTATGTGCTAAGAAGATAAAACGGTACCGAATAAATCTTTTTTTAACACTAATTGTTCGCATTTCTCAAAAAGTAGAAATGCAAAAGGTACACGCTTTTTAAATTACCTTTGTCTCGTTTTATCTCTATAGCATCGGCATTAGTCTGAATTATATTTTATATGCATACATATAAAAAATAATAACTCCGGCTTAGTCAAGTATAGAAGAGTTCTATCTGTTCCAATATTAATCAATGTTATATTTCAGGTTCCGCTGTTTCATCGCCTACACACTCACCATCGCCTCGTCGCCATGAGTCACAAATGAATGGTCACAACACTAATAACAATGGATCTTTAAGGTCACAACATAATAATAACAATAACAACATTAGCAGCAACATCAACAACAATAATCATCATCAACGCAAACAACAGTCACATCAACAACAACAACTACAACAGCAGCCACAAACACAACAACAACCACAACGTAATGGTAATGTTACTAACTATAACAATAGACAGGGAGCCACTTCAGTGGCCTCATCTGAAGAAGGTGATGATTTCTCTTTAGGTGTTAATGGAGCCGATGCTGTCGATGAGGAAGAAGATTATCAAGCATCCATAGTCGAACAGTTGTCGACCATACAAAAGCCTGAAGTAACAGATATTACAGCACGATCGGCTAAAATTGTCTGGGAGGCACCTCAATGTATAAGTGAATCGGCTATACAATTGATCAACATGCGAGAATTGCGCTACAATGTTCTCTTAAGCGATCGTGCAAAAGAGTGCAAATATAAAAGTCTGTATAAAGGTTCCTCATATGATTGCATAGTACAGGATTTGAAACCGGGCCAAGAGTATGTAGTTCGTTTACAGGTACACTATGAGCATTTGCATGGCACAGCCTCGGAGCCTACTGAATTTACAACGCCAGCATGTGAACCAGATCGTCCAGCTGCTCCGCGTATGGTAATGTGTACTAAAAATTCATTGCATTTACGTTGGAATAATCCCATAAGCAATGGTTCACCTATACAGCATTACCTTTTGGAATATGATGAGGGTAAAACTGGTGCCAGAGTGGTAAACGATGCAGCTTGTAAATTTGTAGAAGCTGTTAAGACTAAAGGAAAACAATATATAATGACCAAATTACAACCATCTACCATTTATAATTTTCGTTTGGCAGCTGTAAATGAGGTGGGTCCTTCGGCTTATTCTCCTGTGTGTACATTTAGTACCCAGGGAAATCCTCCCTCAGCTCCCAAACCACCAACACTACAAGCATTTAATTCTTCTTCATTAAGACTGGTTTGGGAAAGACGCCAGTCAGATGGTGCTACTTGTATCTATGTCTTACAAATGTTGGATCGTGCCTCTGGGCACGGCTATTTGAACATGTACAATGGTCAGGATTGTTCTTACGAATGTTGCCAGTTGCGTCGAGCAACTTTGTACTATTTCCGTTTGAGGGCTGAAAATGAAGCTGGTGCCTCAGCCTGGTCAAATGAAGTAGCCTATAAGACTGCACCAGAACGTCCAGGCCGCCCCGGCAAACCTTATGCTAAAGGAAAAATTCATGGTACTCATTTCCGTGTGCGTTGGGAGCCGCCCACTGACAATGGTGGTGCCGAAATTCAACGTTATTATCTAGAGATTAATGTAGGGGGTCAGAAATTCGATCGTATTTATAGTGGTGCTGATAATGAGGCCACATGCGATCGTCTACAACCTGGAACTACCTATCAATTGAGAGCTTCCTGTGAAGGACCCGGTGGTATAAGCCCTTTTTCGGAGGTCAGTCAAATAACCTCTGAAGCTGTAGTTCCTGCTGCACCACCTCCGCCCTATTTTGACAATCCGCCCGGTCCGTACGCGGCTGTTCTAAGGCTGGATAAGCCAGAATACAATGGTGGAGCACCTATCTTGGAATTTGAATTGCAATTGCGTAAATTTTCCGAGCAGGATACCCCACGCATTGTATACCGTGGCAAGGATGCTTATTGTGTTATTAAGGATCTTCTACCTGGTAACCATTACGAGGTACAAGCAAGAGCCATTAACCGCATAGGTTCAGGATCCTGGTCGCCTTGGTTTAAATTTTGTTCGGCGGCTGCTTCACCAAATAGTCCTGAATCTCTAAAGGTTATCATCAAGTCAGCCACACAACTACATGTTTCCTGGCAAGAGCCTCCAAATAAGGGAGGTGCCCCCATTGCAGAATACAGACTAGAAAGTGCCACAGCTTCCAACGTGTCAGATGCCAGTGAGTCAACTACACCACAACCTCCTCCCTCATCAGCATTTCACACTTGCTATCAAGGTTTACAGACCAGTGCGGATATACGTAATCTCTTGCCTTTTACTTACTATTACTTCCGTGTCAACGCCTCCAATATGGCAGGTGTAAGTAAATGGACACCTTTGGTAAATTGTCAAACACCGGCCGCTGTGCCCTCTGCTCCTCAAATTAAAGACTTGGAATTTACATCAAACGAAGCCACCTTACGCTGGTCTACACCCGAAAGTAATGGTTCAGATATCACCAACTATACCATAGAATATGCTGAACGCACCATAATGACTTCAGACAACGCCACTGAATACACTGTGACCAATTTACAACCTGAAACAGCTTACAAGTTCCGCGTACATGCCATCAATGCCATCGGCTCTGGTCCCTACTCTCTCTATGCCAAATTGACAACACTGCCCTCACCTCCATCACCACCCAAGCTGGAGTGTTCTGGAGTGGGTCATAACTTTATTAAACTCAAATGGGGTGATGGCAAAAATCTCGATTTCACCAAATTCTATGTGGAAATGTTTGTCCAGAGAGCTAAAGAATTTCAAGTGGTTTACTCCGGTACCAATTGCATGTGCAAAGTCAACAAATTGCAAGAACGCACTGCTTATACATTCCGTATTTGTGCCGGAAATGATCGTGCTGGTGTGGGCGAATACTCTGAAGAGTTTGTATTCTCTACCTCGGCCTGTCTACCGAACAGCATTAAAGCTCCTCGTATTGCTCAAAATTTACCAACAGCTGCCTCATCTCCGTCTACATCGTCTGCAAATGGAAATAGTGGTAGTTCACCTTCGGCCTCGTCATCGTCCGGCGTCATACCATCGGGCTTGCTACCAGAAACTCCCAGTTTCCTAACTGGATTGGGTAATTTTATGTTGGGTGTACCTCTCACACTGGAGTGGCAGCATTCAAAGAATACATTCACAGATCGTGTCGAGTACATGTTGCAGTATGCCATAGGCAAAGATGGTGAATTTAAACAGGTAAACGTTTTATTTTATTTACTTTTCTAGTAACGAATAAGAATGATTTTGTAAATTTGAATTTCACCCAAATTTACAAAATTATTCTTCCAAATGCACAAAAATTTTAAAAAGTAGTAGTAAGGAAAAACATTTGCCTTTTTATATGGAAAGACTCGAACTTCTTTATCCATTTATACCATTTTTAACATGTTTAGCGGCCAAATTACCCAACTCGATATCGATAAAAAACACAGACTTTTTAACTTTGTAGCATACTTTAGGGATGTTAAAAATAATTTATATTGCATAAAGTTTAATAAATGTTGATATTTAAATACTTCCTTTTTTGTTAAAAACGAATAGTTTAAATAAAACTCATGTTTTCAGTTATTTAAAAAGCCTAAAGTGATCTAAATATGTACGTATGATTGTTATCTATTATTTCTATTACAGATATACCGTGGCAGTGAGACCAAATTTACAATCGAAAACTTAGAACCTGGTGGTCTATACCAGTTTCGCGTATGCCCCATTCGAGTTACAAGCAACGGAGAAGATTTGCTGGGTGCTTATACGCCTGGATTACGTTATCAAGCGCCACTCATACCTTCATTAGACGACATTGATGGCAACCTGTTGGGCAATGCAGCAGCTCAAATGTTCGCCGGCCTTAATGCAGCCACTGGCAATAACAGTCATGCACCAGGCTCATGTCATGGTCATTCACATCACCATACGCATCATTCCCATATGGGAGGACATAGTCATCATCATAATCCCCTACATTCCCATCACAATAGCAGACACAGTGGCCATCATAATAACGGAGGCCCTGGTGGTGGTGGTAGTGGCAATGACTCAAACAACAGCCATCCTAATCTTCATCATCGTTCCGTATCTGCTTCTGCCGGCAGTTCGAGTAGCAGTTCGAACAACAGCAGTAGTAGTAAGAACCAAAACTCAAATTCCAACAATACACCGAGCAGCAATACATTAATGATTGGCAGCAATGCCATCGGCTTCATACCCATCGGCAGTATGGCCAGTGAATTGGCTGCTAGTTTTGCCGGTTGTGATGATCCCAATCATCATCACCACCATCATCATCATCATGGTTTTGCCGAAGTCGCCAATCAACTTAATGCCACAGCCTCTAGTACAAGTAGCAGTAACAGTTCCAATAATCCACAATCAGCTGCCTCTCTATTGGCTGCCAGCGCCAATCAATTGTTTGCCAACAATCCCATTTTACTGCAGGCTGCAACGGCTGCCATAAGCCATCATCAACACGTCTTGGGTCAGCATCATGGTGCTGCTGCCCACAATCAAAATGCCGGTGCTCTAAGGCGTTACTTTACCAAACTCAGTTCGGTCTATTCCAATCGCAAACGTTTCTCGGATCAAGAAAAGGCTGTTATTTTCATGGTTTCATTCTTGTTTTTCACTTTCCTCTTTGCCACTTTAGTTAAGATGTTTATGCGTTAATTTTTCTACAAACGAATTTATTGTATTTGGGATCCTATAAATAGCAAAGTCTTTTATATTTTCTATGGACAAAATAGAAAAGAAATCTTTGCCCAAAAAAAAAAACCTAGAGTTTTCTAAAGGAGATGGATTCTTTGATTAGAGATCTCTCTCTCTGTAAAATGGAATTCGTACTGCAAATCCAGTACGAATTGGGGTTTAACATTTTTTTCTTCTTTCATAAATAAAAGGGTTTCAGTATCTTACATATACAAGCAACATTTATACATTTAATTATACATACATATTTACATAATACTTATTACATACTACATACATACTTACATTACATTACAATTACAACAAACATTATTATACGCGTTTACCTTAATAAAACAAACAAACAACAACAACAAAAAAATGAACTAAAACATTCCAGAATAAGTGTTTCAATTGCATACAAGAGTTACATTACATATATCTACAGTATTTCTTTTTTTTATTTTTATTATTTTAAAACATCCGTTTTTAATGTAATACTTTGTTATATACATACATACTTACCGTACATATATGTTTTGTATTTTTTTAATTTAACATATTATTATACATACATACAAACATATGCTTTTTTTCTTAAATGTTATTAAATATTGTGTTATTTAAATAGATATTTGCTTTTATTTGTTGTAAGAGGCTTAAAAACAAGTGTTTAAAAAAATGAAATTATATAAATGAAAATCCTACCCCAAGTTAAATACATAAATATTTAAGTGAAAATATTAAACAAACAAAAAAAACAAAATGAGATCCTAATTTTAAGATTTAAATAGTGAAAACAAAAACGAAGCAGTTGCTCTTTAAGGAAGTTGGAGTACAAATTGGAGATAATTTGAGGTAACAAGTTCAAGATAATTGATTTTCAAAATCTGCAAATGATTTGGAATTTTGGAAAATAAATAAACCAATGGAAAGTTTTGAAGGTATGAGATCTATTAGCAATTCTTTAATAACTTTAGTCAGTCACCAAACTTCGGCTACAATTCATAATAGTTGTGTTCCCTAACGATAAGAAAACTACCCAAACCAGTCCGGAATTACCAAAAACACACCCAACTGTGTTCCCGTACTCAAAACTGGTTGAAGTCTTTGCTAAATTGTTGAAATAATTTAATTTCCCGTTTTACTCAAAACTACACAGACTTTTTCTTTGAGTAAGTTTGGGTTACAAATTATGTTTGTTCCCATACTCTAATGAAACTGCCGAAAACAGTCCGAAGTTGACAGAAGTTATACAAAAAAGAACAATTTGTATTGAAAATTTTTACGGGATCGTATTTGTGTAAGTTTGCGTTGTTTCGTTAAAGTAAAGGAACAAACTGTGCTCCCGTGCTCAATACTGGTTGAAGTCTTTGCTAAATTGTTAGAGTAATTTCATTTCACCTATTACTCAAAACTGCACAGACTTTTTCTTTAAATGTCAATTTCAAAAACAAAATTGTTTAAAAATTTTGAATCAAAAGATGCTTTCCCGTACTATAACGAAACTACCCAAACCAGACCGAAATTACCCAAAACCCACACAATTATATTTCCGTATTCAATATTGGTTGATGTCTTTGCTAAATTTCCCCTGCTAATCAAAACTACACAGACCAGGGATAGAAAATTGTTTCCCTGATTTTGTACTAAAAGTGAAAATAAAATGTACTTTTCAGACTACTAAAGTACTATTTTTTTAGATATCAAATTTGACGGGTATCAATTGTACGCTTAATCGGAACCTGTGTCAGAAATCGATTCAAATTTAAAACATTTACCGCCTTTTTTATAAACGAAAAATAAGCTTATAAGCCTTTGATAATTTATTAACTTGTTTATGAATAAGGGGGTTAGTATACAATCGGAATTTTTTAAAGAAGGTCGTTAATTTGAGAATTACCTTGCAATAGCTGATCTTTTAACTTATCAACTCTTTTCCGAGCGATTGAATTGATCTTACGAAAATAAACATTTAAAAATTGACACTTTGAATGTATCACAGGTCATTTGTTAATTCGTTGATAGTTTCGAAAACCTTTACTATCCCTTGCAGTTATCACAAATAAAATTTATTTTTATTAACACCAGCAAGATGTTGTAGGTCCAATCTTGGTATTATTAAGGGGAAAATTTGCATTTTAAATATTTTAGGACATGCTTTCCAGCAATGAGAACTGAAATCTGCTAAGCTGTATGTGCAATATTGGGTCTTAAAATTGTTTATTAGCGCTATTATGAATAACAATTTTCGGTGAATTTTTATACTTTTCCTCTGTTATAAATAGAATCTCAAGTGAAAATTGTTCACTTTTTCTTTATTGAAATTTTTTCCTTTGGATTATAATAGGGGAATAATTTAATCGTAAAAAAATAAGTTTACTCACCGGAAATATTTATAATTGGACTGATCGTAAAAGATGAGCTCACGGAGAATTGAACTCACCGGGAATGTTTATAATTGGGCTTTACCATCCACCCAGTTTATAGAAGTTTTCATCGGCAAATTTCCACAAAACGACTTCTTCCAAATCATCGTTAGGACAATGACATCAACTTGGACACATGTTTAACAATAGCCTGGGATATATTTTTAAAAACATACCTGAGCCACCAGTCGAACTCTATACTTCTACACAGTGTCATATGCATCTAATGACATTTTTTATTAGAAATTTCCTTAACTAGCTTCCACGTTTTGTTCTTCATCAAATATGTATATTCTTTAGCCATTGCTTCAATCCATTTCTCTAATTCCTTACTATTTATGACTTGATTAAGACTTTCGGATCAAAATTGATTACTATTTTTTACTCTAAAATTATAAAACCCATTATCAGATGTCTCGGCAGATTCTTCAAATACAAATAAAATGAAATATAAATTGGGGGTACACTTAACCATATGGGGCTTAACTGCCACATATGGTTTGTGTCAATAATAACAAATATGGTATTTTAGATGGTAAACATCGGTCATTATAGTTCAGCATTCGAAAGGCGCCAAAGTCTAATCACAAATTATTTTCAATAGTTATTATAATTTGGAATTTTGTGGATAAATTGGATGTTTTGCGAGCAACGTACGATTACTGGTGATAAAAATGGATACATTACGATAACCCCAAGCGCAAAAAGTCATATGTAAAACCAAAACAACCAGCAAAATCAACGGCCAAGCCAAATATTCATGACGCTAGCTAATATAATAGGACCTGTACCGAAGTCAATTGATTTGTAAGAGAGTAATAAAAAAACGACCAAAATTTTCGACCAGATACAAGGCTATATTCTTCCATCATGACAAAAACTTATTGCAAAACAGTGGATGGGAAGTTTTGTTTTATCCATCTTTAAGCCCAGAATTTTATTTATTTTTAATCTATTTATTAATTTTACAATATTCGACCAGTTGCAAGACCGGTCAAAAACTGTTTTGAAACACAGTGGATGGTTAGTTTTGGTTTGTACCCGCCTTTAGGATTAGATCTTGCCTATTCTGACTAGCATTTGTTTCGATCGATGCATAACGCCTTTACTGGAAAACGCTTAGAACAGAACAGAGTATCAGAAACTGGTTTTATTTATCTCAAAACTGAAAAAAAATTAAATTATTAATAATTAAAACTAGATTTTTATAAAAATTTTGGCAATTTAAAAATGTTCTAAAACTCACTTTTATGTGAAATTGAACTGAATATAAATTTTTAAAAGGCTCTAATTTCTAAAATGATTAAAATTTCCAAAGCCTTTATTAATTAGTAGTTAGATATTCATTTTCCTTGATATATCGGATCATAAAGATACAAAATAGGTTTGATCTTAAGGATAATTGGACTTTGAAAGCTTTTTTATATAAAAAAGGTTTTTAAGAGAAAAATTCGAATTAAATGTTTTTGCAGAAAAAATTCAAAATCGAGAAAGAATATTCGAATTTGTTACATTTCATAAGGACCCTGGTTACTTTGATTAATATCGGAACTAATTTTGGAACTAACTAACTATGAAAAAAAATTCACATGAAATCTTTCAAATTCCAAATCATTTCTTGTACACTCAAAAAAAAAACTCAATTTGTTCTCTTAAAAGCTTTGCTTGAGCGTCTAAAAACTGTTATATTTCAAAAAATAAATATACGAAAACTCTTATAACGAATTAAATCCCTCTTTTTTTAAATATAATTAATTATATTCTCTGTAATACTGTAAAACAATTAAGATATAAAAAAAACTCAAATATTTTTCACAAATTATTTAAACGAAAAAACAAAAACTTTAAGAGTACATATTTTTTAAAACTCTCTTAAAACCCTTTAAAACTCCCGCTAACTAACCCTTCTCTTATAGAATATTTTAGCCTGGATTTTTTTTAAATTTTTCTAATCGATTAATAACAAAAAAACATAAAATTCTTTATAAAAAAACATGCCTAATATTTAAAATAAATAACAATGAATATTTAAATAAAAACTATAAGTGTTTTATAAATGTAAAATCGTTAAAAAAAAACAAAGAAATTAAATTTTACCGACAAATTTTTTTTCACAAATTGTATTTAAAAATAATAATAATTTAGAAAATACACTGTTCAACAAATTTTAAATGAAGGAAAATGATTGAAAAGAGTATCAATTAAAAAAGTTTTAAAATGTTTTATTTAAAAAATATAATTACAACTTGACTTTTTAAATGTTAAGTTACACTGCTGTTCATCTGCTTACGACACCTAATGAAATAATAGAAAAATGTTCGTATAGAAAAATATTAAAAATTTTCCTATAAAAATAGTAAAATTTTGAAACTTTTCCTATAAAAATAGTAAAATTTTGAAAATTTTCCTATAAAAATAGTAAAATTTTGAAAATTTTCCTATAAAAATAGTAAAATTTTGAAAATTGTCCTATAAAAAAAGTAACATTTTTAAAATTTTCCTATAAAAATAGTAACATTTTAAACATTTTTTTATAGAAAAATGGTAAAATTTAAAAAAAAAATTTTATAAAAATAGTAAAGTTTTGAAAATTTTCCTATAAAAGTAGTAATGTTTTGAAAATTTTCCTATAAAAGTAGTAAAATTTTGAAAATGTTCCTATGAAAATAGTAAAATTTTCCTATAAAAATAGTAAAATTTTGAAAATTTCCCTATAAAAATAGTAAAATTTTGAAAATTTTCCTATAAAAATAGTAAAATTTTGAAAATTTTCCTATAAAAATAGTAAAATTTTCCTATAAAAATAGTAAAATTTTGAAAATTTTCCTATAAAAATAGTAAAATTTTGAAAATTTTCCTATAAAAATAGTAAAATTTTGAAAATGTTCCTATAAAAGTAGTAAAATTTTGAACATTTTCCTATAAAAGTAGTAAAATTTTGAACATTTTCCTATAAAAATAGTAAAATTTAGAAAATTTTCCTATAAAAATAGTAAAATTTTGAAAATTTTCCTATAAAAGTAGTAAAATTTTGAACATTTTCCTATAACAATAGTAAAATTTTGAAAATGTTCCTATAAAAATAGTAAAATTTTGAAAATTTTCCTATAAAAATAGTAAAATTTTGAAAATTTTCCTATAAAAATAGTAAAATTTTGAAAATTTTCCTATAAAAATAGTAAAATTTTGAAAATTTTCCTATAAAAAAAGTAAAATTTTTAAAATTTTCCTATAAAAATAGTAAAATTTTTAAAATTTTCCTATAAAAAATAGTAAAATTTTGAAAACTTTCCTATAAAAATAGTAAAATTTTGAAAATTTTCCCATAAAAACAGTAAAATTTTGAAAATTTTCCTATAAAAATAGTAAAATTTTGAAAATTTTCCTATAAAAATAGTAAAATTTTGAAAATTTTCCAATAAAAATAGTAAAATTTTGAAAATTTTACTATAAAAATAGTAAAATTTTGAAAATTTTCCTATAAAAATAGTAAAATTTTGAAAATTTTCCTATAAAAATAGTAAAATTTTGAAAATTTTCCTATAAAAATAATAAAATTTTGAAAATTTTCCTATAAAAATAGTAAAATTTTGAAAATTTTTCTATAAAAATAGTAAAATTTTGAGAATTTTCCTATAAAAATAGTAAAAATTTTCCTATAGAAAAATAGTAAAATTTTGAAAATTTTCCTTTAAAAAATAGTAAAATTTTAAATTTTTTTTAGAAAAATGGTAAATTTTGAAAATTTTTCTATAGAAAAATAGTAAAATTTTGAAAATTTTCCTATAGAAAAATACTAAAATTTTGAAAATTTTTCTATAGAGAAAATAGTAAAACGCCAGTGTATCTTCAATAAATTGTTACATATAAGAAAATATTATTTTAATAATTATTTTGAAATATTTAAATTAAAATTTGTTGAATGGTGTTAACTTGATTTAAATAATTTTTCTCAAAATAATATAATAAAGTAAACAAAAACAATCCCAAATTCTCCTTTATAAACTTGCAAATCTCTTTTTCCACTTTTATATGTAAAAAATGCTAAATAAATTAAGTATAAACAAATATAAAATATTATTAATAAATATAAACAAAAAAAAAACTAAAAACGAATTCTAGAGAATAAAAACTATTAAATCTGTCCATTATATAAAAATAAATATATAAAATAAAATACAAAAAACTAACGAATTTCTTAATAGACATTTCTTTTCTATTAAACTTAAAATGTACATGTTAAAACGATATATAAAATAAAATTAAATTTCAAAAAATCAAGAATTTATTAAAAGCTTTTTTATATAAACAAAAATATTTTAGTTTTGTAAATCTTATAAAAAAAAACAGAAAGAAATTATATATAAAAAAGTGATAAAAAAAACAATTTAAAATAAATTCCATTTAATTTTTTTTCTATATATTAAAAAAAATCTTACAAACTCTCAATATTAATCTACGAAAAATAAAAACTTTAAACATAAATATTTAAAAAAAATATATAAAATTTAGTTTTAATATTACGAAAATTTTCTTTTTAAAGAAATTTCTTATAAATTGTTGTTAAAAAAACTTTTATAAAAGTTTATATAAAATGATAATGATAAAAAAAATGTTATAGAAAATCGATGTATATTATTAAAAATATGGTAAAGGTCTTTTTTATATATTTTTCTTAAAACATATTTATTTATTTTTAAATTTAAAAAATTTTGTAATATTTGTAAATTTTTGTTTTAGTAAAAAACCTTTTTTATTGTTTTTTTTTATTATTAATTTTTTAGCAAATTTTTATTTAAAAACTCTTTGATTATAATTCAGAATTGCAAAGTGTTTAAAAAATGTTCGAAATTTTATCTTTATCTTTACTAGTTATGAAAATTTTCCTATAAAAAAAGTAAAATTTTTAAAACTTTCCTATAAAAATGGTAAAATTTTGAAAATTTTTCTATAAATATAGTAAAATTTTGAAAATTTATCTATAAAAATAGTAAAATTTTGAAAATTTTCCTATAAAAATAGTAAAATTTTTAAAATTTTCCTATAAAAATAGTAAAATTTTGAAAATTTTCCTATAAAAATAGTAAAATTTTGAAAATTTTCCTATAAAAATAGTAAAATTTTGAAAATTTTTCTACAAAACTAGTAAAATTTTGAAAATTTTCCTATAAAAATAGTAAAATCTTGACAATTTTTCTAAAAAAATAGTAAAATTTTGAAAATTTGTCTATAAAAATAGTAAAATTTTGAAAATTTTTTTATAAAAATAGTTAAATTTTGAAAATTTTCCTATAAAAATAGTAAAATTTTGAAAATTTTCCTATAAAAATAATAAAATTTTGAAAATTTTTCTATAAAAATAGTAAACTTTAAATATTTTCCTAAAAAAAAATCAAAATTTTGAAAATTTTCCTATAAAAATAGTAAAATTTTTAAAATTTTCCTATAAAAATAATAATATTTTTAAAATATCATATAAAAATAGTAAAAATTTGAAAATTTTCCTGTGAAAATAGTAAAATTTTGAAAATTTTCCTATAAAAATAGTAAAATTTTGAAAATTTTCCTATAAAAATAGTAAAATTTTGAAAATTTTCCTATAAAAATAGTAAAATTTTGAAAAATTTCCTATAAAAATAATAAAATTTTGAAAATTTTGATATAAAAGTAGTAACATTTTAAAAATTTTCCTATTAAATTATTAAAATTTTGAAAATTTTCCTATAAAAATAGTAAAATTTTAAAAATTTTCCTATAAAAATAGTAAAATTTTAAAAATTTTCCTATAAAAAATAGTAAAATTAAAAAATGGTCTTCAAGTTTTAAGTCGCTCTGGTTTTATCTATGCAAAACTCTTTAATTATTCTGCCATTTTCTTTCAAAGTTGCTATAATTAGACATTTTGCAATTCTTAACTTAAATAAAATACTTTAAAATTTTGAATTTATTTAATAAAACGAAAAACCTATATAAATTTATATTTATGTATAATAAATAAAAAAAAAGTTATTAAATAAAACAAATAAAAAAATCTTTAAAAATTAAATTTAATGATATAAACCAAGTTTATATAAAATTTAAATTATTTTGCTACTTTTTCTCCTAAACTTTAAATAAAATCTGAAGAAAAACTAAGAAAAGAAATCAAAATTGATATAAATAAAATTTATATGAAAACTTTAAGGAAAATTAAAAAAAAAAAAACATTTATATATAAAAGTTAAAAACAAGTCTTTGATTTTTTGATGTTTCAAAATCTTAGCTATTATTAAAAAAAAGTGTTAATATGTTTATATTTATATAACTAAAAAGATATACAGACATAAATAGGAAGAATCCTTTCAAAATAAATATTTAAAAGTGAAAATTTAAAACCTATTTTTTTGTTAAATGTTTATATTAAATTTAAAGAAATTTATAAAATATCTAAACTATTATTCTCTTAAAAAAACTAAATATGATTTCTTTTTTTGCTATAACAATTAGAAATATTATTATTAATATTATATAGTCCGATTTTCTTAAATATAGCCACTCAAAACGACTTAGTAAAATGATTATATAAAGAAATCGGCTTAAATAAATCGGTATATTTTTGTAGGAGGTAGAACGTAGATACCATTCTATACTCTAAGCAACAAAATTTTTTTAAAAGTTCGTGATTATAGTATTTTTTTTTTTAATTATTGAAACTTCAAAAAAAAAATTAATTTTATAAATTTTCCTATAAAAATAGTAAGATGACAATCTTTCTATAAAAATAGTAAAATTTTGAAAATTTGTCTATAAAAATAGTAAAATTTTGAAAATGTTCCTATAAAAATAGTAAAATTTTTAAAATGTTCCTATAAAAATAGTAAAATTTTTAAAATTTTCCTATAAAAATAGTAAAATTTTGAAAATTTTTCCATAAAAGTAATAAAATTTTTAAAATTTTTCAATAAAAAAAGTAATATTTTGAAAATTTTTCTAAAAAAAAGTAAAATTTTGGAAATTTTTCTATAAAAATAGTAAAATTTTTCTATAAAAATAGTAAAATTTTGAAAATGTTCCTATAAAAATAGTAAAATTTTTAAAATTTTCCTATAAAAATAGTAAAATTTTTAAAATTTTCCTATAAAAATAGTAAACTTTTTAAAATTTTTCCATAAAAGTAATAAAATTTTTAAAATTTTTCAATAAAAAAAAGTAATATTTTGAAAATTTTTCTAAAAAAAAGTAAAATTTTGGAAATTTTTCTATAAAAATAGTAAAATTTTTCTATAAAAATAGTAAAATTTGGAAAATTTGTCTATAAAAATATTAAAATTTTGAAAATTTTTCTATAAAAATAGTAAAATTTTTCTATAAAAATAATAGAATTTTGAGAATTTTCCTATAAAAATAGTAAAATTTTGAGAATTTTCCAATAAAAATAGTAAAATTTGGAAAATTGTCCTATAAAAATAGTCAAATTTTGAAAATTTTTCTATACAAATAGTAAAATTTTTAAAATTTTCCAATAAAAAAAGTAATATTTTAAAAATTTTCCTTAAAAAGAGTAATATTTTGAAAATTTTCCTATAAAAATAGAAAAATTTTGAAAATTGTTTCTATAAAAATTGTAAAATTTGGATAATTTTATTATAAAAATAGTAAAATTTTTAAAGTTTTTTTATAAAGATATTAAAATTTTGAAAATTTTTTCTATAAAAATATTAAAATCTTCGTATTAATATAATAAAACTTTGGATATTTTTCTATAAAAATAGTTAAGTTTTGAAAATTTTTCTATAAAAATAGTAAAATTTTGAAAAATTTCCTACAAAAATAGTAAAATTTTGAAAATTTTTCTAAAAAAAAAGTAAAGTTTTGAAAATTTTTCTATAAAAATAGTAAAATTTTGAAAATGTTTCTAAAAAAAAATAGTAAAATTTTGAAAATTTTTCTATCAAAATAGTAAAACTTTGAAAGTTTATCTGTAAAAATAATAAAAATTTTGAAAATTTTCTAAAAAAAACATGTTTTTTCTTAAAATTTGGACTGGCATCTACTTAAGAATTCTTACAAAAATTAAACATTTTACTCTAGCTTTTTTCTTAATATAATCATTTTACTAAAGAATTTTGGGTGGGTATATCTAAGTGAATCGGACTGTATATGCAAATATAAAAAAATATTACGACAAAATATTATTATGATTATTAAATATATAAATATATTTAAATAAATTTAAAAACAATTGAACTTATGTGCATTATTTAGTGGTATGCGGTGTATTTGTAAAACAATTATAAAAACAAAATAAATTTAAACAAAAAACAAAATATTATTAATAATTATTATAAATAAATTAAAAAAAAAGAAGAAAACAATTAAAAAACACAAAACATTATTAAATTCTACTTTATAAAATTATATAAATATATACATGAATAAATAAATAAATACATCTAAAATCTATATACATATATTATTATTATTATTATATTATTAAAAAATATTATTATTATTAAAAAAAATATATTTACTAAATCAAAAAAATGAAATAAAAAAATCTTATAATTGTTTAACCTTTTTTATGTTTGTTTATTATTATTATTAAAATTATATTTAAAATTATAATTATTATGTGCATTATTCAAATAAATGAAAACCCTTAAATAAATACAAAAAAATATATAAATAATATAAAAATAAAAAATATTATACAAAAAAACATTAAAATCCATATAAAATCTAATTTTCGTATAAATTATTACGCGAATTATTAAATATAAATATATTGAAACCAATAAAAAAACGATATAACAACAACAACAACAAAAAATACAACACATTACAATTATATAAATATATTAAAACATTTATTTCAAATACAAAAACAACAATAATGAAAAACCAACAAAAATATATATATGAACAATATATGATGAATAAATTAATATGGAAATATTATAAATAAAAAGACAACAATTTGTTATTTATTTTAACTAAAATCCAACTTGGTAAGTACAATTTAAATAAATTATCAGTAGAAATCATTTGAAACCCCTAATAATGTGATAAAAAACCCTCGAAGGTTCTTTTTACAGGATGGGCAAATTTGAGATTAAAATATATGTTAGATATCAAACGATAAAGTGTCAAGAATTGAGCTTTCAACCTTTAACATTTATTTAGTAAAAAGTTTTAAAATGTTAACCCTGAAACCATAAACTACAGCTAGACTAAGATCATATCGAGCCCTTAGATTAAAATACAGTGCAATCGCAATAGAGTGAACACTTGGTAATATGAACTACTTGATACTACGAACTCCCGATTTTTTCCATTAGTTACTTTATAGAGTGAACAGTACCCAACTCAATAGAGTGAACTTTTGTTTTTCTTATACATAATTGAACAAACTCAATTATAGAAAACATCTTCTTCAACGGGCCATTAAAAAGGACAATTTAAACGAGTTTTTTAAACAATTAACACTCAAAGACGTCATTTGTATTCTAATGCTAACTTGGCATGAGTTGGAACCGAACATTATAAAAAATGCTGGTCAAGTCTTTTGGGTGATTCTGTGCAGATAGAAGAAGATAGTGACGACGGCGAGGAAAATATACCGTTAAACATATTGCACAGGTCACTTCGGCAACAACATCTGGAAGAACTAAACGTATATGTATTAAATTTATTATTCGCATGAAGTTTTTACCATTGATGACATTATAGAATTATGAAAGTTCATTTCCAATTTCTGCTAAAGGCGTTTCCAATGCCATTTCTGAGACTAACACTGACATCGAGAAAGTAGCAGTAGCCAAACCAGACATTACAGCAGCGCAGGCCGTGCAGATTTTTGAAAAAGCTATTGACTGGGCAGAAAATAACAAAAACAATTACGAAAATATTTTAGTTTTGCATAAATTCCGCGATTTAGCGGTGCAAAAGCAAAAAATGCTTGTACAAAGCAAAAAACTCTTGAAAATTACTTTACTCCTTTGTAATTATATAATAATATTTAATAAATATAGATGTTTTTTGTATAAAAAAGTGTTTTTTTATAGACTCTTTAGAGTGAACTTTTTCAATAGAGTGAACAGGCCTTGCACGAATTAGTCCACTCTATTGCGATTCCACTGTAATCGTAAACGACATTCCGTTAAATATCTCTTAAACTATAAGAGATAGCGTAGTACAGTAAACATATTTTTGTTTCTTTCTTAAGTAATTATCGAACGTGTAAAAATGTTTTCGATTTGTTTATATTTGCGAAAGTTATACGGATCAATAGATTTTACATACAAGTGATGCTCACCATTGATCTACTCCAACTAACCGTTCCCGATTTCTGCACATTGCGCCATAATCCGCCCAGTTGTTTAAAAGCTATTAAATTGAAACTTAATAACTTTACACAAAATACTTTGCAATGGTTAATACGATCGGCACTTATATTTGATATTAGATTTCATAGATATGATCTTTAACATAGCCCTTCAAAAATAGTTGAAGGCGTTCAATATAACGACATATTCGGTCAATTCAGCGAACTTGAATCTTAGTTCCCACCATGCTTCTAGCTGCTCCTTACACTAAAAACGTGAATTTTGGTTGCTCGCGCTTACATGCAACCATAAATGAGGTTTGTCGCTAAAAGCAGTTTTCCGATAAAACAAATAAAAGAGTTTTATAGCAGATCAAGTCCGTTCATGTGACACCTAACACCACTATGGTATGGTAAAATTTATGAAGTGAATATACAAGTTTTCAATTTATAGCCAAATTTTGGATCAGAACAGATTTGTTAAATTCAAATCCTGGTTTCTTTTTTCGAAATTGGTTCTAGTTTGTGAGTCCGCGCATGTTGACAGCACTGCGCTATTATAATGACAGTAACCGACAGAGGCCTACAAAAACTTTAAAAACTTACAGCAAATCAAGCAGATAATCGACAGTTATATATATCGTCACCTGAAATGCAAAAGGCCGTAACTACACTTCTAGTTTTTTATAGGAGAAACAAAAAACGTTACAACTTTTAAACTACAAGGAACATTGAATGCAAATTTTGGAATTGGGTCAACAAGCCATCAGCAAAGAAAACTTTAGAAACTAAAATAGTTAAAAACATTTAGTTTTTGAGCAATTGCAAAAGGGGGTAACTACACTTCTAGTTTTTTTACAGGAGAATCAAAAAAAACGTTATAACTTTTAAACTCTAAGGAACATTACATCCAAATTTTGGAATTTTGTCAACAAGCCATCAGTAAAAAAAAAATCTCTAAAAACTAAAATGGTAAAAAGCGTTTAGTTTTTGAGCAAAAGGGCTTAACTACAAGTTGAATATTTTCTAAAATCAAAACGGCATACAAATTTTGAGCAAAATTTAAACCTTTCAAAATGCATAAAGTTTTTTGTCAATAACATAAAGATGGATCTTAAAAATAGTAACAGTTTATTTTCGCAACATAATTTAATATAAAAAGTTAAGTTTTGAATAATTTAAAATAGGATATACAGAGTTTTTTTTAGGAGTTTTTTCAGAAACAACCCCGTAACTTTTAAACGGTTAAAGATACCTAAATAAATCATATAGTAAGAACAGGGGAGCTTTAGTGCTGATCTGGAGACAAACAATGTACAGTCGGAAAGCTAACTTATAGCCTTTCAAAAAAATAAGTCTAGGATAATAACTTTTTATTTGATAAGCAAAAAAACATCATAACTTTTAAACTAAATAAAATATTAATTCCAAATTTTAAAATTTGGTCAACAATGCAACAACAAAGACATTCCTTAAAAATTAAATAACAAAAACGAGTAATTTTTAAATACATAATTGCGAAAAAAAACAAAAGGGCTAAACTACAGCTGAATTTTTTATGAAACCAAAAGAGCTTCTACAATATAAATTTTGAGCAACATTTTAAACCTTTGGTTTTGAGTGACCGTACGCATAAAAAATTTTGTAGCTGGGTTGCTGTGTCATAATCAATCGAAAAATCATTTGTAATTTCTGTGTTAGTTACGCCCTTTTGCATTTCAGGTGACGATATTATTCAATATTATATGTCTTTTTTGTAGAACAGTGAGAGCTATTTGTTGTCATGTCATTTAGACGCATTGTTCAAGCTTTGTATTCTACATCAAACTTTATTTCTTTTACATCGATGGCGTATTATTGATGCAGGCTTAGAATGTCCCAAAAAATTAAAAGTCATTTTACAGAAAGACCTACTCCTAATACAAAGTTTTTATTCAGATCGGATATTTCAAAAGTTTTGAAATGCCAGTTATTTGGAAAGAATTAGGCAATTCTTCTGATTTTTCAAAAATTTTTCTTCTCAAAATATATTTTCAAAAAAGTGTTGTGTGCATGATACAAATAACTACTCGTAAATGAGATTTCCAAAGATATAAAACCTTAATATCGATTGAAAGCTTTCCTAATTATTAAGGGTTTACAAAAATATTATACGTCCTTAAAGACTCCTGAGCATATGCAATAAAAAATTTATTTTTGTTAAAAAAAAATTTAAAAAGTTTAACTAGTTTTACTTTTTTGAGACCTCAAGAAATTTAAATATCCATTTTCGTTAGAATGGGCTAACATTAAGTCACTTTTGCATAGGACAAAAAAAATATTTTCTTTATTATTGCTTCAATGGTTAGAAATATATATAGAAATTTAATTGAAATCGGACGTCAGTAACCCTTTTATCACCAAACAAATTTTAAATATTTAGTTTTAAAGGTACTAGAAATTACATGTTTTTATTATATTTCAACAGAAATTTAAAAAAAAAACATTTTTATACAAATTAACCCATTTTGAGCAAAATAGTTATAGATTTATTATTCAAAAATACATTTAATAGAAAATATTATTAGTTTTTTCTTATAGCTCATTCACATTGAGCTCGAAAACTTGTTAAAGTAGTTTTCTCCTCAAAACAATATTGAAAACTTAAGTTTTCACATACAAAACGAAAACTCCTTCCGTATGAGTTTTCAACGAAAACTTATTTGAAAACTATTAAAATACCGATACAACACTGAGTTCATACCATTTATTACAACTCTATATTAGAAAAATGGGAAAATATCAAAAATAGATGTCAGTGTAAAATAAAATATAAAAAAAACAATAACTTCCCAGCAAAACTTTGGTAACGGCAAGTACTCTGGTATCTGGTTACCTTGTAATGACTACAGCATACCCTCCGAATAACTAATAAGTTATTACATAAGTACTTATTTGTAATTAAAATGGTAAGTTGAACTGAATGGCCCGGGTTCAAATCCCACCAAGAGCAACAATTTTTTTAATTTTTTTTTTATTAAAAATTCACAAGTTGGCCTAAAAAATTGAAGAATATTCGCACAAGATCGAAGAAAATAGGTTGTATCTATAGGCCATTTAAGTAAGAGCCAATATTATATAAAAACTTATACAAAAGGGAAGATTTAAATTGTTTAAGTTTTAAAATAATTAAAAAACACTTCTTCTTTGTTTATTAAATGCATTAAACATTTACAAAAAATCGTATAGAAATATGTTTCCAAAAATTACAACAAAGCAAAAAAGCAGAGAAAAACAAAGTTATTGTCACATGATTTTGGATCTAAAAATAAAAATTGTTTATATTAATTATAAGCTGCTAAGTTTTCAACATATGAAGTAGCTCAGTGGAAGAGTCTCCGCCTAGCAGTCGGAGGGTCTGGGTTCGAGCCCCCATGGGGTCATAAGAAAAAATTTGTATTTCGTTTAAAAATATGTTTTTAAAATAAAACAACAACAAAAAAGTTGTTGTTGTTGTCTTCCAATTACTTACCCAAGTCATTACATTTCTGCAATTGGTAAGTACTTGCCTCCAATGACATCCCCATGTTAATGTAATGACTTAAACAGTGAATGTGTAAGTAGTTCGTGTTCAATAGTTTAACTGTTTAACTCATTATTTGGTAATGAAAAGTTTTGCTGGGTTTAATTTTAAAAATTTCTGAAAAAATATTATAAAAGTGATGAAAAAGTTATTATTTTATTGTTTTTTAATAAAATCTAATAAGTGGGAAGCATTTGGTGTTCGGTTTTTAAAATTAATCGCGAGTAAATAATAAATTTCTTCCGAAAACTTATGAAATGTCAAATTTTCATAGTGTGAATGGTAAAGTTTTCGATGGTGTTTTTATTTCCGAAAACACCTAAAAACTTATAGTGTGAATGGGCTATTAACGACAGACAAATATTGAAAATTTCAGACTTATTCCTACCTAATTTTTTGTGACAAGCATGTCACAAATTCCGTTCGGAATTGAAATCATTCCGTAGTTTAATTTCGATCGAAATGGTTTTAGGTTCTATAGATTTCAAAAATTTTTTAATTATTTTAGCAGCAATAATGAATAATTGAAAAAACTGTGTTTTTATTCCCAAAAAAAAAATTCGTTTTACTTTTAATATAGAATCAAAATACGGAACCCAAATTTAAAAAGCTTTAAAAACTTAACCCTTTAAATAAAACCACTTTTTATATAGAATCAAAATACGGAATCCGATTCTAAAAATCTTTAAAAACTAAACTCTTTAAATTAAAACTACAAATTTCTTTTGTTTTAAACTTGATTAATTTTTATTTAAAAAAAGAGAATAATCGCATTTTGTTTATTAATTATCACCTATAAATACAATTAGACATTTTATTAAAGACAACTACAAAAACTACCATAAAAAAGGTCTTTCTTTTGTATTTATTAAATATATTCTTAAGTATTAACGTATTCAATGAAAACACAAAAGTAACTGAAGAACATAAACATTAAAATATTAAAAGTCAAAAATAAGAAAAAAAGGATAAGTTATAACAAAAGTTTGAATGAAAGAAAAGAAATCATAAGTCTTTACACAAGAGAGAAGAAATAAAAAGAATTTAAGAAATTATAGTTTAATTAATTAACACTCTCTAGAGTGAAAAGTAAAGCAAAATAAAAAGTTAGAACTTTTATAGAACCATAAGTTTTGTTATCTCTTTGATTATTTTTAATAATATAATATACGTTAAGAGTTTTTTGTTTCTTTTTGTTTTTAGAAATTAAATCACAACAATAATAAAAGCAAACGTGTAACAGCTTCAGAAGATGATGTTGGAGTTGCAGTTGTTGTCGATGGCATTGTTGCCTCATCGGCATTGTTGACTGAACTGTTTGTATTACACGTTGCTTGAAGCAAATCTCAGAGTCCTGTGTGGCTGGTTTGTAATTGTTCGATTGAAATTGAAAGTTGTTCTAGACGTTGCATCAGTTGTAACATGTTTTCTTGAGCTTTAGCAGCATTAAAATCGTTGCCACTCTCGAGAGAATCCTCTTCGGCTGCAGCCAATTCAAAATGCAATTTGGCAAGACTTTCCTGTTGTTCGCGTATTTTAGTCATCTGATCCATGGTGCAGCCGGAACCTTAAATAGACAATACGTTTTAATTTAAAAAAAAAAAATAACAAATATAAAATAATTGTTTAAAGTTTATAGATTTTGATCAATTTGGGTTATATGGAATCGATATATGTATATTTAAAACATTAATATGTGGACAGACGCAAGAAAGGTCAGTACATTTTGTCTTATAAGCTTAATGTTAAAGCCGTGTCAAAAAGGTACTAAATTTTATAGATCTACTTGCGTACGAGTGAAGACTCTATAATGTAAAGACGTTGCACTTCAATGCAATGATTTGCCATTTGAAAAGTCCCGCTTTTACTTTAATTCGGAAAAAACGGATGGAGACGATTATCCAATGAGAGAAAGCTAAGGCACACACACCTGCTCATAAAATTTATGTTGGTTTGTGCGTTTATGTGTATTTCATTGTTCTCTATACGCTTTAATTTTACTTTTAGCAGAAAAAAGTGTATGGAGTGCAATATCTTTATATTATCGAGTCTTTGGTTCGAGTCTGTACTTTATAATCAAGGGAGTAAGCAGCCTTTAGGTGCAGATCAAAGATGAACTTTATTCGGGAATGTATTTAACATAATAAGACTGAGATGAGATAGAGATGACCTTATGAGTTCGGCTTTATACAAGCAAACATTTTTGAGATCTGTGGGGACTTAATTTCAGATAATATACATAACTAGAGACAGCGAAGTCAGAGACATAGTGTCACATCAAAGTTATATAGAATAGTTGAAGTAGAATATATCTGTTGTTGTGTAAAGAATATTCTCTGTCATTGTCCTATTCTCCGAAGGAATAATCTTAAGTTTCTAAGAGCATATTTCTCAATAGATTCTACGATATTCCTATAATGAAGCCATTTAGGAAACTGTTTTAGAAATCTTTATAGTATGGGGCAATGGAGAATAGATGTGCCGATACGGACGCATCCCCACCTAAGCATAATCTGCATAAATTAGAAGTCCCTTTATCCCACCTACTTATTCTAGAATTTAGTGGCCATTCATCTTGCCTATGTATTTAATAGGTTGGTCCTACTCAAGCCTAGCAAAACGTAGTTTTAATTTTACCTATAAGGCCCCAAATATAGGTAGACCTTCATATTGCATTTATTTAGCTGGTTGACATATATTTAGCTGGCAGTTAGTGGTATTTTTAGGTCTGAACTCTTTCTTGCCATAGAATACAATGATCTGTGGCTCAGCTATCCATTAGATCTACCCTTGATAGTTATTATCCCAAGCTATAAAAATTTTAATTAATTTTTCTAAGACGCACGACCTCCTGATGTCTTATTCTGGAAGGTGGGCGCTAGAATTAGTGCAATGTCCATCTAAAATCAGTTCCAATGTCAATCACGTGAACCCCAAAATGCGATTTGTAACATTCCCAATGATTCCCTGTCAGGAACTCCAATGATTCCCTGTCAGGAACTGCATCTTCTTGACCATATAATGCGTCAATTTCTCTAACCAATTCACCTGAGCAAGGACTGCTTAAAGCACTAGACGGTAGTACTCGAGGAATGGACAAAGAAACCTTACTGTCTACAAACAAAGCGATTGGTCAGTCATTGGCAAATTATGCTGCTCCGGTGTGGTTGGCGTCGCTAAGTGATACTCAGTGGAGAAATATTCAATGCCGTAAAAATGTAGCCCTAAGAACTATAGCAGGCTCCCTACAAAATACCTCAACACATCATTTTAATGAGAAAATAAAGACCCTTCCAGTAAAGGAACACAACATTATGCTATCTCAGCAGTTCTTATTGAGATATCATCAAAGAAATCATCCAAACTTTAACGTCACACAGTTGGCATCTTCCCCAAGGGATGTCAGGAAAGATTTTTGCAAAGAGACACCAAAAATTCCGCGATTTCAGGTTATCGCATGAATGTTGTATTAGTAGGTCGCCCACCGCCCATAGCAGAAGAGGAAAAGAACCTGCTGCGGAAAACAAAAGTCGTTCTGGCTCAAGTAAGATCGGGATACCATAAATAATGGACCGATCTCGACGAATTTCAATAGCCATGATCCTACTATAAAAAAATCTATATTTTGGCACAAATAACAATATTTTTTCATGTACAAAAAGTATTGCTAGTAAAATTTAAAACAGACACTACTTGTGTTAGCCAAAATCACTGTACCAAATTTCGTTGAATTCGGTCCACATTTGACCATACAAACTCTTCTATCAAAACGCACTAAATGAGACAAAAATCACTAAAACGCTCGTAAATCTGAAGATAATGACAATTTTAAGTTTATTTTTTGCACACATTTTTGTTAAAACTGTAATCAATTTGCGAAATTTCAAGATAATCGGTCCACATTTGACCCTAGCTCTCATGTAAGCCACAGTAACGAAAAAAGCTTAAATATATTAGTCTTGAGAAAATGTTTGTACCTATGATTACAAAATTTAGCAAATATTTGACTTTTTATAGACAAAAACTGATATGTGAAGGGTATCATATGATCGGGATTGACTATAGCACTTTCTTACTTGTTTCCTATACTCCTGTGTACTCATTCTCCTTGACAACTTGCTGTCCAACAAAACCCCTAGATAGTTTGCATTTATCGCTAATTTTCACACTACACCTTTGAGTTTTAGTAGTTTGAAATCTACCTCATATTTTCTGGTGTACAAGACTACTTCTGTCAGAATCAGAATTTACCCCTAGTCCAATGTTACTAACCAGAAGGTAATTCTTCTTATTTTTCAGATATCAATAATACCACGACACCAATATAAGCTACATTCATTTTACCCAGGTGGTAAAGTCGACTAAGTTATATATATTTGTGGACATAGTGCCCCTGTGGTCGATGTTAAGTCAGCGTCACTTGGGTCCTGCAGGGGACCCAAGATAATTAATTCCAGGAGAACGAAGATAATTAATTCCAGGCCATCGATGAGAGGCTTATTCAAGCCAGCCTGTAGCTCTGATAAACGAGTCTATTTTACGAAGGTCAATACTCTCCAGATCGGATAAATCATGCAGATAAAGTGCCCCCAGAAAGGTAGCTCTCGAAAATGAAAGAGCGGGGCAGTGGCAGAGAAGATGAGTAACCGTTTCCTCCTCTTCGACGTTGTGACAGCTTCGGCAGTAGTCATAGTACAATGCAGCAGCCCAAAAGTACAATGACCTGTTAGGGTCGAGATTAGGTTGCGGAGTCTGTGGCGAGGTAGAGAAGTAAAGCACTTTGAACGTTTATTGTCATAAGTGGGCCATGTTTGCCTGGATATTGAACAAGTAGTTTCAAGGAACCAGGTGTTCTGCGCTGATCCGTAAAGAAGTAGCCTAATTTCTGATTTGCAGGCGGATAGCGGTACTCCCGTAAATTGATCGATATTATCCTGACTCAGGAGAGCACCGGATTTAGCAAGTCTGTCCGCAGTGGAGTTACCAGGTATGTTGTTGTGCCCGGGTACCCAGAAAAGTTCGATATTGCAATGTCTCGCCATCTCATTTAGAGATACCCGGCATTCACGGGTAAGAACAGATGTCGTGTGGAAATTAGATAGAGATTTTATGGCAGCCTGACTGTCGATACAAAAGCGATTATCCCTGTCGTATATTCTATAGTATCTTAACCATTTGGCAGCCCTGTATATGGCCGATATCTCGGATTGAAGGAAGCCTAAAACAAATTTCCTTCCCTAAAAGTGGAATGAGGAAGCCCCTCCCACGCAGATCTTTGACTTGGATCCGTCCGTATATACCTCCAAACAGCCGTCATTGAGGGATGATGGGTCTCCAGAGACAGTTACAGTAAAGGATTTTTCGAAGAGTGGGATAGAAATGCAGTAGTCAATATTGTCAGGGATATTTATGAATTTATCCAGAATAGTGGAGTGTCCTGATTGCGAATGGGACCAGGTTCCGATAGTGCTAAGTCGGACAGCCGAGTTAAGGGCAATTTCCTGTGTCATTAATTCGACTGGGAGCCAGTTGAGCATGACAAAGAGCGCCTTGGATGGTGTAGTTTTTAAGGCACCCGTAATCATTAGAGCGGATGTTCTTAAAATTTTTGTGAAAGAATTCCGCTGGTTTGAATTGATGAGTGCAGGCCACCAAACCAGCGCTCCATACATTAGTATGGGCTTGACAACCATGTCAAAGAGCCAGACAGTGTTAGTGGGATTGAGTCCCCAGGTTTTGCCTATGGCTCCTCTACATGAGTAGAGTGCAATAGATGCTTTGGACACCCTGAATTGGGTGTTTAGTCTCCAGGACAGTTTTGAGTCCAGAATGACCTCAAAATATTTGGCATGGTCAGTGAGCACAAGTTCTACCTTATTTAATTTTGGAAGAGTAAAGTTAGGTATTTTGTATTTCCGCGAGAAAAGTACAAGTTCCGTTTTAGTGGGATTAACTCCCAGGCCGTTAGAGATACTCCAACGGTTAAGTTTTGAAGATAGAATGAAGACAGTTGTTTGCCAGTTTGTAAATCAAAATAGACTGCATTGTAAAAAAAGTAACAAACCCTTTCGCTTGCTTTTGAGATAAAGATTCATATATTTTATTTGTTAAAGAATTTATCACTTTTAGCCCCTTAAATGACCGAAATTCTAAGAAATCTGTTGTAAATGGAACTTCAATCTACTGGATAATAATATAATCTATATTTTGTCATTTAGCCTTGGCGATAATGAAATACCATACAAGTCCGTTTACATTTTTATTATCTATAGATTTCCCCCTAATTCATACACGAAGAATAAAGATATGACAAACTTATAAATTAAATTTTCCCTACAAAATTCCTACAATAAACCTTTGATAATTTTATAAATCGTTTATGAATAGGAGGGTTAATCTCTACTCACCAAATGCTTTCAGCTTCCCCGAATGAAAATCATCCAAAAGTCCTAAGAGTGCACGTTCCATGTGTTTAACATCCGGTACTTCTGAGACAAAAGAATGATGTTTTATTGGACGTTGATCAAATTTATCACTGAGACTGCCAATGTTCGTTGATGATATTAGACCGGGATAGCCAGCACTAACGCTGATTGCAGCCGTATTCACATTACTGGCTTTGCGACGTAGTATCAATGGTGTATTATCAATAACGTTGTGATTGTTGCTGTTACTGCTGTTGTTGTTGTTGTTAATGATGTTACTACTACTATGTTTGTTGCTACTACTTGTGCTATTATTACTGCTGCTGCTGCAGCTGATGCCGGAGGCAGCAATAATACCACTGGCAGTATTTGTATGAAAAGTATTGCTAGTGGGAGCAGATGTAATGGTAGCAGCAACAACAGTCGTTGTTTTAGTTATTGTCGGTGATGGTGGATTTAAACTACTAGTACTTGTAGCATGATGTGGATGATGAGGTGGTTTATTTACAAAATTATTGTTAATTTTATTACTGTAGTTGTTGTTTTTGTTGCTATTATTATTGTTATTATTATATTTAATGTTGCTGTTTATACAAGTCTCATCATTTAAGGGTTCGCTACCCAATTGTGTTATGTCATTAATGCTATCACCATCACCGATATCTTCACGGTAGTTAGACATTATCATTAGCAAACAGTAGAAATATTTGAAATTTTTGTGTTTATTCAAATATTTGATTGTTTATAGAGCAGTAGTAGGTAGGGTAGGTAGTAGATAAATGTAGTTTTTGATGTTGCAATTTTTATTTGGTGATGATGTTATATTTCATTTGCAATAAATTGTATGATGGAGGATGGAGGTTTACAAAAAATTGTTAAAGAAATAATAAGAAAATAAAGAAAAAATAAAAAAATATTAAAAGAAATATTTAAAATAAAAATAAATTAACTCAAACAAAATCAAATACAACACAAATTTTATGAATTTTACAAATAACGTTTATTATTTAAAGCTTTAAAATTGTTACTGTGAAATTCAATCCTTTGTCTATGGCGCCAAAATATTAACTGACTACATTCATTTTGGCGTCTTATGGCCACACGATATCATTTATGCTTATGAGGGGGAAAAGCTGGTTATAAGGATTTGAGTTTATATTTTAGAAACCAGGGGAGGATTGTGTGCATGAATTTGTTTTAATTTCTTTTTTAGTGATGGTGGGTGATTTTTGTTCAAGTGATTTTATTTGTTTCCACTTTTACTACTTGGCTGTTTCGTGACATATTCGTTAGATAGACATGTTAAATGAATCGTTCCTTTGTTTAATGAGTAACCATGAGTAATTTTGACAATATGACACAAGGACATGGTGCTGACTATAATAATATCAACTGGTGTATATTACAAGCTCAATTTGTTTTTAAGGGAGAAGCATGATTTTACTTGTCAATCAAGTGGGAGATTTGCATATACTATATAATCGAATGTCTGCTCTTAAGCTACTTTAAGGCAATTTTTAAAACGATATAAACATTTTTTTGTTTTGAAAATTTTTCCATAAATAATTTGGATATCGAAAATTTTTTATAAAAAAATTTATCTCGAAAAATTTCAATAAAAAATCTGTATAATTTTCTATAAAAAATTTTTGTATCGAAAATTTTATATCGAAATTTTTCTATGAAAACTTTTATATCAAAAATTTCTAAAAAAAAATCTCTATAAAAAATTTTTAAATCAATAATCTTCTACAAAAATTTTTTAATCAAAAATTTTTGACACCAAAAATTTTCTATAAAATTTTTTATATCGAAATTTTCCTTAAATTATGTATATATCAAAAATTTTCTATAAAATAATTTTATATTAAAAAATTTTATATCGAAAATTTTCTATAAAAAATTTTTATATCGAAAATTTATGTCAAAAATTTCTTTAACAAAAAAATTTAATATCCAAAAAAAAATTTATGTCAAAAATTTTTATATAAAAAAATTTTTATGTGAAAAATTTTTATATCAAACATTTTATATAAATAATTTTTATATTCAAAATTTTCAATAAAAAAAATGTATATCAAAAATTTGCTATAAAAATATTTATATCTAAAATTTTCTATAAAGGAATTTTATGTCGAAAATTTTCAATAAAAAAAAATTATTTTAAAAATTTTCTATAAATCGAAAATATCGAAAATTTTCAAAAAAAAATTTTTTAATCAAACATTTTCTATAAAAAAATTTTATATCGAAAATTTTTTATAAAAAATTTGTATATCGAAAATTTTCATAAAATTTTTTTTTTATTTTTAATTTTCTATAAAAAAAATTTGTATCGAAAATTTTCTATAAAAAATGTTAAGTCGAAAATTTTCTATAAAAAATTTTTATATCAAAAATTTCCTATTAAAAATTTTCTATAAAATAAATTTTTATATCGAAAATTTACTATAAAAAAATTTTTATATCGAAAATTTTATATACAAAATTTTTATAACACAAATTTTTTACAAAAAAAAAATTAATCGAATTATTTTTTTTTAATTATGTATATGTCAAAAATTTCCTTAAAAAAAATTTAAAATCGAAAATTTCCGTAAAAAATTTTGTATCAAAAATTTTCTAAAAAAATTTTTATATCGAAAATTTTCTATAAAAAAATTTTATATCGAAAATTTAAATTAAAAAATTTTTATATCGAAAATTACTTATTTAAAATTTTTGTATCGAAAATTTTAACAAATTTTTTTATACCGAAAATTGTCTATAAAAAATATTTACATCGAAAAATTTCTAAAAAACATTTTATATCAAAAATTTTCTAACAAAAAAAATTATGTCGAAAATTTTCGATAAAAAATGTGTGTATCGAAAATTTAAAAAAAAAAAATTATATCAAAAATTTTCTTTAAAAAATGTAAAATGTAAAAATTTTCTATAAAAAAATGTGTATCGAAAATTTTGCATAAAAAAATTTATATCCTAAATTTTCTATAAAAAAATTTGATTTCGAAAATTTTTATATTGAAAATTTTAAATGAAAAATGTTCAATAAAAAATTATTGTTTTGAAAATTTTCTATAAACAATTTTTATATCAAAAATTTCATATAAACATTTTTATATCGAAAATTTTCTATAAAAATGTTTATATCGAAAATTTTATATAAAAATTTGTATATCGAAAGTTTTCTATAAAAATTTTTATATAAAATATTTCCTATAAAAAATATCGAAATTTCTACAAAAAAAATTTTTATATCGACAATTTTGGATAACCAAATATGTTGTCGTCTAGTTTTGCCAATAGATGATATTATTAGTGGCCCAACATTTAAATTTGTTTGGGACCTTTACCTTTTTAAGGAAAATAGGATGAATATAAACTAGAAATGGGTAAACTTTGCATTTTGTTATATTACACAAAACAAGAGACTAAAAAATCAAACTATTTAAAAAATAAAAGAAAAATAAACAAAACTTAAGCAAAGAAAATTTAAATGCAATAGAAAATAGTTGAAGGTAAATCGCAAAGATCTAATTAATCTAGTATAATATCATAAACGAACATTAGACACGCTCTCAGCGACTGCAATGAAACATTTACTTATAATATAAGGAAGAAAAAGCAATCCAACACCATTATTAAAAGACTCGCATTTTAAAAACTAAACTGTCACCTTATAAAGTGACAGTGTGCCTTGAATACTTTACACAATTTCCAATTGTTTTCCAGTAAACACAGTCTTTCTTCAAACATTTGAGTTCGAAGGATGACTTTGGCTTTTGACTTCAAGCGTTTCTTTTTTCAATTTGATAACAAAAGCATTCTTTAACAAGACAACGAAACTTTAAAATATAGCTAAATTGTGATTACTGGAATACAATTGGAAAATTCTGCTATAGTATTGCTAATAATGTTGTAGTCTTCAATGATATTTTCATTAACATAAATCCATTTACAATTTCATACCTTTTAACAACTTTCGTGGTCTGGACTTGAATTCAAAGCGTTCATCATTGGTGCCATGCAAATGTGGCCTTGGACGTCGTTCATTTACGTATGTTACTTTGGCAGATGATTGGCCACCACCTATTTTTTCGGAAGCTGTTGTTGTACGTTCTATCGAACATGATGCTGAGTTGCGGCTACGTGTAGTTTCGCCACTTGAGATACTCTTAATCTATTGTAAGAACAGAAAATAATATATTGCATTAATAACAAGACAAAATGGAAAGAAAAAACTGGGTGCATAATAAATAAGATGTGTAAACAAAGATAAGACGTCAGACTTATTACAAAGTTCAGTGGAAACTATTTTCATTGAATAATAACAGAAATAAGTGAATTTCAGGCCAAATCTTTTGTACATAATATTACTATGTAGTTGAGATTAAAAAATAGATTTTAAATATAGCTTTTAGTACAAAAGGTATATTAAAGTACATAACGTAAGTTTAAGTACAAAATAAAAAATATACAAAACAAAACGTACATTTTATTACAAAACGTAGATTTTATTACAAAAAATGTATCTTTTAAGAAAAGATTTTAAATCAAAAATGCAGTTTGTTGTAAAAACTTTCAATCTCGACAAGATTTTAAGTGAAATTCTCCATTTCAGATATTTCTTCATAATTAGCCAATGTTGAACACATTCTACAATAAATTTTTATTGGTTGTATAATCTAACATCCCTCATTAGAGATTAAATTTTATCCGACATCTTCAGATAACGGCTGCCTATAAAAGCAGTCCATGACCTCCCTCGATGAATATTCATCGTTGTGAAAGCTCCAACATTTACAATTTTATCAATTTGGTGTTTACGGGGGATCTGTTTGGAGATCAGGGCCAAGTAATTGGGCTACTTAAACTCGATGAGGTTACAAATCCACAGGACTGAGTGAAGTACGTTTGGCGGAACAGTTGAAAATGTTGGGTATCATGAGCTGACGGCACTGTCTATGCGGTACCAAAAGATTTTAAATCTGTGCCAGAAAGACTCTAGTTTTCCCTGGCAAATTATTTTCTTCTTCTGCTTTTTGCACTAGGCCACCTCCTCCGTACGAGATTCGAATTTACTTACCTAAATGGCCTATATTTACAACCTGCTCAAAGGCCAGGCATATTTTAGATTGCCATGCGCTTTGATCTTGTGCGCATATTCTCCAATTTCGTAGGCCAAACTTTGAAAGATTTTCCTCTACTTGGTCTTTCTATAAAATTTTCTGACGTCCTCTTTTATGGGTTTCCTCGGGACCATTTTCGTATACTTTTCTTGCTACAGTATTTCCATCTACTCGCACAACATGTCCCAGCCAATGCAGCCGCTGCTGTTTGATGCGTTTTACTTTGTCGATGTCCGCGTATAACTCATACGGCTCATGGTTCATTCGTTGTAGATATTCATTGTTGATGCGGACTGGTACAAAGATTTCTCGTGGAATCTTTCTCTCAAAAACTGCAAGAAAAGCTGTTTCTGCCTCTGCAAGTGCCTATGAATTAGCACCATATAATCCCACGGGTAGTATAAGCGTTTTGTAGAGCGTTATTTGTAGATCTTACAGAGAGTGAGCTTTATTTTTTATCTGTCTGCTTAGGCCAAAATATAATTTGTAGGCAAGTATGATTCAACGTTTGATTCCGAAACTTGTCGTTATTTATGTTGAATGCGGTACCAAGGTAAACAAATTCTTGTGGACTGTCTGCTTGTAGAAGATAGCAGTTTTGTTTTTAAATTATTGACAACTAGATCCATTTTATTAAATTCCAATTTGCGTCCCATAATAACATAGTCATCGGCAAACGCGAGTAGCATGTGTTTTCTGTTGAAATTTGTTGCAGACGTATTAACTGCAGCATCACAAAGGATTTTCTCCAATACAATATTGAAGGTTTGACTAAAGGATCATTTAAATGTCTTCGTATGATATCCTTATATATGTAAAGATCTTTCCTGACATGCCTTAGAGAAGACTCCAACTGTAGATGTTAAAGTTTGGATGATTTCTACCATGGAATTCCGAAAGGAACTGCTGAGTTAAAATGATGTGCTTCTTTACTATAATGAAGATTGTTTTCTGATGAAGATGATATGATGAGGTTCTTATCTGGTTGTCTGGTTGTTGTTGTAACAACTCTAACATTTACATTTTTATCAATAAACCAAATCATCAGGACTAAGTATATCATGAGCACTCTGACCACATGCTGAGTATACGATAAGGGCGTTAGGGCCTACGTCTGTCTGGTAATCAGATTCACTTAGACAACGGAGACCGGATCGATTCAATGGGATTCATATGTCTGAAATACATCCTTAGGCAGACGCTATGAACTTACACGTATTTTGTGGAAATGGTATTGATCAGACCACGCCCTTTTTTGTTTCGTAATTTTAAAATGTTGGTAAAAATTCCAAACTCCCAAATTCCATTATTCCAAGTTAATGGCCCAACAAATTTCGAAAATTAATGGAGATTAATATTTTTCATTTCAACTACAAATTTATTTTTCTGACTCTAATGTATAAATTATCAGTTCCTAAAAGGTAGGGCAATCATTATGGCAATCTGGGGAAATAAGACAGATGTACTGAACCTTCACAAGCCCCTTACCGGGACTTTAAAATTGTATATAATTATATTAAACTAAAAATGAACAAATCATTCTTTTAAGTAATATGTACCTAAAACAAAAACAACAAGATAACAAAATGTAGAGTACAAAACAAAACTTACATTAATTTTGGGCACGGCCATGGGTGAGGCAGGAGTTGGTGCTGATTTGGGGGCACTATTTGTGACATCTTCTTCGGTTTCCACATCAACCAATTTCTGACGTTCAACTACTTCATCATTTGGTTCCATGTTTTCCACTCTCTTCACTATTTTGGCAAATTAAAGAAAATGTATTTTCCTTTGTTTTTCTTTTAAGGTGGATTCCAAAGCAAATCGTCTTCCTCTTTTCTTATGGGATTATTTTTGTTGTTTTCGTTTTAAACTTAGCAAGTTTTATCGATAATTTTTAACATTTATTTTAACTAGATATTAGAATTAGCATTTTGCTTATTTATGTCTTAATTTAATCATTTATTTAACAAAAAAAACACAAATATTTATCAACAAACAAAAAAGAAGAATATATCTGGGAAAAATTATTCTTATTATAGAGCATTCACAATGAGTGAGTAGATGACAAGTGTATAATTCACAATTGTAGTTTGAGGGATGCCGCATGTCTCAAGAAGTTTCAGTTGTGATTAAAGTGGCCATAAATTTACTTGTGTTTAGTTAATCTTGCAACCACAATTTAAAAATGCTGTCAAGTTTCTAATTGTATCAGAGTTAGCTTAAATCTGTTTTTCTAAAGTTTCATTTTAGCCTCGCAGTAACGCTTCGCCCTTAACTCGGTTTTAAGTTTTGTTTTTTATTTGTTTATTAGTTTTTGTGTTTCTTTCAAAATTTAACTTAGTTAAAACAAATAAAACATACATAATACCGTAACCTCCGTTTCCAACAGAATTCCATAGGTTACAACAAAAAGCGGCCTTGCTAGGTAAGTTTCATCTTTAGTATCAATATCCTATATCGTAAGTACACAAGTGGCCTATGGGGCATCTGGGACTGCAAATAGTTTGAAATGACAACGACATATAAGTATTTCTACATTTCTATAAGGTAAAGTCAAGTAGAGCAGACGAATTAGCAATACTTGCGACTACCTGACAAATTCCAGACTAACTAGAATCCCTGGCCACTTGTAAGCGCCCATTGCCACAAAAAGTATGTATTTCAGCAATAAAGGCAGGCGGCTGTACGAGGATGTATTCATTTCAGACTGTTGTGGCCCAGTTTAGTTAGTGGCAGATAACTGGCACTATCAAGACCCAATGTATCCTTACTTGTGTACATCATATCTGGATATACTGTTGGTCTCTGGTTAAAAGGCTAAATGCGGTTTGTCTAAAGGTTTTAACGAGTGACTCTAGCATAGCTTTAGTGAAGACGGGGAGTCGATAAACATCTTTTCTATTCTTACCATGGTGTCTGATGACTTCAGTCCGCGTCACTTATGTCCTGGTCCCTTTGTGGTATAATATTTAGGCTACCATTGGTATAAAGTGGGCTATTTAAGATGCTTCAATAAATGTTTCCATATTGGACAGATCGGATAAATTGTGCAGAAAAGGGGTATACCTGAGATTTGCTTGGGCTGGGCAGTGACAGGTGGGTGACATAATATTTTACCTCAACATCTCCTATCATGTTACCCGAAAACACAATGCTCTGCGGGGGTTGAAATTAGGTTGCGCTTTCTGTGGCGCGGTAGGTATACCAACTTTGCAGAATGCTTACCAGCTGTAGCAGCACTAAGATTTGGATTTCATGCTAGAAGACCTGGCCCAGAAATTAGTGGGGGCAAGAGACCCCCTTGACTGACTCCTACCTTCACACATGACTGACTCCTACCTTCACAATGGGTTTCCTCTGAGAACCTTAATGAAGAATACATCAAAACGCATTGTTAAATATCCCTTTGATGAGTCGTATAATCTTCTTGTCGTATGTTCTTGCATCCTAAAGCTTTCCAAATATCGCTGTGCTCTAATGTAAAGGGGGTGATCTCCTCAACCGATTTTTTCATAATAACCCTTTGTCTGCTGATGTGATAAGTACATGATTTATTCGGTCTAAAGCTTGCATACGACTTTGCATAGTTAAAGCAAGTCATGCAAATTCGGCTGCATTGTTATAACTGCGTTTCCAGAAGAACTTTGTATTGGAATGTCTCGCCATCTTGTTTAGGAATGCCAGGATTTTTAAAAAATTGTCTATAAACAAATTTTTAAAACAAAAAATTTTCTATATAAAAATTTTTAAAACAAAAAATTTTCGATATAAAAATTTTTAAAACATAAAATTTTCTATAGAAGAATTTTCTTTAGAAAACTTTTTTGAAATTAAAATTTTCTATAAAATGGAAAATTTGCAATAGAAAAACTTTTAAAAGCAAAAAATTTATTAACGAAAAATTTTGTATTGAAAGTTTTGAATAGAAAAATGTTTATAACGAAAAATTTTTTATAGAAAAATTTTTATAACGAAAAATTTTTTATAGAACAATTTTTATAAAGAAAAATTAAAGAAATTTTTAGACGGAAACATTTTCTATATAAACATTTTTAGACCGAAAACTTTTCCATACAAAAATTTTTAAAACCATAACTTTTCTTTCGAAAATTGTTTAAACGAAAAATTTTTAAAACGAAGAATTTTTAAAACGAAAAATTTTCTATAACTAAATTTTTATAACGAAAAATTTTTGATAGAAATATTTTTTAACGAAAATTTTTTATTGAAAATTTTTAAAACGAAAAATTTTATATAGAAAAATTTTCTTTAGAAATAATTTTCAAATAAAAAAATTTCAATTGTAAATTTTTAGAACAAAAACTTTTCTATAGTAAAATTTTTAGGACAAAAACATTTCTATAGTAAAATTTTTACAACGAAAACTTTTCTATAGAAATATTTGTACAACGAAAAATTTTTAAAACGAAATATTTTATATATAATTTTTAAAACAGAGAAATTTTCTATAGAAAAATTTCTGTAAGAAAAATGTTCTATAGAAAAATATTTAGAAAGAAAACTTTTCTATAGGAGAATTTTAGAATGAAAACTTTTCTATAGAAAAATTTTAAAAACGAAAAATTCTCCATAGAAAAATGTTCATAATAAAACATTTTCTATAGAAAACTGTTATAAAGAAAATTTTTATAACAAAAAATTTTCTATAGAAGCATTTTTGTACCAAAAAATTTTTATAACGAAAAATAAAATTATAACGAAAAATTTTCTAAAGAAAAATTATTATAACGAAAAATTTTCTTTAAAAAAAAAATTAAAACTAAATGTTTTAAGTCGAAAAGTCGCCTTTAGAAATAACACTTGGGTCTTCAAATATCATAACAATTATTGCATTTTATTATATTTTATATACATTAATTAGTCTTGAAATTAATAAAAATTTATGCCGCCTTCTTCTTGAAACCCATGGTATAGACCATGTGCAATATGCTCAAAAGACCAAGACCACAGAGACCCACAGTGAGACCAAACAAAGCTTTATCGGCTGGGCCACCTTTTAGGAAAACAGGCAAATCACTCTTGGCCTAAAAACATGATAAAGCAAAGCAATAAGTAAAATAAATTTAAAAATTTATAATTTATTTCAATTCACCTGAAATAACTTCATATTTTTCTCTAGTCCTTCGGGTAAAGCCATTTTGATCAAGCGATTATGCAATTCTGTAAAAGTTTAAATGTTTTTATTGTAATTAGTTTAGATCTTTCAATTTTTTTGTTATTAAATTTAAAATTTTTTTATTTATCTGTGGCAATCACTTTGTTTTAATTTATTATTTAATGTTAGTATTTTAAATTTTATTTTAATTTGATAGAAATTTAAATTTTTAAATTCACTTACATGTTATAATAGCTGCAATTCCCTTTGCAGTGCAATGTAATTAAGTTTGGCAAAATATTGAAAACAGCTGTAACGTAAAATGTCAATTGTAAAAATAGACTTGAAAATTAAAAGAGCATTTGGGCTGGTTGTATTTCGAAAGCATCAAAGGTGCTAAATACTTTAAATACAAAGATTTTACGATTTTCATTTTGTACTAAAAATTTAATTTTAGTACTAAAAATATTTTTGTACTAACAAATATAGAAAATACTTTGTTATAAAAACTTTTTCGTCTTTTGATATAAAAAATGTTTCGTCTTAATAATTTTTCTATAGAAAACTTTTAATTTTTATTGAAATAATTAAGCTTGAGGCTTAATTATTTCAATTAAATTTAAAAATCAAAGGCAGAATAAAATATAATTTATCAAGAAAACTTTTAATCTTAAAAAATTTCTATAGAAAATTTTTCGTATTCAATTTTTCTATAGAATATTTTTTGTCTTAAAAATTTTTCCATAGAAAATTTTAAAAAGTTTTCTATAGAAAATTTTTTGTCTTAAAATTTTTTCTATAAAAAATTTTTTGTCTTAAAATTTTTTCTATAGAAAATTTTTCCAAAAAAAATAATTTCGTTATAAAAATGTTATATAGAAATATTCATTATAAAAATGTTTCTATATAAAATTTCTCATTTTATAAATTTTTCTATAAAAAATTTTTCTATAGAAAATTTTTCTTTATAAAAATGTTTCTATAGAAAATTTTTTATTATAAAAATTTTTCTATAGAAAATTTGTCTATATAAAATTTTTCATTATAAAAATTTTTCTATAGAAAATTTTTCATTATAAAAATTTTTCTATAGAAAATTTTTCATTACAAAAAATTTTCTATAGAAAATTTTTCATTACAAAAAATTTTCTATAGAAAATTTTTCATTATAAAAAATTTTCTATAGAAAATTTTTCATTATAAAAAATTTTCTATAGAAAATTTTTCATTATAAAAAATTTCTATAGAAAATTTTTCATTATAAAAATATTCTATAGAAAATTTTTCATTATAAAAAATTTCTATAGAAAATTTTTCATTATAAAAAATTTCTATAGAAAATTTTTCATTATAAAAAATTTCTATAGAAAATTTTTCATTATAAAAAATTTCTATAGAAAATTTTTCATTATAAAAAATTTCTATAGAAAATTTTTCATTATAAAAAATTTCGATAGAAAATTTTTCATTATAAAAAATTTCTATAGAAAATTTTTCATTATAAAAAATTTCTATAGAAAATTTTTCATTATAAAAAATTTCTATAGAAAATTTTTCATTATAAAAAATTTCTATAGAAAATTTTTCATTATAAAATTTTTCTATAGAAAATTTTTCATTATAAAATTTTTCTATAGAAAATTTTTCATTATAAAATTTTTTTCTGTAGAAAATTTTTCACTATAAAAAATTTTCATTATAAAAAATTTCTATAGAAAATTTTTCATTATAAAAAATTTCTATAGAAAATTTTTCATTATAAAATTTTTCTATAGAAAATTTTTCGTTATAAAAATTTTTCTATAGAAAATTTTTCATTATAAATTTTTTTCTGTAGAAAATTTTTCATTATAAAAATTTTTGATTATAAAAATTTTTGTATAGAAAATTTTTCATTATAAAATTTTTTCTATAGAAACTTGTCATTATAAAAATGTTTCTTTATAAAATATTTTTATTATAAAATTTTTTCTATAGAAAATTTTTCGTTATAAAAATTTTTCTATAAACAATTTTAATTATAAAAATTTTTCTATAGAAAATTTTTCATTATAAAATTTTTTCTATAGAAAATTTTACATTATAGAAATTTTTCTATAGAAAATTTTTCATTATAAAATTTTTTCTGTAGAAAATTTTTCGATAGGAAATTTTGCATTATAAAAATTTTTCGTTATAAAAATTTTTCTATAAAAAATGTTTCTATAGAAAATTTTTTATTATAAAACTTTTTCTGTAGAAAATTTTTCATTATAAAAATTTTTCTATAGAAAATTTTTAATTATAAAAATTTTTGTATAGCAAATTTTTCATTATAAAATTTTTTCTATAGAAAACTTGTCATTATAAAAATGTTTCATTATAAAATATTTTTATTATAAAATTTTTTCTATAGAAAATTTTTCGTTATAAAAATTTTTCTATAAACAATTTCAATTATAAAAATTTTTCTATAGAAAATTTTTCATTATAAAATTTTTTCTATAGAAAATTTTACATTGTAGAAATTTTTCTATAGAAAATTTTACATTATAGAAATTTTTCTATAGAAAATTTTTCTGTAGAAAATTTTTCGATAGGAAATTTTGCATTATAAAAATTTTTCGTTATAAAAATTTTTCTATAAAAAATGTTTCTATAGAAAATTTTTTATTATAAAACTTTTTCTGTAGAAAATTTTTCATTATAAAAATTTTTCTATAGAAAATTTTTAATTATAAAAATTTTTGTATAGAAAATTTTTCATTATAAAAATTCTTGTATAGAAAATTTTTCATTACAAAAATTCTTGTATAGAAAACTTTTCATTATAAAATTTTTTCTATAGAAAACTTGTCATTATAAAAATGTTTCATTATAAAATTTTTTTGGTTATAAAAATTTTTTAATGGAAAATTTTTCGTTATGAAAGTTTTTCTTTAGATAATTTTTCCTTATAAAAATTTTACTATAGAAAATTTGTCGTTTTAAAAATTTGTCTACATAATTTTTTTTATTTTAAACATTTTACTATAGAACATTTTTCATTTTATTAATTTTTCTATAGAATATTTTTGGTTACAAAAATTCTTCTACAGAAATTTTTTTGTTATAAAAATTCTTCTATAGAAAATTTTTCGTTATAAAAATGTTTCTATAGAAAATTTTTCGTTAAAAAATTTTTCCACATAAAATTTTTGTATAGAATATTTTTCATTATAAAAATTTTTCTATAGAAAATTTTTCGTTATAAAAATATTTTTATAGAAAATTTTTCGTTATGAAAATTTTTCGTTATGAAAATTTTTCTGTAGAAAATTTTTCGTTATAAAAATGTTTCTATAGAAAATTTTTCGTTTTAAAAATTGTTCATCATAAAGTTTCTTATTTTAAACATTTCACTATAGGACATTTTTGATTTTATTTTAGAAATTTTATATAAAAACTCATCTATAGAAAATTGTTCGTTATAGAAATTTTTCCACAGAAAAGTTTTCGTTATAAACATTTTTCCATAGAACATTTTTCGTTACAAAATTTTTTCTATAGAAAATTTTTCGTTATAAAAATGTTTCGTTATAAAAATGTTTCTATAGAAAATTTTTCATTATAAAAATTTTTCTACAGAAAATGTTTCGTTATAAAAATTTTTCTATAGAAAATTTTTCGTTACAAGAATTTTTCTTTAGAAAATTTTTCATTATAAAAATTTTTCTATAGAAAATTTTTCGTTATAAAAATGTTTCTATAGAAAATTTTTCTGTACAAATTTTGTTTGCTATAAAAAGTTTTCTATAGAAAATTTTTGAATATAAACATTTTTTTATAGAAAATTTTTCGACTCAAAAATCTTTTTTTTTTAATATTTTTCGATATAAAAATTTTCCTAGAAAATATTTTTCGTTATAAAAATTTTTCTAGTAAACATTATACGTTGTAAAATTTTTTTAAAATTCTTTTTAATATATTTTTCGTTATAAAAATGTTTCTATAGAAAATTTTCCGTTATATAAATATTTTTAATGAAATTTCCCTGTTATAAAAATGTTTCTTAAGGAATTTTTTTGTTTTAAAAAAATTTTCTATAGCAAATTTTTTGTTTTAAAATATTTTCTAAAGAAAATTTGTCGTATGTATTAAAAAATTTTCGTTAGAAACATTTTCTATATAAAATTTTTGCTTTCAAAAATAAAAAAAATGTATTTATAAAATTTTTTATGTAGGATTTTTTTTAGATAAATTTAAAACTATATACATTTTTGGTATACACAGTTTTCGCTATAAAAATATAGCGACGTTTTTAAGCTATAAAAGTTTTTCTATATAAAATTATTTGATACAAAAACTTTCTTAGAGAAAAGTTTTTTGTTAAACTTGACTATTCATTTAAAAGTCTATTCAAAATTCATAGGTTTATTCAAGTTCCTCCTCCCCTTTTGGTGAACAAATGAAAAAAAGATTTAGAGCCAACAACAAAAGTATCTACTAACCACCAAAAATTAAATTAAGCTTTACCAGATACGATAATAAAAAATACAGGCATAGACATATAGAAAATCCAACCAAAAAGTATCTCTCTATATTTGAGTCATAAATGGGGAAACAATAAAAGAAAAGCAACAAAAAATACTCGCTCGAATCCGACAGATACACACACACATACCACCGTATACATACCTATAAACATGTAGATAAGTTGGAAATGAATGTGCCAACCACACAAATGTTTGCTTTCGTACTTGCAAGTTGTTTTCAAATTGTATGAGATACTTTACCTTCTATCGAGGTTTGTGCGCCTGGTATGGATTACAATAATTCTACACCGAGTGAGTTTTTATTTGAAACCCCAGTATGCATCCATCCATCCAATAGTCGGCATCTCATGTATATGGATGGATGATTAAAATGGGTATAGTCGGTTATCTCTGCCTGTGTTGAATAAAGTTAAGTTTAGTTTTTGTTTAGTTATTTTTATATTTTTGTTAATATTTTTTTTTGTTATTAATTTAGGAGTTAGGCTCGTTCGTATATGCCTGAATTATCTTTGTAAAATAAATTATAGACTTTTTAGGATAAATAAAATTTGTTCAAAAAATATTGAAGCTTTATTTAATTGAAACCTACAGAATATTATAATTATATACATAATATTTATTGTATTACAAAAACAGCAGAACCCATTAAAGCTATAAAAAAAGTTTTAGATACATAAACATTTTGCATTATACTCGTACCCTTTAATCTTAATTGTCATCATCCAGCTACTAAAAGCCTTTCCGATTTTTGGCTCCCAGTACCTATAACTTTCAAAAGTTTTGCATTTCCCATTCGAAAAAAAGCGTAAATATACAATCTCTTAAAGTTTCTTAATTTCAAATTACCGCTTTTTTCCGTTCGCTCGTTCTTAAGTTTTATGAAAGTTATTTTTGTGTGTGATTTAAATATGGACAAAAAAAAAAGTACTTTAAAAGTATTAATACGAGTATATGTACTCTCATCAAGTTCATTTAGATTTCGAAATCTCTTTCTTGTCAGCCCACGAACCAACAATAATAAAAAAGGCTTTTTCAGAAATGCTTTTTTAATGCTTTTCATTATTTCAATTCAAAGTTTTTTTCATAAAAAGTTTTTTCTTTTAAGAACCTACCTAGTAAGTATTGTGCTCTATTTCGGTCAATACCTATTGAAATTTTGATGTCTAAAAAATAAGTATTTAGTTAAATTTTTGGAAGCTTTATCACAAACTAAAGCAATTATTAACTAAACAAGTCAAAATTGTAAATATTGGTTGTTCATAAATGGTCTATTAAAAATCGGACCAAAAACAAGTAAGAAAGTTTTATAGTCAGTCAAGCCCGACCATATGATTCCCTTCACCACTCGGATCAGAAGTGGTCAACAAAATTAAAAATTTTCTAAATAAATAAATACCCTCCATCAAAAATAATACGGGTATGCTTAGATTGTCATTCCGTTTGTAACTCTCATTATATTGTGTCAAAACCCAAAAAGGACATCGTCACTTGAAATGCGTAACTAACGCAAAAATTACAATTGATTTTTTGATTAAATATGGGCAAATCCTGCATGACAGACGACACATTTGTACGGATTTTGTTGTACTTAAATGAATTCCATTGCCGTTTTACACAAGATATCTTTGCACAGATTTCGGAGAATATTAAGCCATCGATTGTGCTCTCGAATGGCATTTGTTAATTTACAAACTTGCTTTGGAGAAAAAAGATATTCGCTCTTAAAGTGCTGTGACGGACGCTACAAAAAACGGAAGTGACTTTTTTCAACACGTATTTCTGTAATTTTCATCAAAACGGTCATAGTAATAAAAAAATTGTAGTTACATTGAAGATAGAGGAAAATCAGAGGATTACAAAACCGCTTTTATAAAATATTTTAAAGTTTCCAGTTTCTCCAAAAATCCATAAAAGAACTTTTGCGGACGCTACGTGACGGACGATACAGTTTTTACTTGCACGTTTTTTATTAGGAAAAATGCATATTTCATATTTTTTTAAGGGTTCGTAGATCAATAAAAATAATGGTGTTATTTTTTCCCGAATCTCCTTCATCTTCATGTTCGCGGTTAAAAATGCGATTTTTGGGCACAATTTAATATTCCGCAAAACGGCTACATGCATTTATTTATTTAAAGTTTTACACTCTTTACGTCTTATTTTTCGTTCCCAGAATGTCCCAAGAGTGTCCCAAAAATAAAACATTTCTTTCAAAAGCATTTTTTTAACACATAATACCTTTCATTTAATCTGTGGATATAGATAGTGTTATTGCTTTATGAATAAGACAGATATGTGTTCGTAAATTTTGTATTTAATAAATATCATTTTGTAAAAAATATATACTGTGACGGACGCTAGACACTTTCCGATACATATTATTCTGTAAAATGCTATATTAACATCTATATAGTTTTAGCGTAATGTAAAGCATACTATAAGTTCTCTTTACGAACCGAGTTCAATTGGAGAAAAAAGAAAAATTGCACTAGTCAAATTAAAAAAAAACCTTTATTTCTGTGACGGACGCTACACATTGTGAGCCCTTTTTTACTTGACGTTATTTATATCGCTACAATTGTTTTTGATAAGTTCTTTTACATCTAATTGTATAAGATTAAGCAGACTTTAAGCCCCTACTGAAACTTGATACCTAAATGTCTGTTTTTGCGATTTTTATGAACTTTTAAAAAATCTATTATTTTAAAAAATTTATAAAAATTCGAGATAGGTGCAAATAAAGACCTGCCATTCACGAAGAGAGCAACCGAAAATTGTATCCATTATATATTCTAAAGGATAAATACATGGTAAATTTTTTCTTAAATACAAATACGTGATTTTGACAGTTTTAAAATTTTGTCCTTGATTTAATGTTTTTCGGATTTGCCCATATGGTAAAAATCCCTAATTAAGAAAAAAAAAAAATATAAAAAAAATTTAAAATTTCGAGTGTATTTATACAACACATAAAAAGTAATTTAACTTGTTCCGTCCAATTAAAAACTTTATTGATAGAAGAAAGTGGCCAACAAAAGTGCATACGAAAACTATGTCGCACAGTGGCTCAGAATCGTTTTTCATTGGCCAAAACTCTATAATTTTTTAACTAAGAAATATTTTGTAGTCGTTCTTTTTGAAGTCAATAGATAACATCTTAAGCTTTTATTGAGTTTAAGTTTTATTAAAATCTGTACAGTGGTTTTAAAGAACTTTAAGCTTAAAGTTCAATTTTTGATCTGTAATTCCGTAACCCATTTTTACTCACTTCCTTTTAACCGATTTAGCTCAAATTTAGGTCACAAGCCAATCTAGGATGACAATATAAAATTTTGTTACTCTTAGGTTAGCCCCTATTTTCATTGAGGTATTTTTCGTATTTTCATTAGGATGGCCCAAAAGGAACTTTTAAAGTCGAATATCTTTAAAACCATAAGAGATAGGATATGCATGTAGCGACGTTTTTTTGTAGATCTTGACCTGCGTATTTATTATATAGTATATGGTTTTTCAAATCGGTTAGGAAATGATAATTATATATCGTTTTTTTTAGAGAAGTAACACTCAGGCAAATACTGCCTATACAATTGTATATCGTCGGCCTATATCTAAAATGGCTTATCAGCAAATTTTAGAAATTGAGATTTTTATACCATACGATTCCGTATGACGCGCTTTGCCTATAGTGTGAATTTTTTATCAAAATGTTAATTTATTCGCGACTTATTCACTTTTTTGTTTGGCTTATCTACATAAACAATTTTTTTCGAAGATAAAATTGTTTATCTACATTGTTTCACTAAATAGTCATAGAAGTGGTAAACTAAAAATCTGTAAAAAGGTAAAATTATTAAAACTTTTTTTTTTACTAAATTCAAATGTTCTTTCAAAATTCTTCTATCTTCACACTGTTCAACAGAAAATGCGAAAAAATGTAGTGCTTTTAGTGATGTTTAAAAGGCTATTCACTACGCATAAACTTCCAAAAATACATAATATAACTCTTAACAATAAGAAGATCTCTTCCTTCAAGTAGGAAAGACGAAAAATTATACAATTTTTTAACTTTAATAAAAGAAAGTGCATTTAGAAAAATTCACTTTTTAAAAAAATAAATTATTACCAATAAAATGTAATAAACGTCGTATATAGTACAATTTAAATAAAGAGTGCTCTAAATAAAATTTGTAGTTGGATTTTCTTAAATAAAAATCAAACCTTTTAATATAAAAACTCTACAAAATACGCAAATTTAATGACATATTATACAAAATCATTTAGCATTAAAATGTTTACTTAGTACTCGGGTTTTGCAAAATTATCGACTTTTTTTCGGAAACCCTCCCATTAAAGATTTTACAGTTGCTTCTGATACCTTTTTAAACCATGTGTTCCACCTGCGCTTAAAATCGGACATGTTCTTGGAAATCTTTCCTGTGTTCTTCAACTCCTTTTTTACCAGAGCCCAATACCTTTCCACAGGCCGAAGTTCTGGACAGTTAGGTGGATTTGCCTCTAGTGGTACAAAAATGACATTATTCTTTGAGTACCACTCAAGTGCCTTTTTTCCATAATGGCATGATGCCAAATCGGGCCAAAAAAAAATGTAGTCACTCTGTGCTCTCTTAAAAAGGGTAACAACCGTTTTTGTAGGCACTCCTTTATATAAATTTCTGTGTTTATTGTGCCAGATGCCACAAATACTTTACTTCTTTTGCCACAACTGCAAATAGCTTGCCACACGAGAAACTTCTTAGGGAATTTTGTTTGTTTTTTTGTGCGAAACTCTTGCCGAACATTGCGCCGTTTATCAGCAACATAAAAATCTTGACCAGGAAGTTGAGAAAAGTCTGCCAGTACGTATGTTTCATCATCCATCACACAACAGGTGTATTTTTTATAAAATCAGACTTCAATTTTTTCGCTCGTTTTTTTGCTTTTAAGTTCTTTATAGCATTGCGATCTGGAACCTTTTGGACTTTGTATGTCTTCAGTCCAGCATAAGCTTTGACTCTATGTGCAAAATTCGTAGAACATTTCACCGTACGAGCTGCTTTTCTTAAAGAAGTGTTAGGCGCTCTTCGAAAGAGTCGCTCGACTTCTTTTGCCTTACCAATATCTGTAGGACCTTTTTTCCTCCCTGATCTAGGTTTTCTTTCAATGCTCAGGTTTTCCTTATACCGTCTGATGGCATTAGAAACCGTTCGAGGGTCAAATTTTTAGCTATTTTTTTAAAAGTCCATGACGGATTTTTTTGAAAAGTTTTAATTATATTTTCACGAACTTTTTTTCGCAGTACATTTTGATTAAAATAACTATTGAAAATTAATAATTTCTAAAATAATAGTATCTGACATATCTATAGAAACTAACTTGATCAAAAAATAAATTATTTCTTGCACTATGGATAAATTTTGTCTAAAATAGTAAATGCATATTTTTTTAGAACACTCTTTACATAAAAGTATCCCAAATCATGAGGGAGTATTGTGTAATCGGAATTACATAAATTTCTTAAATTATGTTATGCAATCCACTTTCCTATAAATTCACTATGAAGAAAATGGTTTATCTATACATTTAAAAATTTCATATAAAAATTTTCGAAGACAAAACGTAAAATCGCGAATATTGGCTTTTATTCAATAAATTTTATGTCAGGAAATGAGCAGGAGTCTACCAATCATATTTTAAAAGATCACTTGTTAAAAACTCAGTATTTTGCAGATAAGCCATTTTAGATATAGGCCGACGATATAGAGTATTTACGAATTGGGTTACCTTCTTTGGAAAGGGGATAGTAGAGAAGCGAAAGTTGGTGAAAGGGAAAGATGAAGCTTTATATTATTCAACACTATAATTGCACATCATATCTATTTTTAGAACAGTGATGTTGCGCCATTTGTTGTTATTTAGACGCATTTGTTTAAGCTTTTCTGTTCTACAACCAACTTTTTTTATTTTTCGACGACGGCGTGTTATTGCTTTAGGCTGTGATAATTAATAATTTGATAGAAATTGGCGAGACCGGGGATCGAGAACCCAGACTCAATGTGATATTATGCTTAATAGTCGACGTGCTTACCAACTTAGCCACAGCACCCATAGCATCCCACCGTGCTACGTTTTACTATCTGCAATTTGCATTTCTGCCAATCTTCTTATAGAATTTTGTGTAAAAACATTTTGATTATTTTCATTTAAATAAAAAAGTGTTCTACGGGAGGATCCGAACGGGTGTATAAATATATGTATAAAGGCTAAAAAAGAACACTTTTGCCTATCTTTGGATCGTTTAGATTTTTGTTCCTTTTTTGTTCTTTAAAAGTTAAACTTAAAATTTTACGAATATATGTCTTTTTCAGATTTATTACATAACACCCTAACTACAAATAATACAGGGTGCGCAAATACCATTTGCTAAAAATAACAGTTCATCTAATATAATAAAGAAAATCGCAGCCCATTATCAAAAATAGTTTTCAAGAAATTGTAATTGATGTGATGTCAAATATTACAATTTTCTTTATACCTATTTCTAAATTAACTTAAATTCTTTGCCTTTAGTAGCATGCCACGCCTACTACTGCGAATATTTTGACAAAATTTTTTGGCTATTTTAGTTTTGATATGTTTTCATTCATGATGGCATACAAATTTTAAGATTCTTTGTCATAAAAAATTTAGGTTTTGGCCAATGAAATCTGATTCTGAGCCACCGTGTGTCGCCAAGTTTTTTCGATGAACCACAAAAATTCTACAATTATAGAATTACTAGCTGATTTTACCCGGCGTTGTCCGGGTTGGTAGTTAAAGTTGTTAACTTATTACTTTCTTTAAAAATTAACAACAATGAAATATTTTTATTAATTTTTTAATTGAATCCTTTATTAATGTATTTGCATATTTGGTAAATATGGAAAATTTTTCTTAATGTATAATCCTAACTTGGACTAAAAAAAACATTTAGAAAGAAAAAAATGTGGTCCAGCCGTTTTGAAGATATACAATTTTAAAGAAAAGGGGAATTTTATCCCAGTTCACCGTTGGTCCATTTAAAAAAAAAAAAATTCAAAGCGAAAAACTTCATCTTATCATCCATATTTGTCATTTTGAATATTTGACTTATATGGGAGGGGTCACGCCCACTTGAGATTAAAACAAATCCAAGCCTATTTTACACACCGGTCACACACATACAATCAAAATTTTTGAAAAATTGGTCATTCATATCTGTCATTTTTAATATATGACTTACATGGGAGGGGTCACGACCATTTGAGATTTCCAAAAAAATTGTAGTCTATTTTACTTACCGGTAACTCAATATATACTGTCAAAATTTCGGAAAAATCGGTTCGCTCGGTCATCTATATTTGTCATATGAGTTATATGGGAGGGGTCATGTTCACTTGAGATTTCTGGAAAAACCCTTGCCTATTTTAACCACCGGTCACACCTTACCATACCGTCAAAATGGTAAGGTAAACCGGGCCGCTAGGTCATCCATATTTGTCATTTTCAATATTTTACTTACCGGTCACACCATACTACACTGTTTTACTGATTTTAGAAAAATCGGTCCGCTAGTTTCAGAGATCCTTCCCAACAAACAACATACAAACAGACAAACAGACGCGGACATTTTTTTATAGATATAGATGAAACTATTTAAGAACTATAAAACAAAAATCGGAAAATATATACATTTAAGATTGTACAATATTAAATGGATTTAGTGTTGATGATATTAAAAGCTAAATTATTAAACCTCTTACAATTTAATATTAGAACTTTACTCTCCTTTTTTATAAAACAAAGTTCTGAAAGTTTTAGAAAAATTCTCGTCATTGCTCATGTTTAATTAACGGGAATAAACTTAAGCTAAATCGCTTTCGTTAAGCGTTTCAATTTGTAAACTTTTTATAACAAAAAAGGCTTTTCTGAATGAAGCACAGCTTATTATTATGAAACTACACTACACACAGTCAGCAAGTAAAAAGCCCTTTTTAGAGGAATTATAAAACAACAACAATAAGAAATAAAGCAATTTTGAAAATGAAAGAACTTTTTGAAAAGCATAAGTACCTACAACATAATATACGAGAGAATCAAAATAAAACTTTAAATCGAAAATACTTTTGGTATTAAAAAATACAAAAGATTTAAAATAAAACTTCCTCAACGTCGTCTCTTACACTCTGCTCTGCCTCTTGCTTCTTCTCTCTTAGCAGCCCAAAAAAAGCATTTGTTTTCGTTTAACTTAACAAAAACAGATTTTGCAAAAAGTTCTTTTTCTTCTTATACAACAAAGTTTAACACACAGATACACATACACATACACACACGCTCATCTATACCTAAACCAAACATTTGAACTCACTCATAAGTTAAATTTTGAAAAAAGTTTTAGTTGTCGTCGTCGCCATCGTCCTCCATATTGTGAAAGAACGAACGACGACCACCATTTTCAATTAAACTTTTTATTGAAAAACAAAATGGATCGCTCACTAACTAAAACAGTTAATAGGAGCGCAGAAATTTCAGAAAGCTTTCGTAACTAAACGATTAAAAGTGAATTTTTTAAAAGAATGAAATAAAAATGTTAAGGAGTGCGTTCAAAATGATTAATACGCGATTGCGGTCTAATTCGGCAGCCAAAATGCTAAAATTGGTTGATTGATAACACTCAAAAAAAAGTCACAATTATAAAAAGGCAAAATTTTTTTGATTATAAAAACGATCGAAATTTAATTCGATCATACTTACCAACGGATGATATTTGTTCTAAGCAGGCAGCTAGAAAATAAAGCCCACTCTGTAGGAACTAAAATTATGCCCTTGTTATTAAATGGTGCTAAATCATGGCCACTTGCCCAGGCAGATGAAGCTATTCTTGAGAGGTAGATTATACAAAAAATGTTTAAACCAGTCTGCGTCAACAATGAATGCCTACATTGAACGAACCATGAGCTGTATAAGCTATGAACAGACATCGACATAGTAAAACGCATTAAACAACAGTGGCTAGGCCATGTTGTGCGAATGGATGACAATACATACTCCGATAATGATCACGAGGGAACTTGTTGAAGAGGACGTCTGAAGCTTCGATTGAAAAACCAATTTAAAGAAAACACAGCACAACAAAATAAAAAAAATTTCATATGCTCTTAAAACCACTATAAAATTTTGATGTACCTTTTTACAAAAATGGTAAAATTTTTAAGTTCTATGGATAGATTTTTTTTTTATTTTTTTTTTTTAAATTGCAATTTTTTTAGACGTTTCTTCAAATAATTAATGATAACTCAAAAACTACTAGTCCGATATTATTAAAATAAAATCAGAAAAATTAAGATTTACATAGTCTTTAATTCGTCTATATATCAATAATGTCGGAGTTATAATAAAAAACTTAAGAAAAAAATATATTTTTTACGTAAAAATGGCAAAAATTTTCGTTTTAAAAAATCATGAAAAATCGAAAACGGCAAAAAAAACTTTCAGATTTATTATTTTATTGCATAGCAAAAATATAAAATTTTGTGAAAATTAGTGAATTCACTTAATTGTGAATAAATACGAAAATAATCATTCGATTTTTATGGTCGATATCTCGTTTTGTTGCTATTATTTGTGGCTTTGCGACAGAATAATGAAACTGAACATTTTTTGCCATTTTCTATTTTTCATGATTTTTTAAAACAAACATTTTTGCCAAATTTTTTGTTATAACTTTGATACTATTGATCCGATTGAAACGCGATATATAGAATCAAAGGCTATGTAAATCATAATTTTTCTGGTTTTATTTGAATAATATCCGATTATTAGTTTCTGAGCTATCATTAATTATGTGAAAAAGTGTCTAAAATAAATTGCAATTTTACAAAAAATTAAAAAAAAAACCTAAAATTTTACCATTTTTGTACTAAGGTAGCCATGATACATCAAATGTATATAGTGGTTACACGAGCATATTCTTGCTGTTGCCCTGTGAAGTCTTTCAAAACATGGCTTACGAAATTTGAGAATATGCGCAAAAGACCGAAGCGCTTAGAATTCTAAAATATGCTCGGCCTTTGACCTTAGCAGGTTGTAAGTGACCTTATTAAAGTCCGCAGTGGTTTTATATTAGAGCTAGCGTCAAAGATAGAACAATAATTTCGTATGCCAATTTTTTTTTTGTATTGGACCAACACCCCTACATATGCATTGTAATGGAACTAGGAAAAAAGGTTGTGGGATAGAGGGAGTAGTAGGATGTCATAATTAGAGAGAAAGACTGATGCAGGAAGTTTATTCCACATTCGTGCTATGCGGCTAAAAAACGAGTATTCTCTATAGTGTGTCGTGCGATCTTGAACACATGCCGTTGTAGTTTGCGATAGAACAGTGAAAAGCAGCCCATATTACGACGATGATCCAATGAGTCAATACTGGCACCGATAAGCAGCTTCGACCTCTCTTGTGCACGGTCGAGAAGCTCCAAAATAGACTTTGAAATACTGGTCCATACATGAGAGTTGTATTCTATTTTCGTTCATATATAAATGGTATAGATATTAAATAGATCAATTGGAGTGAAGTATGTCTTACACCGCTTTCAAAAGCCAAGACACTTGGATGCTTCTTCCAACACTTAAAAAATGTATTCAGTCTAACGGACGTCGCATTGGATTTTCATCCCCAGAACTTCAAGAGTTTCTGATTCCTCAATTTTTGTACCACCCATAATTACAGATGAAGCAACATTGTCCGTAACGCGTTTATGTTTTAACACACAACATTGGGTCTTTCGAGCGTTGAAAGACCCAATGGATCGGAATTTAGCGTCGTGGCATTGATCTCCAACATGCTTGTTGCTATCATCTGCAAAAGAGTAGATAAGATTGAAAGTTTACAATAGAAGGTCGTTTAGAAAAATAAGAAATAGAGTAGGAGAAAGAACGGAGCCGAATTAATCTTAAACTCGTCGGACAATATCCCATCTATAACAACTCTTATAGTGTGATCTCTGAGAAAATCAATATAAACCGAGAGAAATTGTTACCTACACCAAAAGGAATAAGTTTGGAAACAAGTGCTCCATGCCACACTCTATGGAACGCATTGGAAATATCGAAAGCTGTAACTTTACTTTCGCCAAAACGGTGAATAGAACGGCACTATTTTTCAGATCAAAAGGCTAATACCTCCGCCGCAGAGCGGCTCTTATGAAATCCATACTGTCGGTCGTTTAGTAGGTTACACACTGCGACAAATGAAGTAAAAGTTTCTGGGATGTTATACCATTTTTCTGGTAGGTACTGTCGAGTAGAACAACACTCTGTTTTGGGAGTTTTCAAAACACCCCCAAAATCTGGATTTACGGGTAAAGACCCGGTCATACCTGTATGCACCTTTTACCCCGTAACTTGGAAAAATGCCAACCGATTTTAAGTTTTTTGAAAGATATTGAATGAAGAAGCTTAGCTTACATTTTTCTATTTTCGAGACTTTGTTACACAATATTTTTGCATAGGAACCGTGCAATTTATTATCTGATTTTAAAAATATATAAGATAACCAATAAAACGAGCCTTCATATTTAAAAATCCGTTAAAAAAGAACTGATTTATTCAGCTTAAAAGAAAAACAAATTTTTACCAATGTAAAAAAATGGTCATGTAAACCATGTAATCAAAGTACAGGTCGCAATTCTAAAGATAATTTGATGAAATTTGGCACAGATAACTTTTTTGATAGTAGGACCATGGCTATTGAAATTTGTCAAAATCGGTCCACTATTTATGGTACTTTTCATAGGCGCCACTTCCCAAATATCAATATTTGTTCATGAAATTTAAAGCAGATACTGCTTTAAATTAAAATCGGTCCACAAAAAGACGCTTAATAAGACAAATATCTTATTGTTATTAATGCCAATTTGTAAAAAGTGTAATCAATTTGCCAAATTTCAAGATAATCGGTACACATTTGACCCTAGCCCTCATATAAGTCGAAATGGCGGAAGCAGCTTAAATATATGTACATAGTTCTTGAGAAAATGTTTTGCAAATATTTGTCTTTATACACGAAAAATAACACCTTTGATATTAGCGGTAAAGGGCGTCGTATGGTCGGGCTTGACCGACTATAGCACTTTCTTACTTGTTTATTTAAAAATTGACCAAAAACTAAGAAATATGTATGTTTTGTTAAGCAGTACCTGGTTGACCGAGCCTTGCTCGTAGCTTTATGATAAGCATTTCTAGGCAAATTTTAAAATTTTCATATATTTTATTTTATAAAGTACTAAAATAAATTTAGAGGAAAACCTTACATAAGTATCCAATTAATTTTGAATCATTTTATTCATTTTGTCCGATCAAAACATGATCAAATGCATAGTTTACAATTTATTTCATTTTGAAAAATTTTTGGAAATCGGTCATACCAACTTAGAAACCTCCGTCGACTCATGCGCAACCACTTTGCTAACGATTATAGCCTTATAAAATGCACAGTTTACGATTTAATTCATTTTGAGTAGTTTTCAGTGGCGCCACCTATCAGAAATTCTTCATACCAACTACTAAACCTTTGTCGGCTCATGTGCAACAACTTTGCTAAAGATTAAGCATAATCAAATGCACAGTTTACGAATTAATTCACTTTGCGTAATGTCCAGTGCTGCCACCTGTCGGAAATAAGTCTTAAAAACTTTAAAACCTTCGCCGGCTAATCTGCAACAACTTCTGTAAAGAACATAACATGATCAAATTCTACAAAGAACAAACAAAGACAGACAAACATTCATTTGTTTAAAAGTTAAAACATTACTAATTTTGTCCCCTTTTCTATCCCCTAATTTCAAAAAAGTTCCATATGAATATTTCTTTAGACCAATTGAATTCGGTACATTTTATAAAAAAACAGTTAAGATATTGTTACTATTCATACTACTTCATGCGGTGTTAGGTTGTCATTTTATCCTTTTTTACCCATTTTGGCCACCAAAATCAAAAAAAAGTACTAAATACGTGTTCAATATTTTTTCACATCTATTTATTGCAGTACAAAGTTCTTTTCTATATTCTTTGGTTCAAAAGATAAGAGTGGATTAAAAAATGTACCAAATAATCTATTTTCACCCTTTTTTACCCCCTGTCGGGCATAGTTTCCTATCCGCTTATTTTTATAGCTATTCAAAATGTCACTTAAATTTTGTTTCTATACCCAACAAAACTTTTCATTGCCAAGTAATGAGTTAAACAGCTAAACTATTGAACACGAACTACTTACACATTCACTGTTTAAGTCATTTCATTAACATGGGGATGTCATGGGGGGCAAGTACTTACCAATTGCAGAAAAGTAATGACTTGGGTAAGCAATTGGAAAACAACAACAACTTTTTTTGTTGTTGTTTTATTTAAAAAAAATATATTTTTTTAAACGAAATACAAATTTTTTTTTTATGACCCCATGGGGGCTCGAACCCAGACCCCTACGACTGCTAGGCGGAGACTCTTCCACTGAGCTACTTCATATGTTGAGAACTTAGCAGATTATAATTAATATATGTATTCAATTTTTATTTTTAGATCCAAAATCATGTGACAATAACTTTGTTTTTCCCTGCTTTTTTTGCTTTGTTGTAATTTTTAGAAAAATATTTCTATACGATTTTTTGTAAATGTTAAATGCATTTAATAAAAAATAAAGAAGTTTTTTTAATTATTTTAAAACTTAAATAGTTTAAATCTTCCTTTTTGGTTATATAACATTGACTCTTACTTACTTAAATGGCCTATAGTTACAACCTGTTAAGTTCAAAGTCCGAGCATATTTTGGAGTTCCATGGACTTCGATCTTGTGCGAATATTCTCCAATTTTATAAAATGTTCCCTGATTGGTCTTTCTATGTATTAGGTGGTGGAACATTTTAATTCTAATTTTATCCTCTTCATAGTAATTATTTTTTCAAAGAGAGGGTTACTAGCCCGTGGTCCTAACCCATTTTTATCGATCTTATGGGACAACTCTCGGTACATGTTAACTCACTACATTAAGGGGTGTTAAACTAGTTCCCTGGGTGATACCACGAGGAGGTCAGTGTCCGCAGGTGAGATGAAAGATGACCCAGATAAGTTGGTCTTACCAAGACCAACAGAACTGTGTTTGGTATTCAACATCCCCTACATAATCAAAATTAACTCATGATGGTATTTTTTCATTACCGTGAGTTAGTTTTCCAAAATTTTTTTACAGAAGGTAGTATTTAAGTTCTTAAAATTCAAAAAACATTTAAAAAGCTCTTTTAATAAAAAAAATTTTTTAAAAAATGTTTGGTCTTGGTGGGATTCGAACCGGGGCCATTCAGTTTAAATTACCATGTTAATTACAAATAAGTACTTCTGTAATAACATATTAGTTATTCGGAGGGTATGTTGTAGTCATTACAAGGTAACCAGTTACCAGAGTACTTGCCATTACCAAAGTTTTGCTGGGTACTTTAGGAAATACAACGTGTAAACTTATTTTTTCGATCGCACTCTAATTTTAAATAAATTGTCTATGTAGAGAGCTGCCATTATAGCGGACAACAAAAAAAGCTAATGAATTAATAAGAAATAAGCTTCGCCGAGCTTAAGTATTATTTAGCTTTGTCAGCTATACATACATACATACCTTAACACAATACAATCACTTCGCTTCACACACACATATAAAATCTAAAAACAAAAAGTATCTGTTCGATGTGTAAACACAGATACAGTATTTTTCTTTTTTCTTGACGATAACACAAATATACTCAGTTTAATTTGAATCAAAAGAGCTTATCTTTAAACGCTGGGCTCCTAATAAAAAATTCACATTTTGCACTATTTACAGTTGTTTTTGTTTGTTAAATGACCCTGACTGAGAGAGGAGTAAAAAATATTTATTATTATTTTTGTTTATAACAAAAAGAAAACAAAGTTCTTTATTACTCTGTTAATTTTATTATTTTTATGTTGAAAAGACTTTGTCTGCTGTTAAAAACTTTAACCAATAACGAACGGCTCTGACTCCTAAAAGCTGTTAAAATTTTAAATATGTTACTTTTTTACAACGAAAAGCCTAATAATGTAAGCAAAGTTTGAACGAATGGTTAGTTAGACAGACATACAACTGTTAATGCAGACTTTGGCTTCAATGTAACAACAAACCAACCAACCAACGAATAAAGTTGTTTTCAAATTGGATTGTCAAACAATTTCTCCTCTCCATAAAAATTGTATAACTGAACGACTAACTTACTGTTATTTTTGCATTTCTCCTGCTTATCTCCTCCATCCACCACCAACTAACTAACAGACTGACTACTTTTTTTTTTTTTTGTTTTGGCTTGGCTGTTTGATTCAAACATTTTTTAGCTGTTGGGTGTTGGGTTGTGCCATGTTGTTATTGAGAAATTGTTTGATCTGTTGCAAACTTTAGTTTTTTGTTTAACAGATTTTCAGAAATTTTAGCTGGTGACCTTGTGTGTGATTGAATGTTGCCAACGCTGGATGTCAGTCACAATATTGTAGATTTACCAACAACTTAAAGCACTTTTAAATATACAACAAGCAGGCAACGACAACAGAAATAGCATTTCTGTTTTCTAATCGTATAATTTTCATTGTATTTTCGTTGTAGTTGCTGTTGCCCTCAAACATATTTGAAGTGTTGCTGCTGTTGGTTGCTTGTACTACATACTTTCTTTTGCTATTTTCTCTGAGGTTTCGAATGGGGTTGTATGATTTGAAATGTTAAGCTAGAAAGTGTAGAAAAGCTTTATTAAGTTTAGATTGACTATAACTTTTTAAATAAATAAATAAACTGTTTACATTACACTAAAATAGAACGATATCTTTGAGATACATATGAAAGCAAATTTCATATAAATACTTAAAGATTAATGAAAAGCACTTTGTTAAAGTTTTAACATAAGCTTTTATTTACATTCATATTTTAAATCGTTTTGGGTTATTCGCAACTTTTTAAAGTTCTTTATTAAACACAATGACTTTTCATAAAGTCTTGATAACTCTTCTAATATAGAGTTCTCTGGTATGTCCTTCTGGCCCCGCATTTTAAAAGCATGCGAAACGGCTGAGTTATCTCGTTGAGGGAACTATGACAAGCCTGGACTGATGTTAAATTTTAGGAAGACGGAATCCAGAGATTTGATTGCAACTGCTCTGAGAACAAAATATTAGTCAATATGAATTAAACATGCATTTTGGTACATTAGTCGCTTTAAAAGGTCCAAAACGTTGACCCCACAATTTTTTTTATTATTGGAAATAAAAAGAAGTCATTGGGTGCCAAATAAGAATTCTACGGCACATCACTCTATAATGACCAGGTGTAGCCAGGCCATATCACCAGAAGCCGATGCATTTTTGTAATTTTCGTAAATATCACGATCATTAATGAGATTCGTGAAAATTAGTATTAAAAGCATTCGGTTGGAATTTGGATGTTAGCAAAGTCGGTTGGTGCCGAAAATACACAAGAAACAAAATCAAAATTCAATTTATAGCAACAAAGTACATGGTTCTATTTTATATGGTTCATATTTAAATCCATACAAAAACAATCATTGAAGTTTAAAAAATAATAAAAATCCCTAATGATTTTTAATTGTTCGAAAAATTTTGTATCATTTTTCAATCCGACGAAAATAAAAAATAAAAACATCAGTTCAAAATAATTTTCATCTTTTTTTCATGATTACCCCTTGGAGTAGTATATTCTGTCAAGCCACATTTTTATAGCAAGCCGCCCGATCCGAGACAGACCCCGGTTGCAGCCGCAACTAACATGTTGAACAGACACTGCATTTTCGTACTTTACCAAGTACAAGTATCTTAGACCCTTAGACCAAAAACGTTGGAATGGCTCTTAGATAACTCCTTCTTATATTAGCCCTGACCTAGAATCCCACACGGGTTGTTTGCAGCATCTTCAACTAGGTTGCTCAGATTTCCAGGATGTACTACGAGAAGGTCAGAGTGGGAATTGGATACAGTTCTTACCTGGTAGCTGGAGACGCCAGGCAACTGCTGCATCCTTGACTCCCAGGCCCTGTGTTCTACTGGGAGTCAAGGATGACAGAAGAAGTTTTGTCCTGATATAAAAAAAGTCTTTAGGACATTTAAATAACAATAAATTCAATTATTGTTCCAAATTTTTTGTTGAAATGTCGGTGTAGAATATAGTCGGAGTAGACAGTAGACTATAGTAGGAATAGGATATAGTGGGTGTGGGAGTAGACTATAGTCATTAAACGGAGTTGTCTAAAGTCGGATGAGTCTGTGTCAACTATTGACGGTGTATGTTATAGTCGAAGTACGCTTTAATCGTAGTTGACTGTGGTCGAAGTAAACTATAGTCCCTTGTCAGAGCCGATGTGAGCAAGCTTACATTGTCGTAGTAAAGAAAAATCCGTCTTTAGCGATTGGTTATACTTATTAACCAATCACCCAAACAACTAAAAAATACAATTTAAAAAGAAAGCGGAGATGTTGAAGTGGTCGGTACAACGTACAACAGAATAAAAAGGTCTGCAAGCCAAGCTAAATCAGCTGCAAGTATAGAAAATCGTAACATGCCAACGAAAATTCTGAACTTAATCCAGACAGTGTTCGTGGATTTTAAATGTCGAATCCGTTCGAAGTCACTACTGGAGTAAGCACCTATACATTTAGTCCTTGTCATCAACAATAAAATTCGCACAGCTCTGAATGGAAAACGTGGTATCCAATGGACAGCCTTTAAATAACTCGAGGACTTGGAATATGCTGATGACGTATGTCTGCTAAGCCAAAGCTGGGCCAGAAATCAATATTTCCAAGACAATGATCATGCCTGGAGGCTAAGGCGCAAACCCTTCAACATACACCAATGTGGATAACGAGGTTATTGGATGTATTGGTACTATTATCTTGAAAGTTTGGTATCTTAAAAAGGTGGCACCGAAGAGGATATTGAATCTGGTATTAACTAGGCAACATCCGAATTTGGCATTCTCCGACCTATTTGGAAATCTCGACAAATATCAAAAACAACCAAGTTACGAATTTGCAACTCCAATGTCAAGTCTATCCTGTATTACGGCTGCGAAACTTAGGAACGCACAAATGCCATCGATAGGCGCCTGCAAACCTTTGCAAACAGGTTCTATAGAGGTATGTCAGCGAAAATTGCAGTGGATAGGCCACACACTTCGAAGGCCAAATACCAACATTGCTCGACAAGTGCTTCGTTGGAATCCACAGGGAAGAGGCCGTCGTGTTGGTGCATTTGTTTGAATGTGGAGAAGATCAATTGATGCGGAGTGGAGCAGCTATTCTTGAAAAGGCGTATGTCTAACATCTCGCAATAGAGTCCGATATAAAATAATGATTGAGGCCCTATGCTTCACTGGAAGTCATGGATAACAGAAGAAGAACATTAACCCCTTTTTCACATTATTAAATAGACACTTAAGCCCCTTGTGATCTATGCCCCTCATTACTTTATTACTTAAATGCAGAGACCGGAGATCGTTTTATTTTTTAAATCCATCAAGTATAAATATCATTGCCGATAAAAATTTATTTTCATTTCGATCGAAAAATAAAAAAAAGAGGGATTTATATTTAAAATATAAATATCCCTCATGATGAAAATTTTAAATATCTATAATGATAAATATCCGAACAGAAAAATATTTTATTGATTGTTTTATTTTTGAACTTCTGTTTTGACTTTGAAAAAATAAAATGTTTATGAAATTTCAAAATTTTCAACAATGAATGTATGAATGTTTTTAATTTATTGCAATGTTTTAGGACATCGAAGTTAAAGATAATAGTTCTAATGGGAACTATTGGCGGTTTCTTTGATTCGCGTAACTATTTCTAAAAAAATTAACTTTTAAATGTTTTAAACGCACTTAGGCAACGACCATTTGTTGCCCAAACCCATTTCAATATAAAATTTGCAACAATAATTGAATTTTTTGCTATTTAAACGTCCTAAATACGCTTTATACCCGGACAAATACAGAAATAAAATTTGAATTTTTTCAATCAAAATTTATTTTCATCGGATGAAAAAAGATGAAAATTATTTTGAACTGTACTGATAAATATCCCAAACGATTTTTTTATATTTTATTTTCATCGGATTGAAAAAAGAAACAAAATTTTTGAACAAATAAAAATCATGAGGGATTTTTAATATTTTTTTAAACTTCAATGATTGTTTTTTTATGGATTTAAACATGAAAATATTGGTTTAAAAGTATTAAAATCCGGTCTCTGCTTAAATGGCCTATAGTTATAACCTGTTTAGGTAACAAGCCGAGCATATTTTAGAATTCCATGCGCATCTAGGTACAAACACAATTGGGACGAACGACTAATTTGTTTACAATTTGTATGGTGACCATATTTTACAAGAACTCATATAATTTCTAATATTTTAAAATAGAAATACATCCACTCTAAACCAGTTTAGTCGTCGTTCGTCTGCGTATGAAATAGAAATAAACCTATCGCACTATTCGATACGCACGACGAATTTCGTCGTACGCATTTTGAGCACTTTCATATAAACCCAAAAGGGGATGCACCATATGAGTGTTTTGGTCTTTGTTAGTTTGCTACCTTTGATAAACTAATAAAATTTTTTCCAAATGGTTTAGAAGTTATGGTGCAAAGTATTGTATGTGAAGTTTTTAGTTTTACTTCAATAACTTTTAAACTACTGGACGGGTTGTGGCGCAATATGCAGAAATCGGCCAATGGGTATTTGGAGTTTTAGACCAATTTTTAAAAACATGTCTATTTTAAGCACAGCGAATTCTACATTGAGCCAAGGTTGAGCACCATTGGTCCGTATAACTTTAGTAAATATAAACCTATCGAAAAGATTTTTACACATTCGAAAACTTACTGTACTACGCTATCTCTAATAGTTTAAGAGATATTTAACGGAATGTCGCTAACGATTATTTAAATCTAAGGGCTCGATATGTTTTCTTTTGAAAATTGTTTTAGTTGTATTAACTGCTGCATCATTTTGGTTTGGTGGTGGACATATAACGCCGTCATCGTTGATTTTTTCAGGCGTGTCATCTTGGTTGTTTTCATTTGATACCAAAAATTTGCAAAAGTGCTAATTCCATAGTTTCAGTACTTTTTCAGCATCTGTTACCAGGTTTCCATGATCGTCCTGTACGACATGTAGGCTCCATACCAAGAGTTTTTAGGAAGAGGTTTTGGAACCCTAATATAGTTTTTGCAGCAGTTTTCATCGAGTTGGCAATATGTTGCCATAGAGCGCTGATGTCGTTGGAACTAGAAATATTTTCCAGATGGAACTAGAAATATATTATAGATAGCATCTATCATTTTTTATTACAATTTAAGTTTAGCCTCTTATACTTCTTTTCCATTAAAAACTATGTTCACCGTAAAGATAACAGATATAGACATTGCGGGTTTTCAAATAAATTACCCAGATATGTGCTATCTTCTAAAGTCACGTGTATTTTAGCTACTACACATTATGTACATACATACATATGTATGTACGAATATATTTATCTGAGAGTAGAGAGATATACAATGTCAAACAATTTTCAAAGTCAATGTTTTGCGAATATCTCAAGGTTTTTCTATAAAGCTCAGTTTGCTTTCAAGCTCATCATTCTCACATTAGGCTTATAATCATGTGTGCGAGTGTGTGTATGTTGTGTATCTGTACGTTTGAAGCTGGTGTTGCGTCAATCTAATATCAGGTATACAGACAGACTTAAATAGATACAGGTATTTAAAGGTACTGGATGTGTGTATCTAAACTTGTTGGGAATACTCGTAATGTATACGATTATACGAGTATGTAATTGAAAATGTTCTATATTGTTTTATATTTTATTAGCTTTTTTTAGAATAAAACACATATAATTTGATTTGGTTATACGTATTTGATTCAAACACCCCTTCATGTAGATTTCCCCGCCTTACCTTTTTTGACTCGTACGTTTTTGTTTGTCTTGCTCCCATCAAATGAGGAGAACTTTTAGCTGTTTCATATTATTTGATTGTCAAGATTCACTTTGACTACAAAAGCACGGTCGTCGGTCAGTTTGTGCCAACATATGTACGTTCTTACATACTTAGATTTATATTTAGTATATAAGTTTGTTAGTTAGTAGATATATATATGTATGTATATATATAAGCACACACGTTAAGTATATGTATATATAAATATATTATATACAGACAGACGGCTAGTGTATAGAACATTCAAACGAATGACTGACTAAATGTATAAGAATATTGAAAAAAAAAATACAAAAATAATCGTGTTTGTTTGTTCTAAAGTCCCTATATTTTGAATGCTGTGCGCCTAATTGAAAATTTCACTAAAAAATGTTTGTACTCTCTCTGAATATGTTGCTGACTGGAAATGAAAGTATCTATTCATGTTTGTGATTTTTTTCAAATACTTTTAAGGCTTGAGACTAAACTTCTAATAGGTTTTTTACTTTGTATACTCTAGTACTCTCCCCTTTTCCATTAAGAATTCAAAACATTTTTGGTTATCCACCTGGAATTTAATATAAAACTTTTGTACCCTGTTAAATATCCTGTAAATCTTGTAACTAATTTTCTAATGTTTTGCCATCAAATGTTCTTACATCCAACTTTTCTTTTACGACATTTACAAGGAAAATGTTTGAGACATAACCAGGAAAACCAGAAATGTTATTTTCTGAGATTTAAAAGCTCAAAGGAGCTGTCACAATAATTGAATAATGGTTAAAGTCGCTGCGTAATCCTAAAACTAAAAACAATTTCTCACATATCAGATATTATTAACAAAAGCTCTGTATGACGCGTACTCCGGCGTCTCTAAACTTAGTAACATATAAGCTTCTGAATCTGCTGCAATATCTGCAACTAAATATCCCCCGAGATTACCTGATTACTGTAGCTTTTTCAAGCTGAATTAATTCTGTCTTATCGAACTCTACATTAACCCTAAATTCCAACAGGTCTCTCAACGCAATGACTTAGTAGTTGAAATATACAAACAAGTCGAACCACAGGAAAATAACAGGGAACTTTAACAGAGTTACATGCGAGCGTGCTGAGGCTTAGTTGGTTAGCACGCCGACTACTACGCATAACCATAGGTAGGAACCAAAAAAAAAAAAAAAACAGAACACAAAAACATTAGGCAGAGTTACCGATTTTTATACTTTTAACTAAAATTGGTATTTTTCAATGTGTAGTTCTGATGTTTTAATAAGAAAAAGTTTTCAACTCAGTTTTTTTTTAATATTTTTATCAAACATTTTTGTATAGAAAATTTTTTTATCAAAAATTTTTGTATAGAACATTTTTTTATAAAAAATTATTCTACGGGAAAATATTTTTATCGAAAATTTTTCTATAGAAAAACTATGGTGGATAAGTTCGTCTGACTGAATCGATCATATGGTCATAGGTGAAATAGAAATAAGTGTTAATATAATTCTCGTTTTCCATTTCGCTTAAGAATTCAGTTAAATAGATGATCTTAACTACTGGCATCTAACAGTTGGTGACACAGTGTGCTGATGAAGTCCGTAGCGGGACAGAAAATGCAGCATTCCACACTGCTAAGTGTCACATAGTTTTTTTCAGTATTCTTAGAAATTATTAATCTAATTTAAAAATCATAAAAATAAAAAATAAAAATTTATGATATGAACCTGAGCCCGGAATCGAACCCACAACCTCTTAAGAAAAATTTTTTATTAAACATTTTTCTATAAAAAAAATATTTATCAAAAAATTATCTATAGAAAAAAAATTTATCGAAACAAGAATATATCTGTGGCTTGGTGCTAAAAGGGTTAATGTCAAAAAAAGTAGTTTTGAGAAAATTGGATTTAAATTTTTTAAATTCCATATAAATTCATAGTAACATTTCCCAGAAAACCCCTTACAAATCTGTTCTAAGCTAAATTAGAGATTAGCTGTTGAAGCCAAATAAAAGAGGGTAAAGAAGGGAAACTAATGCAATTATTAACTCAAAACAGCAAAAAAGCAACATTGGCCCTTTTAGCGCCAAGCCACAGATATTATTTTTCTGTAGCACAATATTTTTATCGAAAATTTTATTAAAAAGTTTTCTATACAAAATTTTTTTATTAAAAATTTTTCTATTGAAAATTTTCTTATAAAAAATTTTTCTTTAAAAAATTTTTTGTATAGAAATTTTTTAATCAAAAATTTTCAGAGAAAATTTTTTAATCAAAAATTTTCAGAGAAAATTTTTTCTATAGAAAAAAATAGAAAAATATTTTTATCGAAAAGTTTTCTAAGAAAAATATTTTTATAGAAAATTTTTCTTTACACAAATTTTTTTATCAAAAATTTTTCTATAGAAAATTTTTCTTTAAAAAATTTTTCTTCAAAAATTTTTCTTCGAAAATTTTTTGATCAAAAATATTTTTACAAATATTTTTCTATAGAAAAATATTTTTATCGAAAATTTTTTATAAATTATTTTTATCGAAAATTTTTTTTATTGAAAACTATTTCTATCGAAAATTTTTCTATAAAAAAGTATTTTTAACGAAAATTTTTAAATAATTACAAAAATATTTTTATCGAAAATTTTTTTATAGAAAAATTTTTTTATCGAAAAATTTTTATCGAGAATTTTTATAGAAAAATAGTTTTATCGAAAAATTTTCTATTAAAAATAATTTTTAAAATTTTTCTATAAAAAAATGTTTGTATCGAAAGTACCTAAACAATTTTTTTTTCTAAAAAATATAAAAATCTAAAATTGTTTAATATTAGAATTTATTTCTGTTTCGAAAAATATTCCCAATTCGGTTACATTTGTTTCAAACAAAGTTTACAAAAATAAAAGTGTCATGGCAACAATTTTCGAGATTATATTTCTTTGTTCTCTTGAACCGTAAATTTTGTTGCTATAAATTAGATTTTATTTCTTGTATTTTTTGTTTTTGTATTTTCTTTAACAAAGCGCCACCAACCGACTTTGCTAATCAAATCCAAATCCCAACTGAATGCTTTTGAAACTCATTCTAAACTCATTCTCACGAGTTTTATTAATGATCGTGATATTTACGAAAATTACAAAAAGTCTTCGGCTTCTGGTGGTATAGGCTGGCTACTCCTGTGCATTACAAAGAGGGTATCTGGGAGCAGATTTATATTTTCAAACGTAATAATTTACAAAAAAAAATCATATTTTCTAAAGTATATGTCATCCAGATGTCTTCCATCAAGTTGAACACACCGTTCAAAACGGAGCCTTGTGTTGATGCGCCACACGCTGATTGGTTCAATTGAGCTGATGAATATTTACCTTTAAATCCACTATGGATTGGGAAATATCTTTATAAATCCATGGGAGTTAGATTGGGTGACCTCGGTAGCCATGAGATATCCCCAAAGCAACTGATCAGCTTTTGAGGGAAATTTTTCCGAAGCAAATTCATGGAAGCTTTGCCCGTGTGTGTTCCTATTCTGTTGAAACCACTTGTGTACAGAGCACGATGGATGAGGTTGCAGGTTTGGCAAAAAGAATTTCATTATCATGTAGAAATCGAGGTCTTGGGGACCTTGGGGACCGTTGACGTGAAAATAAGCCTTTTGCTCCAAAAAATTGGATTTACAGTGCAAAGACGCTAAAAACGCTGCCTGATTACTGTAGCGATTTTCAAGCCTAAACTATGGTCATTAAGACGAAGCGATGGAAATTAAAATCTGGCCATAATATCTCAACAAGATGACTTTACAATTTGAAGATAAAATATAATCTGTCGACATGCCTTTAGACACTTGAAATCTCTTGCTGCGAAAGAGAGCAAGCAATTCAGTAAATTATAGGTGGGCGTCTATTCGAAAATGTATTAATTTCAGGCGGATGTGGTCCCGTTTATATAGAAAACGGTGGGCGAAAAGGCAAAAGAAGCTTGTCTTATCGTCACCTAAGTGAGACTGAGAGTAAGACTGTCGGACTCATCTAACCTATATTTTATTAATATACTCTGCATATTCGTGTATTCGTATTGCGCTGTCCAGATTCTCTAAGTTTCTGTTTTAGTATTTACTCTAGCATATGTCTATGTCTCAGTGTAATAGATGGTCTAAAAGGGAAATTATGTGTCATAGCCTGATAATAATCATTAAAGGTAGCCCTAGCCGTATAACAGTTATTGGGCTTTTAGTTTGTGGGATATCGCATTTTGAATAAAGTTTGCAAAAAGGATATTCAGGTGTTAATACACATTGCTCTTTGGCGAAAGAAGCCAGGACTTGGCTTGATAAACATTACTCAGTCCAAAAAGACTCTTTTTGATGAAAACATTACACAAGTCCACACAAAAATTTTGAAAAATTTGTTTTCCCATGTTGGGCTACTTTAAGCCCCTGTTATATCCAGGGCTTGTATAAGTCTGTTATAATAATCTTTTATGCCTGTGTAAATATATTCATATTTTCGGTTTCCCTGGTAATAACATTACTTTCCCTGTAACATCTATATACAATATCTGTTACTGTCAGTCAGCATTTCAGTCAGAGCAGTGCGCAAAATCTTTTTTGTTTTCAATCGCTTGTACTGCTTTCTGCCTATGTATTTTCAAATGCTTTTCCCCAATTCCACCTGTATTTAATTTGTTATCTTTGTTTTGTTTTTTTCATATAACAAAACTTTCGTTTAATATTTTTTATATTTAGCTGCCCGTTTTGTTGGGTGCTGTTATTTCTGTTTGCCTATTTTCCTAGTCAAGACTTCCCCAAGTCAGTGTGTCATTTGGTTGCTAGAGAAAACAGTCACTCGCTAATAAAGTACAAACAGACATTGGATTTTTACCCCAACTTTTACTATTTCCGTATAGAATTGCACGACGAGATAATGCTCCAAGACGCTTTTGCAAAAAAAAGAAGCACTTGAGACATTTTTCCCCATTTAGTAAGTGGAGGTGTGGTTAATACCCCTGCAAAATGTGTATATTGTATTGTTAACAAATAAATTATTTATATTTTTTTCATATACATATTGTATAAAAAATTAAGTACACTGGGCAACAGAAGAATGTTTTTAAATTTTTCTTTAAAATTTTTTTTTCTGTATAATTTTTTCTGTATAATTTTTGTTCTTAAAAAGTTTTAATTTGCCCTTAAGTCTCAGGATTGTGTCTTCCCGGATTCAATATCAGCCCTGGATTACCACAGACTTCTCAACGAGATGACTCGTCGATTTGAGATGACTCAGCGGTTAGAGATGAACCAGCAGTTCGAGATGACTCAGCTATTGGAGATAACACAGTAGTTCGAGATGACTCAGCGTTTCGAAATGACTCAGTAGTTCTCGACGACTCAGTAGTATGAGTTTCTATAGAAAATATATAAAAAGGTTTTTTAAAAAACATTTCTATAGAAAATTTTTCTTTCAAATTTTTTTTTTTTTTAGAAAAATTTTGTATATGGCCAAGGCCGTGGGCTGGAACGTCACCAGTTTGCGCAATTTTCGACGTATATTTGATGAACAAAGTAAAAAAGTAGCGATAACTTTTGTTCACTCAAAATATATTCTCAGGCTGTAACTTTGGCGCAAAAAAATGTGCTTCTATTTCTTGCAAATTAAAAGTTACAGCCATTTGAAGTTAACTGGAACGTCACACTAAAAGAGAAGTGGTCTAAGAGCTTGTACAACATTTTCCAAAATTTCGTAATGTTTTCAAAAACCTGGACACGTTTCCCTCTAACATATCGTAGGTGAAAGATCAAAGAATACTCTACGCACAAAAAATGTATAAAAAATTGAATTTATAGTTGTTTTGGATGCAAAAATGCGAGACTGGAACGTCACCAAAAAAAAGACTGGAACAGCACATAAAGTTCTCTTACTTAGGAGCCATGCAAAAACGACCAATGTGAATAAATGAAACACTAAAATTTACTTAAAAAATTTTATTTGTTTATTTTTTATTGGATAAAAAAAAACAACATCACTTCATGTTTGATTATACTATTCAGTAGGTACGTAAATTCTTTCAAAAACAATATTAAGTGAAATTATTTTCTCATAAAGTTGTAAAGAAAAAATTAAATAAAATAAAATAGAAACCGATGCTCAAAAATTTTGATATATTAATACTTCACAAATGTACTCTCTTTGTTTTGTGAGGCTTTGGACTGTAAACAAACAAATGAAAATTACAAAAGCACTAGATAATAAGAAAAAAAATTTTCATTGAATTCCCCTTTTCCGCGGCCTTGGCCATATATATATATATATTTTTTTTTTTTGTTAAAAAAGTTTTCAATTTGCCCTTAAGTCTTAGGATTCTGTCTTCTTGAATCATTATTAGCCCCCGATTACCACAAATCTCTTAACTAGACGACTCAGCAATTCTAAATGACTCAGCAATTGGAGATGACTCAGCAGTTCGAGATGACTTAGCGGTTTAAGATGACTCAGAAGATTTTTTTTCTTTCAGGATTCCGTCTTACTGAATTCAAAACCTCCCTGGATTGCCACAAATCTCTTAAGGAAATGATTCAGCTGTTTAAGATGACTCAGCAGTAAGAAATTCCATAGAAAGTTTTTCACAAAATAATTTCTATACAAAAGTTTTGTATAAGTATTTTTTTTTTTTTTTAATTTTCAAGTTGCCATTAAGTCTCAGGATTCTGTCTTCCTGAATTTAATAAGAGCACTGGATTACCACAGATTCATTAATGAGATAACTCAGCAGTTTGAGTTTCTATAGAAAATTTAAAGAAAATTTTTCATAATAAAAAACATTTTTATAGAAAATTTTTTAATTTTCTAGATTGAAATTTTATCTGTAGCAAATATTTGATGACTAGTGTTTCTATGCTTCTGTTAAATGTTATTTGTTTCTATTATTTTATAGAGTTTCCTCCGTAAATCCCATTAATCATAGAAATTGTTTGCTACCGTGTTGTAACATTCTGTTATCCCTCTACATTTTGTAGCCATGTTGTTTTTTTTCCTAACATTTAACTACTTTAACTGCAAGTTGCGTTCACAACAAATGGCAACTGGTAGTTTTAAGTTGTAAAATTATATTATTTCATGAATGAAGAGTGTTACTTTCAAGTACAATTACAGTTTTAATACCCTACACCGACATACACTGAAAGTACTGGTATAAGTACCGATAACAGAAATTTGGTAACAATCTAACACTTAGGTTGTTAAGTTTATCAAATCGGGAATGATCGACTAAAACATTGAGTCGGCTATTACATAAATAAAGTTACAAGTCAAGTTCAAGTTTCAAGTCTTGACTTTTTAGGGGAGAAAAGAGGTAAAGAAAATAGAACGGGTTGTGTTCCCGGTCCGACTTAATTAAATATGAGTTTTTAGCTCAGATGGAAATTTCGAGTTAATCGGTTCATATTCGAAAAATTAATGGAAATCGTCGCACAATTGTTCTTTTTTTGTTGGTACACTTTAAAGCTTGTTTACACTATAGGAACACACTTTGACGCACCCGCTTTAATAGTCAGAACATTCGTAATTCGATTCTCTTTAAAACCGGAAATCTTAAATTGTTTTTAATCATTATTGACCTTAAACAATGATATGTTCACTTAGCGCGGAATCCATGCGCAGGAAGAAAGTAGGAAAAGGTTCGTAGGTTATAGTGATCAATAACCCTCCCGGCAAGGGTTGTGCAGGTTGTGCATAGCTCCCATACAAAAAACTCATGAAAACAGCCTAAATTTTCCCTTAAATACACTTAAATGTCAATAAATCTAAAACTATAACAGATATAAACAATAAATTTAGCACAAGAAAGTCTTGCAAAAGCTTATGCAAAATTTTGTCACAATTGGTCATCATTTGACCATAGCTTCTATATAAAAAACTTATGGAAACACAAAAATACAAAAAGAAAAGGGGGTCTATGTCCGTCAGATTAAAGCGCGATATCTCCTTAACTACAAGAGCTAGAGAGACAAAATTTTACAAAAGTATTTTCGAAATGTACTGGAAAAGAGCGGAATCGGTTCACATTCAGTTATAGCTCCCATTTAACCCTGTCTCGGGAATCACATTTATGCTGATAAATTAAATACAATTGTTATATCAATGACAACTTAATTTTAAACAGAGAAGTCTTATGCAACTTTTGGTCAGTATGTCAAATTTTATAGAAATCGGTCCATATTTGACCATAGCTTTCATATAAAAACCGCTCCCGGATACTTTAGTGGTTTCCAATTCCACAAACGCTAGTATATAACATCCCCTTTTTATACCCTTCACCAATAGGTGAAAGGGTATTATAAGTTTGTGATTCCGTTTGTAATTTTTTTATTAGTGATCGTAGACCCCATAAAAATTATACTGATCGACTCAGAATCGGGAGGAGAATCGATTAAGCGATGTCCGTCTGTCTGTCTGTCCGTCCGTCTGTCTGTCTGTCTGTTGAAATCAAGTTTCTGAAGCCCCTGGAGGATGGACTTACATAAATTATATATCAGATTTTAGGAAATTCTCCCGCAATGAACGCTATTAAATTTCATTAAAATCGGTTTATAAACACCGAAAATATCGAAAAAATACCAAAAATTAGACGAAAATTTGAAAATTTTTGATTGAAACACACTTTTAAATAACAAGAGAAAAAAGATACTCCTGGTGTACATGTGATAATATGTTATATATCAGATTGTAGGAAATATTTTCCCAAAGCACTCTGTAAAATTTTATCAAAATCGGTTCATAAACAACTGAGATATCGCCAAAACACTGAATTTGATGTATCGCAAATTGCCCAAAGTACACATTAGAGAATGTTTGTTGAAAAAATTAAATGCAGATATAGGAAAAACCATCCTCCTTTAGTACGGACCTACATAAATTTTATATCAGATTTTAGGAAATTCCCCCACCAAGCACGTTATTAAATTTTATCAAAAGCGGTCTATAAACAATTGAGATATCGCCATAACACTACATTTGATGTACAGCAAATTGCCCAAAGTACGTGTCTAAGAAATTTTGTTTACATTTTGTAAGTATTGTTTCAGCGATATCTCAGCTGTTTATGGACCGATTGTGATGAAATTTGAATCGTTCTTTATGGGAGGATTTTCTAAAATCTGATATATATACTCCACAAATCTGATTATGAATACCATTCAAATTGTACCGATCAACTCAGAATCGGCACAAGAATCGATTTTGCGACCTCCTTCCGTCTGTCCGTCCGTCTGTTTGTTTGCCCGTCCGTCCGTCTGTTTGTTTGTCCGTCTGTCTACATGTCCGTCCGTCTACCTGTCTGTCCTTTTTTCTGTTGTAGTCAAGTTTTTGGAACTCCTGTTTTGTCGATATCTCAGATGTTTATTTTGATGAAGTTTAATAGCGTCCTTCGCAGGGGATTATCTAAATCCTGATGCATTCTGTAATTTGTGGTAGATATAATTTAGCGTTTAAGCGATGGTGTTTTGATCGACAATGTTGAAATTCAGGGTGGGACAATTCAGGAGCTCCACAAATCTGGTTTTAGCAGACAGACACACTGCATTTATCTTAATTTTGTGTCTGACTTTTGAACATTATGATAACATTTGAGAATGTATTATATATCAAATTATAGGTAATCTTCCTAGGAAGTACAAAAATGCAGCTAATTACATGATATCCGTTCAAAACCTACATATGTATGTAAGTATCTCACATATCAACAAAAATTTAAATTTTTTAATTGCAATTGGGAGAAATCCGTTCACGTTTGACAATTGATCCCATATAACTTCGCCTAAGGCAATCACTTAGTAGCTAATAAATGACAAATTATAATAGATACGATGATGACATTTAGTATAAAGACGTTGTACAATATTGAAATTCAGGACAATAGCGCCTAAAATAAACTTTCTAGAGGGACAACATTTGACAAAAGTATTTCTGATCTCTTGAAAAGTTCGATATTGAAAATGGGCGAGCTCTATTCACATTTAGTGAAATCTCCCATATAAACCCGACCGGGAATCGATTTAATGCTGATAAATTAAATCACATTAAAATTGCACAAAGAACTAGAGCAAAACTTTCCAAACATCCATCGGACAGATCAAAAGAACTATACATCCCAAATATTATTGATGAAGTGTTCATTTTAATTAATTAACTAACTTCAAATTAATAAGTAAACTTTTCCGACAAAGCTGATAACCATCCATTCAAAAGCTATATATTTCACGTATGTATCTAAAACTAAGAGTGTATACCCTATAATTTTAAGGCTTGTATACATTGACAATCATTGTTAAAGCTTTGACCTAAATCAGTCAGCTAACTTCAGAGTTTTACATAACTAATCAAGAACTTTTACTAGTTGGATAATTCGTACGAATTAAAGTGCACAACCCTCACTGGGCACAGCGTTTTTGGGTTGCATGTCAGAATACTTAAACTTTATCAAATCGATGTGCTATTGCAAATCTAAGGGCATCTACATTTTGAAGCATCTTTTCTGCATGGTTTATCTGGTCTATCGAACTTTATTAAATGTTCGTAAAATATGTGTCTATTTTATTTCGAAGCTACTGGCTGGCTTAAATATGCATTCTCTACTTGTAGTCTAGTAATCATTATCTTTCACAAAGGGACCACTTTAGAACCCAAGTGAAGCTTCCCTAGACATCAGCCACCTACCCAACCTAACCTTTGGGTGCATAACTATTCTAGATGATGACGCCACCGAAAAGGTTTTCGTTTTCCGACTCTTAATTTTAAAGACATCAGCCACCTACCCAACCTAACCTTTGGGTGCAAAGCTAATGGAGTTTAATATTTCACTTAATACAAACATCGTAGCATGTAAGTACTATAGATGGAGCAGCAGTCAATATCAAATTTGGATCTGAAAATCAAACACTGCTTCAGTTATGGTTGGTACACGAAATTCATCTTGCGGTCATGGATGTTGTTTATGAAAATTTTTTTATAAATCCAAATGTGGAAGAATTTGAAACCGACAAAAGTGAAGCCAATTTTAAAGATGGCGACGATGAAACTTTGACTTATTTAAAACCGATTGTCCATATAAATTTGAACCTAGAGGCTGTAAAAAAAAAACTGTTCGGTATTTCAAAAATTCGTCAGTTCGTAATAATATTTTATAAACAAGCGTTTAAAAGCATCATAATCGTGAATTATGTTTTCTCTTAGATTTCTGCTTCGAAAAGAAGATTTGATTTATTCTATCGACTTTGAAATTGTAAATTCTTTTAAAGATTCGTTGCTGTTAGTAAAAATGACTATTGAAGCAATTTGTCGCTCAGATGCAATTATTTATTATTCACGCTAAAAGGGCTCTGCAGTTTCTCCAAAAGAAAAAAGACTTATTTAAGAAATCCCTCATATTTAAAGACCTGAACTATTTTCCTAAATTTTAGTATTAAATTATAAATATGAGCTTTTATAAATATACCTTATACTTTGTTTTAATGAAATTATCTAAATTTTTCCACAAATTTAAATCGAAATAGTTTTATTTAAAAAACCGAACCGAACCGGCCGGTTTTGTATATTTTAAAACCGAAACCGCGGTTTCTCATTTTCACGGTTTTTTGCAAACTCTATGTTCCATAAGTGAGATGCATCACTTAATAAAGAGAAATGTTATTAAATCGCATTACCAGCCTATAACAAATTAGCCGCACTTACTTTAAACTCAACGGCAGTGGTGTAAGGTATTATATGGTCGGTCTTGACTGACTATAAAACTTTCTTACTTATTTCCAGTTAATGTGGTTCTATAAAAACTGTTAACCTGGTGCAATTAAGCAAATCGAATATAATAAATTATAATTTTTTAGAAGGAGATTTTTATAAAAAAGTTTTTAATAGCGAAAGCCTTATAGAAAAAAAAACGTTATTTAAAAAAGGTTGGGAGTTAAGTTATTTATTTATGTAAAATTATTTATTATTATTCACACAATTCTTACATGATGTACATACGTACATACATATATTCTTGTTCATCCAAGCACCCAACAATATTATGTTATTTATTATTTAAATATTATTATTATTGTAGTACATTTCTCCAAACATATAAAATAATAGTATGTAATTGTTAATAAATTATTAAGAGCTGAGTTTAGGCAGCCAGGGTTCCTTCCGTATTCTGCTTTTTGTCTACCTACTTAGCAGTTAGTAGCGCCATCATGTAAAAATAACATGATATCATTTGTAAAAGTTTTTCGCTGATGTAGTTAGTAAGTAGAATGTTAAGAGGCTTTTTGGTGTATGGAAAAAAGAGGTCTTTTATTAAAAGTTTATTTATTTTTCTTTCTTATTAGTTTAAAAGAGATCTTTTATTTGGATTGTATGTATAAAATATAAATTCACAGGAATAAAGAAATGCCAAAAGGTAGCCACGAATTTGAAAATATGTCTGTTAAAAATTACATGTATACGAATGTAAAACAGAATGTGCACAATGGGGCAAATAGGCGCAAAAAGTGATTTAAGTTAAGCCAGTGTACCAATCTGGTAATCAGAAGTAGTTCTACTACCTTAGCTAGCAAAAAGTAAATACCTCCGCCCGATCAACCTTTTGGATCGCTTAAAAACATATCCGGATATCCTAGGACAACGAATAAATTTAAGCCTAGATTTAATACCCCTCTCAACACCAAGCTGAAAAGATGTTTTTTTTCCAATCAGCCTATATTTTGTCATGACGGACACAATATATTCGGTGCTCATATTGACAACAATCTGTCAAAACATTTCCTATCCAACGTTATATATCTGCCTGGAGTACATCCTTACACAGACGCTACTCATCATTTGCTTAAATCCATGCTTGAGACCCACTATTAAAAGATCTAAGGATCCGAGTCCCACTATTAAAAGATCTATCCAAAGAAATCGAACTATAAAAACTAATATAGACATGAAAGAAAGTTTGCGACATGGAACGTACGCACGCTATACGAAACTGGGAAACTAGAACAACTGAGGCGTGCAATGTTGGGTTAAAAAATTGATTTGCTGGCGGTGCAAGTTCGGAAGTTCAGAACGAAAATACTGTGTTTCTTTAGCCCGGTCGCCGGGAGGGTGATGAGCATAGTAGGGGTGTGGGCTTTCTGATGACTAAAAGAATAGCTAAAGCCATGATAGCATGGCATCCTATCAATGAGAGCCTAATAACAATAAAACTTAAGACTAAAGCTCGTAATTTGATCATTATCAATGTCTACGCTCCTACTGAAATTCAATCTGAAAACGACAAAGAGGAATTTTACGATGTATTAAGCAGTTGGAAGAACCGTAATGAACATAATTGTGATATTACTATGATACTAGGCGACTTTAACGCCAAAGTAGGCTCAAACAACCCCTGTTTAGAGCACTATATTGGTAAGCACGGTGTCGGAGTAAGAAACGACAACGGAGAAAGATTAATCGAACTATGCTGTGAAAAAAACTGGTTGTAGGTGGCACAATCTTTCGTCATAAGCTCCACCATAAAATAATTTGGATATCGCCGAACGGTGTCACTAAGAACCAAATTGATCACATTTTGATCAACTCTAAGTGGCGATCATCTTTGATGTACGCTCGAGGCGCGGAGCAGATATAAACAGCGACCATCATTTAGTTATATCTAAAGTTTGATTGAAAGTAGCTGCTCTGAAGTCTGAAACGGCAAATACCGATCGGAAAAGTGATGTTGGGAAACTGGAATCAGTGTGACATCTAAATGCTTTTAAGCGCAATAAGGAACCGGGCAATGACTATATCTCCGCAGAGATGCTTTATGTGACGTTGAAGGTTCGGCGAGACATTTGTGCGTAAAATATGGGAAGAAGAATGAAGGTATACTAGTCAAAATACAAAAAAAAAGGGTGACTCCAAAGACTGCAATAACTACAGAGGAATAACACTTCTTCCAATACCGAGCAAAATACTAAGTCGAGTAATTTTGAATAGAACGCCTGACGCAGTTTCTGAAGCCAAAACTCAGGCCACCTTCAAGAAAGCAATAACATTATTACTGTTGAATCTCTGGCAGCTGGACTGGAAATCAATGTTTCTAAGACAAAGATTATGCGGGAAGGCTATGGCACAAACCCGTCGATACACATCAATGTTTATAACGAGGTTATTGGATGTGTAGCTACCTTTATTTATCTTGGTAGTTTGGGATCTACAAAAGGTGGCGCCAACGAGGACATAGAATTGCGTATTAATCAGTCAAAATCTGCATTCGGCATTCTCCGAGCTATTTGGAAATCTCGGCAAATATCAACCACAACTAAGTTATAAATATATAACTCGAATATCAAGTCCATCTTGTATAACGGTTGCGAAACTTGGAAACGCACAAATGCCATCGATCAGCGCCTACAAACCTTTGCAAATAAATTCTTGCGGCAAATCCTTAATATATGGTGGCCGAATCGCACAAGAAATTAACGTCTACTTAACGCTACAAACCAACATTGCTCGACAAGCGCTTCGTTGGAATCCACAGGGTAGCGGCTGTCGTATTGGCGCACCTACTAGAACGTGGAGCGGTCAATTTATGCAGGATTGCAAGCAGCAAACTACGCATGGAATGACTAACAATTCGCAATAGAGTTTGATTGTTTTTTCTTTTTCGGTTAGTCCACGGAGAGTATGCCATGACAATCCAAGAAAACAGACGCCATGAACTTTTCGACCCATTGAGCCTCCCTTCGAAACACTCTTGCAGGCTTTAGTTCATTGCCTGGCATTCATTCTGTACTCTGGTGTGTTATAGTGGATCCAGGTTACATCAACAGGTACCAATCTACGCCAAAAGTTCGCACAATTCCGCGTTAGCAAGTTCGAAGTGCTCTCGTGTGTTGTGTTTTTGCCCAGGACTGAGCATTCGCGGCACCCAACTGGAGGATAACCTTTTCAAATGCGGAATATCGCCCATTGGCGTGTGCACTCAGTTTTAATTTTTGAGGTGTCTTCTTCATTTTAGGTCAGCTAACACCATTTAATGTCTTTTTTGTGACATTGTCATCTGTAGCCGCATCGGAGGTCCTGCAGCTGTGGACTTGATCTTTAGTGGAGTTGCGGTCACCACGAAAATCCCAAAATCAATATTTGACAGTGTAATCTGACGGAGCATTAGCCCCATATTATTGATCCAATTTTTCTTTGTTTCCTTCGCCGTTTTGCCTCTCAAAAAATTATGTTTTATGAGAGAACAAAAATCGTTTTCGTTCGAACTTCAAGGCACCAGAAGCAGCGCATTCTTGTCGTTAAGGATATTACCTTTCACTCCACTTAGTAATGAGCGTCGTAATGCTCTCAAAATTATTGAAAGATTTTATAAAGTCGTTTCGATAACCAGAGGGAGTTTTTGAAATTTACGAGTCTCTGAAATTTAGGAGTCTCATTAGGGAGTCGCTGAAATTTACGAAAATCAATTTCTTAAAAACAGGATGCAATTCTCACGATTCACCTGTACCCAAAAGGGCCTGAAGCTAGTTGTCATACTGGTTCAAAAATCTTTGCAGAGGTTGTAAAAGATAGCCTGGTAATGACAGTCATTAGTTAGGAGAAACATAGTCTTCCATTCAAAAGAAAAAGTGGAGTTTGATGGAAAAAAATAATGTCTTTGGTGTACTCCCAAGTCCTCATGAATATTCTGGGTATATCTCCCATCTATCGCAAAGCAAACTAATTCTAGAGCCAAATGCTATCGTACAGCTCAAAGAAAATTAGTTAGGGTGAAGTAGAATTTATGAAGGAGCGTAATTCCAACTCACAACTGGAAATTTGGTCGATTGGATACATCAGATGAAGATCGTTTATACTAAATGCCGATTTCCTACCGAGTCGTGTCAAATTCAAGGACTTGCTTATGTATGGATTTATAGCAATGTTAGGCAAAATACAAAATCAGAGAGACATTGCCCTACATTGATTTATAGATATCCAAATGAAAGTCTTTAAGTGCGACAAGAACTGATACCATAATAGATAATACTAATGTTTTGCGTAACTGGACGCAAGATTATGGAAAGTATATGAAAGAGTGTCTCACCCATTTCTGATTTACTTGGTAAATAGTTTGGATAATCCCTCTATTTCAAAATCAAGCAAAGAGCTTTGTGAGGAAGAGCTTATATTTCATTGGAAACTTAGGAGATTCTGCTGACAGATGTGATATTCATTTTTAAGCTTCCATGATATCACAGTGGTCTTCTGTATTTATTCTAAGTGAGTCTGTCAGACCTACCTAACCTTCTTGTTTTTAAAAAGACACTTTCTCTACAAAAATTTCTTAAACTCATCCCATTGTGCAAAGACTTATACTCCCGCCATAAAAAAAGCCAATTTAATGTACATACATAAGTTTTTATAGCAGAATTTGTGTGAACAGCTTCAGATACATGCATTAAAAAAAGAAATGTATTTAGATGAAAGCTTATTTGTGTAAATGTTTACTCTGAAAGTTTTACACTGAAAACAAACGCCAAAAATCCCTTTTTCTCGTTCACGGCCACATTTGTTTGTTTGACAGTCTAACGTCGCAGATATATTTCTTTGTATTTGTTGAGATGATGTTATAAAATACACTCAAATTTTAACGAGTTTTGGCTTGGCTAGCGTCAATATATTATTTCAAAACTTTTCAGAGTTTGCGTCATTTCATGTTATTGTATTAGGATTTCAGAATAATTAAGAGTCAAACACATACATCCCTCCACTTATTTTTTACTTGTACTGTTGACGGCTACAAATAACAGGGAAATTTTACTCAAGATTTTACAGACGACGCGTCGTTTATTATCGTTGTCTGGTAGTCGTTGAACTTTCTGAGAGTGCATGTGTGTGGAAGCGAGTGAATATTGTCCGGTTTTTGTTTTGTTTCTTTCATGTTCTTTTTTTATATTTTGCACAAATTCTAAACACTGTGTGCAAGTTCTTGGGTTCAACGAACGTTCGCGTAGAGTTTACACACCTCTTTATTGATGTTTATGTTATTTTTTAGCATGGGTCATTGACAAGACTCAGGGTATGGTTAGTTGACTGGATAACTTATTTCATGTCAGCAGGAAATTCTAAGAATGATGTTATGAAAAGGAAAACTTAAAATTGTGTTTAATGGGATGTTGTTGCTTCCATGTTCTTTTAAGGAGGATTTCTTCTCGATTGATTGCCATCCTTTGAATTGAATTATAAGATTATTTTTGATATCAATTTCAGTAAATCAATCTTATTAGGATCCTTCTTTGCATAGAATGCTTTAAATCATCAAAAAGTATCTATAGCACCACTTATTTGGAAGCTATATAGGAGGTATCTTATCGTTTTTAAGAATTGAAATATTGGTCTCATAAAACTTCCAAAATCGGAATGCTCAAACTGGATGGGCGTTAATCTTCTTAAAATGATTCATAAAGTCATAGCCCATATTCAGTAGTATAGCGACCATTTTCGAACGGCAGCTAAGACGCGAACAAGCAGGCTTTAGACCAAATACTATAAATCATGTATCAAACACCTAAACAGTATAAGGGTTATTGTGGAACAATCGGTTGAATGGTGATCTTCATTGAATATATATTTTTAACGACTATTTGACAGCTCTGAGAAGCTTTAAGATGCCATCAAAGAGCTCTACAATAACGAATTTTTCTTAAACCCATAAGTGTGAATGTAGGAGTCCGTTAAGGGTTTGTGTTGTCCCTACTTCTATTTAATATTCTTCTTTATGTTGTATTGGGTCAGGGAGCTTTAAACATATTTCCTTCCTTGGCAGAGGGCAGAAAATATGGATTAATGTCACCCCCTTTTTTGACATATATCCAACCGTGTATACCTCCAGTACCTTAACTTAATATCAGGGAGCTTAAAACATATTTCCTTCCCTAATAGAGGGAAGAAAATATGGATATATGTCAGCTTAAAACATATTTCCTTCCCTAATATTTAATGTCACCACTAATGTTTTCCTATATTTAATGTCACCACCTTCTTTGACATAGATCAATGTTGGGCAAAATCTCTCTGATACTCTCTTATTTTGTATTTTGCTACCCCTAGGGTTAGCAAAATAAAAAATCAGAGAGACTTTCCCCAATATTGACATAGATCCATCCGTGTATACCTCCAGACACCCGCCCAATATGACTATAAGAATGTCATCCATTTGGAAGTTGAATTTTGAAAATATGCACATCATCAAAATGCCTTGCTTGAGCCTAAAGACCATAAGTTTGATTGTCTTTAGGTCGCACTGCATATTGAAGATAAGGAACAGGGCAACTGGCAACTTCATTATTCCACGTTCATAAAACTTCTGGTTCTTTTCTATGAAAAACTGAACCAAACGCGATTTCAAAAAGTCATCGTCCTTAAAAAACTATTATCTCTTTCCAAACCTCAAAAGATGGCTCATCAGTAAAAAACAAATCAGCTCATGCGAGGAAATCATTGACTCCACGGAGAAGTACTTTGCAGACCTTCCGGAAAATTACATTTCGGATGGGGACTATATTGAATAAAATAAAAAAAAATAAATTCATTCCCAAGGAGGCTACTTTAACTTAGTTCCAATTTTTACTATCTCCCAAATGCTGTCTTATATGTAACTAAAATGTGATATTCGAAAAAAGCTTTCAAGTGCATCGGTTTTAAAGAATTATGTAAGAAATATCTCACTCAAAGTCTTCTTTAAAGCTTCTCGACCAAGTGCTGGGGGGAACGAAAGTGTTCATCGGTAATAGGAGATTATGCCTGGAGGTGCAAAACCGTCGACACACATCAATGTGGATAACGAGTTTATTGGATCTTGGTTGTTTGGTATCTACAAAAGATGGAGCCGACGAGGATATTGAATCCAGTATTAATAAGGCATTCGGCATTGTGAACCACCGTGGTATAGCATGTTAGTCATCCGCCTAGCATACCAGAGGTCCCAAGTACGATCCCCGGCCAGACTCACTTGAAAAAAATAAATTTTCAAAAAGCGGCGGTTGACCTCATAACTCAGCTAGCCACTAAATATTGAGTATTAGTCTATGTAAAACTTCTCTAACTAATGCATTTTCCGTTCCAAGCAGGCGTTAAAACGTAGGTCTCTTTCATTGAGTCTAAAAATAGAATCGTATGCAGCTCATAGTCTGAGAGAAGTACCCCTTGTTCCAATTGGAATGTTGTCGGGGAATTATATATTTAATCTGCATTCGGCATTATCCGAGCTATTTGGAAATGTATCTGCAAATATCAACAATAACTAAGTTACAAATGCGAAGTCCATCTTGTCTTACGATTGCGAAACTTGGAAACGCACAAATGTCATCGATAAGCGTCTACAAATCTTTGCAAACAAATGCTTCCGCCAAATTCTTATAAACTAAACGCGATAGAGCTATGTCATCCAAAATGGCGATGGATAGGCCACACACTTCGAAGGTCAAATACCAACATTGCTCGACAAGCGCTTCGTTGGAATCCACAGAGAAGCGGCCGTCGAGTTGGTGCACCTGCTGGAACGTGGAGAAGGTCAATTGATGCGGAGTTGCAAGCAGCAAACTTTTCATGGAATGACGTATGTCTAACATCTCTTAATATAGTACGATATAAAAGGATGTTTGAGGCCCTATTCTCTAATGGAAGTCAATGGCAACAGAAGAAGAAGTAGAATGAAGATGAATGCAATCGGAAACTTCCTACTAGCTCCTAATTTCATTTGATTAAGTTTTGTCAATAGCCTGATAGTTTCATGTAAATCGTCAAATTTACCTATTGGGTTTGAAACTTCTCTCTACAGTTTATTTACGTCATTACATCCTAAATAAAAATTGAAAGCCCTACTTCCACAATTGGCGTGTAATGTAAAAATAATAAATCAGGTATGGAAAATATATACAGACATCGACATTTGCACTGATGCCTTTAAATACATGTGATAAGACGATGATGACGACGACGAGGTGGAGCATCCAATATCTGTAGTACAACAATTTACGGAGACTACAATTGCTTTTAGATGCAAACGTATCTACTTGTGTAATTTTACTCACTTTAACGAGGAAAAACAAAAGCTTTACATTATGACGTTTATCAAGACATCTGGTACGGTACGAGTAAAGCAACGACATCTAGGCACTGACGGTGAAATAAACTGAGGGAGGAAAGGAAGGACGCAAACCATCTTACAGATGTCTATGAAAATAGATGCAATGACGAAGAAGAGGAGCTTTGTTTAACTTGTAATAGACTTTTATATTTGTATAAGTATATTCGTATTTAACCAATAGGGTTTGGTACAACTCAGGAAAATTGTCTTAAACCCTAGAGTAGCAATGATTGTTGCATTTCAAAGATTTAAAGACGACATTGTTGATGCATTGGAGGAGACACAGCCATAAGAGGAGAAACATACAACATTTTGTATATTTTTTTTATCTGAATCACAGAAAACAACTTCTCTCGTCCTAACTAGTAATAGGAGACATTGCAGAGTAATGCCGCATCAGCAATGCTAGAAGGTAAAATTTGTATAAACATTTTTGCTGGAAAAACTGAACATGAAACTCACTCGATGAATAATGTTGCAGGGAATGGCAGAGCAAAATGTCATGACGTGGTTGAATAACATTAGAAAATTTCATACAAGTCTAGCATAGCATAAACATCTGCAACAAACCAGCTATCCGACCATTAAAATCTGCCACAGCATTGCTCAGCTTTTTGTGGCACTGGCTTCTTATCCAGTGTTAAGAGAGACTCAAATAGACAGACACATTTATATACAACACTATCCTATCCTAGTTACCAATGGTTATATAGACTAAACTTGGCTGACTGGATAGATAGATAGACGATGGATGAATGAATGAACGATTGTATGGTTGGTTGGTTGCATTGCTGGATATTTTCAACACCAGAGAGCTAGAGCCTTTGCACAGTGCCAGTACCAGAGTCAGTCGGCAGCAGAAGCAGAATAATCCATTCCATTGTATTGCATGGCATAGCATGGCATGGCAATGTTTAACCCAGAGTAAGTGAGTTGTGGCGAATGTTGTACTTGTTGTACAACGCTACTCGCAAAATGTAATGTAACAACAAATTTTTATACGTTTACAGCTTGAATTTTCCTAGTATTATGTTTGCCTAGTTGTCTATTTTCCTAGGATGTTAGAAAATCGTTAGTTTATGCCCTCCACAAAGGGAGTAAGTACTTTTAGTTGTTAAGCATTAGAAAATTAGATTCTTTTTCAGCAAAAAACAACAACACACAAACTCATACAATACAAATGAAATCTTTCGCGAAAACCCCACACGACACACACAAACATTAGTCATTGCTCCCTGTGTTTAACAAGAAATCTATCTGTTAGGGTACGTACGTACATCCATACACCTAAAATTTGAATGTATCCAACCAAACCATTTATACATTGCCAACAGTCAGCAGCAAGTGTTCTTTCAAAATTACCAAACAACCAACCAACACCACCAACTGATCTGATGCCAAAAGACCACAAATATAAGTTATAATAATTTCGCCTAAACGTTGCTGATGAAAATGCTATTGAAAATATTTTTTTAAAATTTGCACGATTTTTCTTCATCAACATTTCGTAGCAGAATCCCAGAAATTGCCAACAAGTTGCATTTTAGTATTTTCAATTCAATTGATGTTGCTCACTTTTAACAATTTGTTGTCGTCGTCTGTCGTATGCATTGTATAAGTATTTGCTAAATTAAGTATATCAACAACAAGAATAGCAACAACAACGACAACGATAACAACCATTGGTTGCTTCTCCTTGCATGTGACTGTGAGAGGAGCAACGTCATCGCGGGAGTCAACTGCTCATAAATTACATTTGTTATTTATAGGTATTTGTAAAAATGCATTTGGATTCTCTTCCTCTCAGCAACACTGACTTGCACAACATCTCTTGCATTAGTTTTGGAATTGCAATGTGAGTGAAAATTGTACGCTATAAGCGTCAATTAAATTAGGGTCAGCTTAGCAAGCTGGGATGTTGGATACCAAGCAAAGGTTGTGATTGGTCTTAACTTGATAAGCCCTGACTTATCTTGGTTATCCTTCATCTCAACTCTGGATACTAACCTCCTCGTGGTATCACATGGGTAACTACGTTAACACCCGTTAATGTAGTTAGCTAACATGTGACGCGAATTCTTCCATTAGAAGGATAAAAATATGGGTAAGGAAATCGGGTAGTAACCCACTTCTTTAAAAAAAACAATTACTATAGCGTGGTATAGCAGGTAAGTCATCCGCCTAGCATACCAGAGGTCCCAAGTTCGATTCAAAAAAGCGGCGGTTCACCTCATAACTCAGCTAGCCACTGGTTATAGAGTACTAGGCTATGAAAAACTTCTCTTACTAATGTATTTGCCGTTCGGATCCGGAGTTAAAAAGAAGGTCCTTTTCAATGAGTCTAAAAATAGAATCGGTTGCTGCTCATTGCCTGAGAGAAGTACCACTTGTTCCGATTGGAATGTTGTCGTGAAAATTATTATTATTATTAATATTCCACTCTTTTCAATTGCATCCAGAAGATCTTCGAAAGTGAGCTTTCGACTATACTCCAAAGTTAATTAGTCACTGTTAACTATAGTCGACTATATTATTCAGTCTTTCCGATTTCATCCAGATGATTCTTGAAAGTCTATTCTCGACTATATACCAAACTTAACTAGAGGAGACTAAGCCAACTAGACTTGGTCAGGTAGATCAAAGTCAAATAGTCACTGTTAACTATAGTATACTTTCATCTATAGCTAAATCTTTACTATAGTCCACTCTCGACTACTTACCTCTCCTCTCAGTATCAGTCTTTACTATAGTCCACTCTCGACTATTTACTTCTCGCCTCAGTACCTTTTAAATAATACTTGAAAGTGCACACTCGACTGCATTGCCAACTCAACTAAAGGAGACCAATTCAACTAGACCTAGTCAGCGAGATCACAGTCGAAAAGTCACTGTAAAATATAGTCTTTTCTCGTCAATAGCTCAAATCTTCACTAAATTGCCTTCTCTTCACTCCACTCTCCGATTCCATCCAGATGATCATTAAAGGTTTTCCGAATAGTCAAATTGTTGTTGCCGTCATCGGCGTATTCCAAGTCCTCGAGTTGTTTAAAGGTTGTCCATTGGATATCGTATCTACCATTCAGAGCTGTGCGCATTATGTTGTCAATGACGAGGATAAAAAATATAGGTGACAAGATACATCCTTGTCTTACTGCGGTAGTAACTTCGAACGGATTAGACAATTTACCTTTATGTAGGACCCGACATTTAAAATTGCCGAATTAAGTTCAGAATTTTGATTGGCATGTTACAAATTGTTGGATTGTTGGAAAGTTCGATGAAAAGACCAAGTAGAAAAAAATCGTTCATCTAAACAAAATTGAACGGGATAAGACTCAAAGAGATAAGAGTTAGTGAAAGACAACTAGACCAGTCAGCCAGATTTAAATCTTATGATTTAGGACACTGTTGGGCAAAGACTCGCTGACCCTAACCCTAACCCTAGGGTTAGATATAAATATATATACTAAGTGAGTCGTTTTTTGACTTTTGTCTCTGATCGACTTCTAATAGTGAAATTATGTGGCCAAATTATGTCAATCGGAAGTGTGCAAAATATTATTCATTTATTTTTCGGATACGAGCCCACGCAAAGGGCCCAAAGTTTTTGAGCCCATTTGTATGGGGAAAAATTAGAGTAATTGCAATTGTTGCTACATTTCGTCCATTCTCAATTTATTTTTAAGAGAAAATATAATGGAATCTAAAAGTGAACTAATGCAGCTTTAATTGAAGGCATTAATATTTGAAATCCATAAAACAGTTTTGAAGTTATTGCGATTTTCCTCAAAAAATTCGTGTCCTTGACAATACGCCTAAGGATACACCGCTAGAAAAAATACTTTGGACAAGAACTCGCAAAGTAAGACATGATTTATCATTTCAAGACTTGTAAGTACTTTATAGTTTAATTTTGTTAAAATTTAACAATATTTACTTAATTTTTTTCATACTCGAAAATGGGTAATTTTTCTCAGGTGGGTTTCTAAACGCATTTTTTAATTTTTTTAAATTTTTGTTAAGCAAATATTACAAATTTTAATTAAATAAAACTTAATCTTAGTGTCAAATAATAACTTCAATACTTTTTAATCAAAATTAGCTGAAAAAATTTTGGGTCATTTTTGCCCCCATGTCTATTAAGGGTTAACATATTTTTTTTTTTTTTAAATAAAAAAACTTTATCTTAGTGTAAAATAATTACTTTTAAGTCTTAAATACTTTATTTCGAAAGTGGAATAAGTCCACGTTCCAAAAATATTAAGTTAATGATGGGAAAAGGTTCTGCAATAGTGGATCTTATTATGCAAAAAAAAATAATTTTAAATTTACAAATCCTTCTTAAATATTGACAGTCAAACATTTTGCGGTTAACTATTTGATACAAATTTTTATTTTGAAAGTGGTCTAAGTCCCATATATTTTTCAATTTAAAAGAAAAGTTTATTCAAACAAAACAAAAATTTCAAATTTATTTGTTTTGAAAGTGGATTAAGTCCAATACATTTTTATTATTAAAAGGAAATGTTTTAAACACAATAATTTAATTTCTTTTATTGAAATGCATTTTTAAATTCTTAAAAAATTTTTTCATGAACAGAGTAAAAATTAAACATATTTTCATAGTAGTACGAGTCTAAGATTGTTTTTATTGATATTTAAAAATATTTTCAATTTCCTACAATTGGAAAAAAAATACTGAAAATTTGGCAGAATGATTTTTAATTTCTCAAAAATTTACTCTTAATAGGTTATTTTTCAAAAATTTACTTTTTATAGGAAATTTTTTCAAAAATTTACTTTTTATAGGAAATTTTAAAAAAACTTACTTTTTATGGGAAATTTTTCAAAAATTTACTTTTTATAGGAAATTTTTCAAAAATTTACTTCTTATAGGAAATTTTTCAAAAATTTACTTTTTATAGGAAATTTTTCAAAAATTTACTTTTTATAGGAAATTTTTCAAAATTTACTTTTTATAGGAAATTTTTCAAAAATTTACTTTTTATAGGAAATTTTTCAAAAATTTACTTTTAATAGGAAATTTTTCAAAAATTTACTTTTTACAGGAAATTTTTCAAAAATTTACTTTTTACAGGAAATTTTTCAAAAATTTACTTTTTATAGGAAATTTTTCAAAAATTTACTTTTTATAGGAAATTTTTCAAAAATTTACTTTTTATAGGAAGTTTTTCAAAAATTTACTTTTTATAGGAAATTTTTCAAAAATTTACTTTTTATAGGAAATTTTTCAAAAATTTACTTTTTATGTTAAGAGGTTGTGGGTTCGAATCCAGGCTCAGGTTCATATCATAAATTTTTATTTTTTTAATTTTAATTTTAATAATAATAAATGTAGATTAATAAAGGATAGGAATACAAAACATAGAGGAAAAAACTATGGTGGATAAGTTCGTCTAACTGAATCGATCATATGGTCATAGGTGAAATAGAAATGAGTGTTAATATAATTCTCGTTTTCAATTTCGCTTAAGAATTCAGTTAAATAGATGATCTTAACTACTGGCATCTAACAGTTGGTGACACAGTGTGCTGATGAAGTCCGTAGCTGGACAGAAAATGCAGCATTCCACACTGCTAAGTGTCACATAGTTTTTTCAGTATTCTTAGAAATTATTAATCTAATTTAAAAATCATAAAAATAAAAAATAAAAATTTATGATATGAACCTGAGCCCGGATTCGAACCCACAACCTCTTAACATAAATTCATGGTTCAACTAAAAATTAATTTCTTTCAATTTACTTTTTATACGAAATTTTTCAAAAATTTACTTTTTATAGGAAATTTTTCAAAAATTTACTTTTTATACGAAATTTTTCAAAAATTTACTTTTTATACGAAATTTTTCAAAAATTTACTTTTTATACGAAATTTTTCAAAAATTTACTTTTTATAGGAAATTTTCCAAAAATTTACTTTTATAGGAAATTTTTCAAAAATTTACTTTTTATAGGAATTTTTTTAAAAATTTACTTTTTATAGGAAATTTTTCACAAATTTACTTTTTATAGGAAATTTTTCAAAAATTTACTTTTTATAGGAAATTTTTAAAAAATTTACTTTTTATAGGAAATTTTTCAAAAATTTACTTTTTATAGGAAATTTTTCAAAAATTTACTTTTTATAGGAAATTTTTCAAAAATTTACTTTTTATAGGAAATTTTTCAAAAATTTACTTTTTATAGGAAATTTTTCAAAAATTTACTTTTTATAGGAAATTCTACAAAAATTTACTTTTTATAGGAAATTCTACAAAAATTTACTTTTTATAGGAAATTTTTCAAAAATTTACTTTTTATAGGAAATTTTTCACAAATTTACTTTTTATAGGAAATTTTTCAAAAATTTACTTTTTATAGGAAATTTTTCAAAAATTTACTTTTTATAGGAAATTTTTCAAAAATTTACTTTTTATAGGAAATTTTTCAAAAATTTACTTTTTATAGGAAATTTTTCAAAAATTTACTTTTTATAGGAAATTTTTCAAAAATTTACTTTTTATAGGAAATTTTTCAAAAATTTACTTTTTATAGGAAATTTTTCAAAAAGTTACTTTTTATAGGAAATTTTTCAAAAATTTACTTTTTATAGGAAATTTTTGAAAAATTTACTTTTTATAGGAAATTTTTCAAAAATTTACTTTTTATAGGAAATTTTTCAAAAATTTACTTTTTATAGGAAATTTTTCAAAAATTTACTTTTTATAGGAAATTTTTCAAAAATTTACTTTTTATAGGAAATTTTTCAAAAATTTACTTTTTATAGGAAATTTTTCAAAAATTTACTTTTTATAGGAAATTTTTCAAAAATTTACTTTTTATAGGAAATTTTTTAAAAATTTACTTTTTATAGGAAATTTTTCAAAAATTTACTTTTTATAGGAAATTTTTCAAAAATTTACTTTTTATAGGAAATTTTTTCAAAAATTTACTTTTTATAGGAAATTTTTCAAAAATTTACTTTTTATAGGAAATTTTTCAAAAATTTACTTTTTATAGGAAATTTTTCAAAAATTTACTTTTTATAGGAAATTTTTCAAAAATTTACTTTTTATAGGAAATTTTTCAAAAATTTACTTTTTATAGGAAATTTTTCAAAAATTTACTTTTTATAGGAAATTTTTCAAAAATTTACTTTTTATAGGAAATTTTTCAAAAATTTGCTTTTTATAGGAAATTTTTCAAAAATTTACTTTTTATAGGAAATTTTTCAAAAATTTACTTTTTATAGGAAATTTTTCAAAAATTTACTTTTTATAGGAAATTTTTCAAAAATTTACTTTTTATAGGAAATTTTTCAAAAATTTACTTTTTATAGGAAATTTTTCAAAAATTTACTTTTTATAGGAAATTTTTCAAAAATTTACTTTTTATAGGAAATTTTTCAAAAATTTACTTTTTATAGGAAATTTTTCAAAAATTTCCTTTGATAGGAAATTTTTCAAAAATTTTCTTTGATAGGAAATTTTTCAAAAATTTCCTTTGATAGGAAATTTTTCAAAAATTTCCTTTGATAGGAAATTTTTCAAAAATTTCCTTTGATAGGAAATTTTTTAAAAATTTCCTTTGATAGGAAATTTTTCAAAAATTTCCTTTGATAGGAAATTTTTCAAAAATTTCCTTTGATAGGAAATTTTTCAAAAATTTCCTTTGATAGGAAATTTTTCAAAAATTTCCTTTGATAGGAAATTTTTCAAAAATTTCCTTTAATAGGAAATTTTTCAAAAAGTTACATTTTATAAGAAATTCTACAAAAATTTACTTTTTATACGAAATTTTTCAAAAATTTACTTTTACAGGAAAATTTTCAAAAAATAAGGTCTTCATTTATTAAAATTCAGTAATAAACTAATAATATTACATACGTATGTATTTACAAAAATAAAAAAATACAAAAATTCAAATTTTTCATCTTTGACCCCGGAAAAAAAGGGTTAAATTTACCCAATTTAAAAAAAATAACCTGCTAATATTTTTCATGGTGTGGATAATTTTATTCCATATAAATTCGTCGAATTCTTGTGTTCGAATTCGGTACGGGAAAATGGTTTGAGATATCGACTTCAATTTTCTTGAGTTTTATTGTTTTTTTTATCTATTTTAACACACCGATGAGGGAAATTCAAATTTGTAATATTTTGCATTACTTAGAGAAGTTTTACATAGCCTAATACTCAATAACCAGTGGCTAGCTGAGTTATGAGGTGAACCGATTCTTTTTTTGAAAATTCTATTTTTTCAAGAGGGTCTGGCCGGGGATCGAACTAGGCGGATGATTAACCTGCTATACCACGGCGGTTCACCCCTGGGTTAGGGATAGTGAAATACAAAATCAGAGAGACTTTGCCCAACATTGATTTAGGGTATTAAATAGTCAGTTAAGAATGCAATATATCAGCTATAGTTTTATAATCTCTCACAGTTATTGAAAATCTTAAATAGCAAGTGTTTTTCTTATTGTAAATGACTTTGATTCTAATATTTTTAAAATATATGTTTGTCACATATATTTCAGAAAATTAAAAATAAAATGCATTTTTGAGATATAAAAATGCATTGAGAGCAATGACTAACACTTAGAAAAAAGCTAACACATACCACCAACCACAAAAAAAAACGTTTTCAATTTATCGAGAGTTCGAGAGCAGGGAGCGAGCATGTGTGTCAGTGAATGAACCGAAATGCAAGTCAATAACCTTGTGCTCAAGTCAAATAAAATACAAATAAATAATTCTCGTATGTGAATGTGTGCAAATAAAGTACCGCAATATTTAGCGTTTTATTGCACTTTTTGATTTGAATTTTTGTTGCTTTTTTTTCATACATACAAACGAAAAATTTTGTTAGCCACAAATTTACAACTACAACGACATTCAAAAAAAAAAAGAATATTTGTAAGACAGTGAGATTTGTTTTATTGCAATTGAGTAGCAAAAACCGTACCTCTATTGGTCCGTCCGCCCGTCCCTTGTCATCATACAATGCGAGCAGAGCAGAGCAAACTCTTGTAGACATGGATGAATTCCAAGTTTTATTTTTTATTATTTTTCAAAAAACGAAATACAAAATACTTATACAATATTATTTTTGCAAAAACCAAAAGTTGCAAGCTATCAAATCTGGGCTCCTTATGCTCATGTAACAAGAACATGCAGTGCGAGTGCACCGATTTATAGAGAAATCCAATCAAATAATACCACTATTGTCCCCTTTATCTGTAAAAGGATTTTTATTTGTTGGTGTTGTATTACAACGATTTGGAGCATCAACGAAGAGGAGGAATTTACATTATAATTATTTGTACTTACCTCTTTACGAGTCTACAATTGGGGGAATTTTTTTTCTTAGCTGAGATTCATTTACTTTTACTCGCAATTTCTTGTGTCTTGTGAAAATCTTTCTCGTTTTACATCTTGTTTACATCATCATTCTCCTCTGTCTTTTTTCAGACATTACTCGAAAGACGTAGCTTTCCCCAATTTCTCCTCCACACGACTCATATCCCACTTTTTTTTTGTAATGGAAAAATAATATACAAAAAGATGTTTTAACACGAATTATAAAAAAAATTCTTTGTGATTTTACATTTGTTTTGTTATATTTCAGGTTACACCAAATCATGATATGGAGAGGCCAGACTTTTAGAATGTGAAACTATGTGGGGTCATCTGGAAATTGTGAAAAATCCAATAAAGTCTGAAAGAGTACTAAAAGTCTGAAAGAGTACTAATGTTATATCTAAAGTCTGCACGTCCGGAAGCCGCTATTTTACTTGGCTGAAGTCTGGAACACATAGTCTAAACGACTATAGAACTAGTCAACAAAATACAAATTTTTGCGTTACATTTTATCGCCACTATATTTATACCCTTTGTGCTGATGTATGTAATGCAAAGAAATATTTGTCTTAGACCTACCTTTTATTATACCAATAGACTTAGAATCACTTTGTGAGTCGATTTAGCGATGTCCGTCCGCCTAGCTGACTGGACCTACATGTAAACCATCGCTACAACCAAACCATACTACAATCGCAATTCTAAAGATAATTTGATGTAATTTGGTATAGATAATTGTTTTGCCATTGGGACCATGGCTATTGATATTTTGGCCACAAATAATAATATTTTTTCATGAAATTTGAAAAGAACACTGCCTATGTAAACCAAAATTACTGTACCAAATTAAAATCGGTTCACATTTGACCATAGCTTCCATACAAACTCTTCTATCAAAACGCACTAAATGAGACAAAAATCACTGAAACGCTCGTAAATCTAAAGATAATAAGAATTTTAAGTTTATGTTTTGCAAACATAATTTTTGTAACGACTGTAATCAATTTGCCAAATTTCGAGATAATCGGTCCACATTTGACCCTAGCTCTCATATAAGTCCAAATGACGGAAACAGCTTAAATAAATAAGTTTTGAGAAAATGTTTGTATGATGGAAAAATTTAGCTAATATTTGTCTTTATATAGAAAAAAAAACACCTTTGACCTTAGTGGTGAAGGGTATCGTATTCCAATAAGAACAATTGGTACTTCTCTCAGACAATGAGCTGCATCCGATTCTATTTTTAGACTCATTGAAAGGGACCTACTTTTTAACTCCGGCTCCGAACAACAAATGCATTAGTTAGAGAAGTTTTTACATAGCCTAATAATCAATAACCACGGACTAGCTGAATTATGAGGTGAATCGCCGCTTATTTGAAAATTTTTAGTTTTTTTTAAGTGAGTCTGGTCGGGGATCGCACTTCTGACCTCTGGTATGCTAGGCGGATGATTAACCTGCTATACCACGGCGGTTCACGTTTCGTTCTTTATCAAGTAGAATTATCTTAGACTCTTAGACCAAATATGTTCCAATGGCTCTAAGATAACTCGCGCTCACATTAGGCCCAGCCTAGAATCCCACACGGGTTATGTACTGCATCTTCAACTAGGTTGCTCAGGTTACCTGAAAGTACCACGAGGAGGTTAGAGTAGGAATTGGATACAGAACTTACATGGCAGTTGAAGACGCTAAGCCAAAACTGCATCCCATTACATCCCAATAAAATACTTAAATTGCCTGTATTTACAACCTGTTAGGGTCAAAGGCCGAGCATATTTTAGAATTCCATACGCTTCTATCTTGTACACATATTTTCCAATTTTGTGTGTCAACTTTTTAAAGATTCCCTTCTTCTTATTCTTTCCATCGAAGTTTTGGACGCCCTCCTTTACGAGTTCCCTCAGGATCATTATCGAATATTTTTTTTTGCCGGAGTATTTTCATCCATTCGCACAACATGTTCGTTTTACTATGTCTGTCAGCGTATAACTCATACAGCTTATGATTCATTCGATTTCGATACTCCAAAGATTTTTCGTAGAATTTTCCTCTCAAACACTCCAAGGATAGCTTCATCTGTCAATGATTCAGCACCATACAATAATACGGGTAGTATGAGCGTTTTATAGACCGTAATTTTAGTTCTTATGGAGAGGACTTTATTTCTTAGCCGTTTGCTTAGGCCAAAATAGCATCTATTGGCAAGTATGATTCTACATTGACTTCGAAGCTTATATCGTTGTTGAAATTCACAGCGGTACCAAGGTATACAAATTCTCTAAGCTATAGTTCTTAGCGATTACATGTGATCGAATTCTAGTGGTCTGTCTGCCTTTAGAAACCATCAGTTTTGTTTTTAATACATTGACAGCTAGACCCATTTTGTTTGATTCCTTCTCGATACTTAAAAAGGCGGCAGTTACCTCGCGCAATGTGCGTCCCGCGAGTAGCATGTCTTTTCTGATAAAAATAGTTCCAGATGTATTAATTGCAGCATCATGCTGGGTTTTCTCTAACGCAATACTGAAGAGATCGCATGATAAACTATCGCCTTGCCTAAATCATTGGAATTATCGTTCCAATTATTCGTATGCTTCGGCCTTTAGCCTTTTACGCAGTATGGAAGATAGAATCTTATATGCAATTGAAAAAATTCTTATAACTCTCAAATTGACACTTGCAGTATTATCATTTTTTGTGCACTGAACAAAGAACACTGAGACTCCAATCATCGGGCATACGTTCTTCTTACCATATAGTTTTTATAAGCTGGAACCTGAATAATTCATCCTCCGGTGTAAAACGCTCTGCTGACAAACCATCGGCACCCGCAGCTTTGTTATTTTTAAAGTCGAGTTATTGCAATTCCAGCCTCATTCTGGTTGGGTCGTGGACATATAACACCGTCATCATTGATTTGTTCAGGCTTCATCTTACATTGTAAACCAGCAACTCGCAAAAATCCTCCATCCATATTTTTAGTACGCTTTCTGTATCTGTCACCAGGTTTTCTTGGTCCTTCTGCACCTGCAACATCCAAACTCTATACAGCGGAGGTGCTCTAATCCAGTTGATGCATGTTCTCGAGGAATATAAATAAGATTTGACTGCTATCCAGGAAGTAAGATGGAATGGCCACGGCATCGCCAAGACACCAAATGATGACCTGTATTACAACTGCCATGAGAGGCATAAATTTGGTTGCGGATTTATAGTTAGCAAGAGTATGCGAAACCTAGTCTCCACATTCAACCCAGTTAACGAAATATAAGCGACAATACGTGTCAAAGCAAAGTCGAGGAAGTTTACGATAGCTGCCCCAATCATGACGTTAAAATAAAACTAGGTGATTTTAAAGCAAAAATTGTATTGGGTGTGCGTACAATTCAGGAAGCCAATATGGACTCCGATCATTGTCTTGATGCAGCTAAGGTGAGAACACGCCTGAGTGTGTCGGGGAACATACAGACGGAAACGCAAAGAAAATTTAACTTTCAAATTGCCACCGATAACTCGGAACGACATCAGCACTCTATTGCAAAATCTGTTCCTTAAAAACTGTTCCAAAATACTTTTCCTTAAAACTCTTGGTATGACGAGGAATGTCGGAATGCTACTGCTGTGAAAAGTACAGGTGAAAAGTACTGCTGAGAAAAGTACAGGGAACACTGCAGTCAGTAGTCTTCATGGAATTGGCATTTCCGAGCGCAATGTCTTTTGTACCAGAAATATTTTTTCTGAGTTATTGAGCTGTTCATTGGAAGTAATCACCGGCAGCAAGATTTTAGCTTTGAGGTGTCAGTTCTATAGGGAAGAGTCCAGATATTAAGGATCAATAATTGTTTTAAAGAAAAATGTATAATATGTGTTATAAAAGAGGTATTGAAATGTACTTAATCTAAAACTAAAAGTGATGAAATTTTTCATCAAGCTCAGTAGCTCATGCATCGAATATAGTTTCACAGTCTTAATCTTGATGTCCATTAAATTGTGATACAGAGCCATGGTTTTAGTCTGCAAAAGAAAATAACTTAATCTCGTATATAGTTTAGGAGATATCAGGAAATCAAAAAAGCTCTGCAAAATTCAGTGTTTTCGTTTTTATTCGGACAAAAAAAAACTTTGCTCGGTGCTCCCACCATAACCACGTGAAAGGCGAATGTCTCTTTTTTAGATTGAGCGAACAAAAATTCACCGAAGTTTTCCGATCCTAGAACAAAGTTCAAAATTTTCTGAAAAAAAGTCGCATAAATCGTTACGTATAATTTAGGCAAAATGTGTTGCAGCTGTTTAGGCTTAACTTTTTAATCAAATAACATTTAAGTCCAAGGCAGTTACCCCTAGGAGTTGACGGATTTCAACTAAAATTAGCAGAGCTTTTTTTGGGTCAACTTTTAGGCGTATGCCGAATTTCATTAAATTTTGTTGAGAATTCCGGCTTATACATTGAGAACAAAAATAAATGAAAAAATGAGGATCCAAACCGGGTCAAAATGGGAATCCAAGCCAGGTACCCAAGGAGTCAACTGATTTCAACTAAAATTAGTAAAGCTTTTTTCTAAATCAACTAATAGACGTGTGCCGAATTTCATCAAATTATGTTGGGAATTGCGGATTGTACATTAAGAAGTACAAAAATAAGTGAAAAATGCGGGTCCAAGACATGTAACCCAGGGAGTCGACTAATTTCAACCAAAATTAGTAAAGCGCTTTTTTATTACATTATTATTAGTGTGTCGAATTTGATCAAATTCTGTTGAGAATTGCGACATTGAAAAGAAAAAAAAAAAAAGGTAAGAATTATGATCCAAACAGGTACCCCAAGGAGTCGACGGATTTGGAATATTTTTGAATTGTTCTTATCTATATGAAACTGAACATGTATGCAAAATTTCATCTTTGTAAGATCACTCCTTAAATTTTTTGCACCTTAATGTATGAAGAAATACCACTTTGCGACGTCCTAACCATATCTCACTACTTTAACGAATGATACGTAGTCATCTCGAATGATACTTCGAAGAGGTCAGTGGCCACAGTTTAGATGTAGAATAACCAAATAAGTCTGGGCTTACCAATCAGAACCCTATAACGGTAAATGTCGTCAAATGTTTATTTGAAATAATCCTTATTTAATCCCAATCGACTATATCATAATGTATTAATGTACGTTGACCATATTCTAATTCAGTAGAATACAATTTAGCCTAGTCGACGACTAATCTCTCCACTTAAATAAAGTTGCTATATTATATTCCAAATATCTGGCATTACTGTAAAACATTTGCAATTTGTACTTATTTTGTATCATCTAGTACAAAAAGTAGATAGTACTCAAAGCAAAGCACTAACTAAATTCATTTTATTCATTCCCCATTTTTCGAATTCAATTGTGTAGTAGTACTCAGTACATACACTTTTTGCTACAGTTGCCTGAATCTGACTGAGTTGTGTGATTTTTTTCTAAATTTCACGTAAGTAACAAAGTGTACTGAGAGCTAACAGGCGCACAGAAATTTTAGGTGCCTGATTTTACATTAAGTACTCGAGGTTTTTTCATTTAATTACGCTCAATTGCGCTGTTGTACTGAAATTGTTGTTGTGTAAAAAACATTTAGTACTTGTACATTTTGTTGTATTTGTTTCGATGTGTCGACCAGATGTATGAGTTGGATCCCCCCTTTGGCTTAAGTGTATGTATGAAAAAAATAAGTTTTTGCTCCCCTTGTTATTGTGGTTCATGTGGTCGCAGTCAGTACTCACTCTATTTAAAGCTTGTTCCACTTGTTTTTGTTTCATTCATGTTCATGTACTTTTAACAATTTGTTTCTTTTTATGAGGATTTGTTGTTTCTGCCTCTCGCTCTTCTGGAGGTCGTTGTTCTGTTGTTGTATTGAATTTCGTTCGTTAACCTCTTTTTGCGATTCGTTGCTGAGAATTTTGTTTAATTTTAAACATTTTTATGGCTCTTTTGCAATGCATTTGGAAAGTGCAATTTTAGTCGAGCAATTGCATTCGACTAATGAGTTCAATTGAAGCAACGGATCAAATTTTATATATACAAATTAATCTAGAAAAATTTCTATAGAAAAAATTGTTTTACTCAAAATTTTCTATAGAAAAAATTGTTTTACTCAAAATTTTCTATAGAAAAATTTTGTTAACTATAAATTTTCTATAGAAAAATTTTCTATAGAAAAATTTTTTTAACTAAAAATTTTATATCGAAAAATTTTCATTAAAAATTTTATTTAGAAAAATTTTGACTAAAAATTTTCTATAGAAAATCTTAACTAAAAATTTTCTATTGAAAATTTTAACTAAAAATGTTCTATAGAAAATTTTTTCTTTCTATATAATTTTTTTATAGAAAAATTTTTTAACGAAAAGTTTTTTACAGAAAAATTTTTTTAACGAAAAATTTTTTATAGAAAATTTTTCCATAAAATTTTTTTTTTAACGAAAAATTTTCTATAGAAATTTTTTTTTAACGAAATTTAAAAATTAATTAACGCAATATTTTCTATAGAAAATTTTTTTTTAACGAAAAATTTTCTATAGAAAAATTTTTTTAAGGAAATACTTTCTATAGAAAATTTCTTTTAAGGAAAAATTTTCTATAGAAAAATTTTTTTAACGAAAAATTTTATATAGGAAATGTTTTTTAAAGAAAAATTTTCTATGAAAAAGTTTTTTAACGAAAAATTTTCTATAGAAAATTTTATATTATTCTAGTTCTACTCTAGTTCTTTCTAGTTCTAGTTCTGTTATAAAATTTTCTATAGAAACTAGAACAGAACTAGAACAGAACTAGAACAGAACTAGAACAGAACTAGAACAGAACTAGAACAGAACTAGAACAGAACTAGAACAGAACTAGAACAGAACTAGAACAGAACTAGAACAGAACTAGAACAGAACTAGAACAGAACTAGAACAGAACTAGAACAGAACTAGAACAGAACTAGAACAGAACTAGAACAGAACTAGAACAGAACTAGAACAGAACTAGAACAGAACTAGAACAGAACTAGAACAGAACTAGAACAGAACTAGAACAGAACTAGAACAGAACTAGAACAGAACTAGAACAGAACTAGAACAGAACTAGAACAGAACTAGAACAGAACTAGAACAGAACTAGAACAGAACTAGAACAGAACTAGAACAGAACTAGAACAGAACTAGAACAGAACTAGAACAGAACTAGAACAGAACTAGAACAGAACTAGAACAGAACTAGAACAGAACTAGAACAGAACTAGAACAGAACTAGAACAGAACCAGAACAGAACTAGAACAGAACTAGAACAGAACTAGAACAGAACTAGAACAGAACTAGAACAGAACTAGAACAGAACTAGAACAGAAATAGAACAGAACTAGAACAGAACTAGAACAGAACTAGAACAGAACTAGAACAGAACTAGAACAGAACTAGAACAGAACTAGAACAGAACTAGAACAGAACTAGAACAGAACTAGAACAGAACTAGAACAGAACTAGAACAGAACTAGAACAGAACTAGAACAGAACTAGAACAGAACTAGAACAGAACTAGAACAGAACTAGAACAGAACTAGAACAGAACTAGAACAGAACTAGAACAGAACTAGAACAGAACTAGAACAGAACTAGAACAGAACTAGAACAGAACTAGAACAGAACTAGAACAGAACTAGAACAGAACTAGAACAGAACTAGAACAGAACTAGAACAGAACTAGAACAGAACTAGAACAAAACTAGAACAGAACTAGAACAGAACTAGAACAGAACTAGAACAGAACTAGAACAGAACTAGAACAGAATTAGAACACAACTAGAACAGAACAGAACTAGAACCAGTTCTGTTCTAGTTCTGTTGTAGGTCTGTGATAGTTTTGTTAAATATAATTCTGTTCGTGTTTTTCTTTATTTTACCAATATTGGCACAGCCGAATATACGAGTAATTCCCTTACATTTACAGAATTTGGTCTTTGTGAGGAGTTCGATTTTGGTCCCGCAAAATGTAGAGGGCTCTGCTAATCTCAAATAGAAACAATTTTGAAGTTTATAATATTTATTCGTATTTAAATAATATTTATGTATGCATGTGATAATATAAGTATATATATATATTTTACAAGTTTTATGTAATTTGTGGCGATTAGTTTTACAATGATATGTAACGTCTCCAGTGATATACAATTAATACACTTTGGTTTTCATAAACTTAATGCTAAATTTAACTAGTTTATCACAGTTTTGATATGTATGTGTTAAATATATTTCTTTTTTTACTTCTTAATTAAATTTTATGTGCAATTTCTTAATTAAATTTAAATTTTGATACTTATAATTAAGTTTTGCTAAAATTACAATTTTTGATATGTATCGTTTACAATTTCGTGTTAGATTTATTTTTTTTTTTTTTCAAAATTTTACTTATGTGCGAATCAATTAAAATTCATTAGGTTTTTGAGGCTGTTGTAAAATACAGGCATCCTTAAAGTTGGTGGCATTCAAAGGACCAAAATAGTCTTCGTGCAAAAAACGTATAATATTTTCTATGGGACAGAGATCAGCCTTATTTCCGCGAGAATCTCGAGTAACCCTAAGACTTTTGCCACCCTCACAAAAATCAATTTGCTTCGTAACATCATGACCATCATAGACCACTCGGAAATAATAGTCGGTATGAGCTTCACTTTTATATACCTCAAAAGCTAAGCGCGCAGCATAAGCTATAAATGTACTATCGGTTTGTATGCCCAGAGCAGCTGTCAGATACTGCAAAGTCCAATCATGACCGGAGTATAAAACAAATTTAGTGCGATCGCCAGAAATCATGCGCAACATATAACTAACTATATGCCTTATCATGCCATAAGCTCTCATCAAGCCAATACGCTTGTAAAAGGAATGATGAACCTCCCGAGTGGATTGAAAATTGGAAAATGACATTAGAGTAGAGACATGCTGAGATTCAATGCAGCCTTCCGGAGTTGTGGAGGTAGGCGATGACTCAATATTATTATGCAGTTCTATTAAATTGGAGGCCAAATCATCACCTCCTCCACCCGCAGCCATATCATCCTGATCTATATTAATGACATCATTTAAGTCCACATCATTCGCCTTGGTACTTGCCGCCGTACTCGCTGAGCCATTAACATTCCTACAAGGCCAAGGAGCATCATGACACATAACCGTTAACATGGCATCCACAACTTCATTGGGGTCATTAATGCCATTGGGTGTGTGCTGCAATAATTGATTTCCTATCCAGTGCATGACATTGGCCACCATGGGCTGTTGGGACAACCTTTGTTTTTGCATTTTCATTAGATCCTTGCGTAAGGCATCCGCTTGAGGACAGGCACAGTCACTAAAACAGAAAGCTATACTATGGGACTCCTTGACATTCAAAGCCAACCATTTATCCGTCGGCAGGAAGGTGTAAAGTAAAGCTAAGGCAGATTGAAAAGTTCTTCGTACTCGGGTAGTGTAGACCACAACTTCATCGGAATTTAGAAGAGTGGAATAAGGGGTCGAGTTCATAGTATTTTTACCATATTGATTATTCGATTGTTTGTACCACAGGCCCAAGGGATGAGCATAGATCTGATGCAGTGTCTCGCCAACATGTAAAAGCTGAGCTATTCCTCTGAAAGTAGCATAATTTTTTAAAAATTTCTTATTCTGTTCTAGATCTAGTTCTGTTTTAGTCCTGTTTTAGTTCTGTTCTAGTTCTGTTCTAGTTCTGTTCTAGTTCTGTTCTAGTTCTGTTCTAGTTCTGTTCTATTTCTGTTCTAGTTCTGTTCTAGTTCTGTTCTAGTTCTGTTCTAGTTCTGTTCTAGTTCTGTTCTAGTTCTGTTATAGTTCTGTTCTAGTTCTGTTCTAGTTCTGTTCTAGTTCTGTTCTAGTTCTGTTCTAGTTCTGTTCTAGTTCTGTTCTAGTTCTGTTCTAGTTCTGTTCTAGTTCTGTTCTAGTTCTGTTCTAGTTCTGTTCTAGTTCTGTTCTAGTTCTGTTCTAGTTCTGTTCTAGTTCTGTTCTAGTTCTGTTCTAGTTCTGTTCTAGTTCTGTTCTAGTTCTGTTCTAGTTCTGTTCTAGTTCTGTTCTAGTTCTGTTCTGTTCTGTTCTAGTTCTGTTCTGTTCTGTTCTGTTCTGTTCTGTTCTGTTCTGTTCTAGTTCTGTTCTGTTCTGTTCTAGTTCTGTTCTAGTTCTGTTCTAGTTCTGTTCTAGTTCTGTTCTAGTTCTGTTCTAGTTCTGTTCTAGTTCTGTTCTAGTTCTGTTCTAGTTCTGTTCTAGTTCTGTTCTAGTTCTGTTGTAGTTCTGTTCTAGTTCTGTTCTAGTTCTGTTCTAGTTCTGTTCTGTTCTGTTCTAATTCTGTTCTGTTCTAGTTCTGTTCTGTTCTAGTTCTGTTCTGTTCTAGTTCTGTTCTAGTTCTGTTCTAGTTCTGTTCTAGTTCTGTTCTAGTTCTGTTCTAGTTCTGTTCTAGTTCTGTTCTAGTTCTGTTCTGTTCTAGTTCTGTTCTAGTTCTGTTCTAGTTCTGTTCTAGTTCTGTTCTAGTTCTGTTCTAGTTCTGTTCTAGTTCTGTTCTAGTTCTGTTCTAGTTCTGTTCTAGTTCTGTTCTAGTTCAGTTCTAGTTCTGTTCTAGTTCTGTTCTAGTTCTGTTCTAGTTCTGTTCTAGTTCTGTTCTAGTTCTGTTCTAGTTCTGTTTTAGTTCTGTTCTAGTTCTGTTCTAATTCTGTTCTAGTTCTGTTCTAGTTTTGTTCTAGTTCTGTTCTAGTTCTGTTCTAGTTCTGTTTTAGTTCTGTTCTAGTTCTGTTCTAGTTCTGTTCTCGTTCTTTTCTAGTTCTGTTTTAGTTCTGTTCTAGTTCTGTTCTAGTTCTGTTCTAGTTCTGTGTTAGTTCTGTTCTAGTTCTGTTCTAGTTCTGTTCTAGTTCTGTTCTAGTTCTGTTCTAGTTCTGTTCTAGTTCTGTTCTAGTTCGGTTCTAGTTCAGTTCTAGTTCAGTTCTAGTTCTGTTCTAGTTCTGTTTTAGTTCTGTTCTAGTTCTGTTCTAGTTCTATTCTAGTTTTGTTCTACTTCTGTTCTAGTTCTGTTCCAGTTCTGTTCTAGTTCTGTTCTAGTTCTATTCTAGTTTTGTTCTAGTTTTGTTCTAGTTCTGTTCTAGTTCTGTTCTAGTTCTGTTCTAGTTCTGTTCTAGTTCTGTTCTAGTTCTGTTCCAGTTAGTATATTCATACTCACTTATAGGTCAATTGTCCCAATAGACATTCTTTTTCAGCCAAAGGTAGCAAAGGAAAACTATGAAATGGACCAACTTTATTCCAGTACATATGATTAGAACCCGATATCGAAGTGGTATTATATAAAAAACTGCGATATCTGAAATGGAAAATATTAAAAATTACTGTATAATGTCATATAGAAGAAATATTAAAACCTACTTATTAACCAAATTATCCCCAGTTATGCCACAATCCAAATGTGGTATATTACGTACATGAGACATAGGACCACGATCTCCATGACGTATTACCAATAAAACACCCTGCAGCTTCCAACCATCCAAAATGCCGCCATCATCCAAACGATTGATTTGCGTTAAGGAGGTACAACGTGTTTTGTATTTGGCAAAGTTATTGGATTCCAAAACAGGAGTGGCGGTTATGACAGAAGCATAATATTGAGATTTACCATTTAGAATATAGCTCAAAGATGAAGAGCTGCGACCAATGTATTTGTACATGCCTGAAATAATGATCGAGTATATAAATAATGAATATTTTTTAATATCTGAATTCCTTTGGATACACTTACCTGCTATTAATAAAAATATCCATATGCTTAAAATCATATAGCAGTATAAGGTCCTGTGTTGGGTGGAAAAACGTATTAGTTCCTTAAGGAACATTGCGTTTTCTTTCTCTTCACACTTCTCTTTTTATGGATTGTGACTGGGGGATCGAATTTGGTTAAATTACAAAGTTAATTTTTCAATGTTTTAATAAATTATTTTTTAAGTTTAATCGTAGTTTTTTTGGGGAATATTTTCGTGTGTGTATTACAGTAAACAAAAAACGGAAACAAGTGACAGTTGTTTTTTTCCTGTCAGTTGTCATATGTGTATACGCTTTAAGCTTGACTTGCGCATTGGAGGTTAAATGAGTGTAAACAGCTGTTAGGTTACCGTTATGATTTTTTTTTTAAACAGCTGTTTTAAACATTTTTTATGGTAACTTTTTTGGAACACTTGTTGATTTAAATAAACTAAAAATAAACTGTATTTGATTTAGAAATGAACTTGTACTGAATTAGAAATTAACTTGAACTTAAATCAAACTAAAACTATTTAAAATTTAAAGGGATTCAAAATTAAACAAATTTATGTTAATGCATTTTATATACTACTCTATAATAAAACCGTTAATTAAACTCGCTTTGCCAACTTTTGTTTAAAATAAAACGAATTTCAAAAACGCTTACCAAACAAAGAAATTTTGTAGGTTAGCATCACTGTTTTCAGCAATAATTGTTTACATTTTGTGTTTTTTGCAAAATTAATTATTTTTATAGTATTTGTTGTTGCTGTTTTTAAAATCTTTACAACAATAGAATAACGCAAACGATGCAGGGACAAAGCATTCCTGTGGTCTCTGTAAAAGTACCTGCCGTACAATTTGAATCGAATAAAACATTCCAAAACAAGGGGCTGCTCTTTGATGGTGATAGTGGCTTCCTTCGCTTTCGCCACAAATGGCTGCAACCAAGAGGCGATTCCCAGGCGAACCGTGAGATATTAAGTACCTTGCTTTCTACTCAGGGCGATAATAACAGTGATTATGTAGAAAAGTTAATATCTGAAAATATATCTTATCGCGATTTGGCCTCCCTAACGCATCAGGATTTGGAGTTAATGGGATTTACGCATCCCAATCAGAGAGAGGAGTTGTTGGCATTCTTTGCTCAGTTGCCCAATCAAGATCCTTCACTGGACCAGTAGGTTTATTTATTTGTTTTAATTAACTTTTTTTAACTTTTTTTACCCTATTCTTGCTTTTTTTAAGGATTTATCAATTGAAAAACTCCTCGAATTATAATCGTCAGATCATTAATAATGCTAGTGATCATTTGGGTTCTATGCGTTCAGCAATATTTGCTGCCAACTATAAGCTACAAATAATGCCTCCAGAGGATGTTATTGTGGGTGAAAAATCATTTGCCAGTCGCTTTGTTTTAGAGGCCTTGAATGAACTGTATGGAGTTACCGATGATATTGAAAAGGAAATTGTGGAAATTGATGAGGTAAGTTGAGTGGAACAAACATTTGTATTTATACACTACACCCCATAGGTGGGGTGGACCTTAAAATGTTGGGAATTCCCTTTTTAATGAAAATAAAGGACGCAATTTTGAAGATTTTGTAATGAAATTTGAAACAGTCAAATGCACAAACTGTTTCTAATCCTAAGCAGTACCAACTTAAGGCAATGCATTGTGCCCTTATACTAGTTTAAGTAGATGGTATAAGACGAGCCCGGATATACGAAGATTATGTTTGGAAAAAGATGAGTTCGATTCCATCATTGTCTTATGCTACAAAGACAGAACTGGAATTCATCATGGAGACAAACTGTGGTGCAAACTGAACGATATTGTGAGCCTAATTGTGAAACTCAGTTATTTATGATAATTAATTATCATAAGTATTCTTTTTATATCTTTACCATCTCTTATTTATATTCTATAAATTTCCTCTTCCTCTGTTTAAGGGGATCTCAATGGTCTCCGAGTAATGGTGCCAAATTGGTACCAACTTTCTAACATTGTATAATATCAGTAGCAATACACGTGTAATACATATTTATTTAAAATAATTGAATTTTCCTTTTCAGCTCCTTAACAAAAAACTACAATCCACCAGAAACTCCCACAATATGGCTCCCAAAAACGTAAGCAATACTTTTCAACTAACCATTTGGTTACTTTTGGGTTCCTTATCGTCAATAGGAGCCTTGATGGCCCTATACTTTTGGAAATATAAGAATTAAAAGATGAAACTCGTTACCTGTTAATGTAAAACTAAATGCTTTTATGCCAAATAGTACAAAAAGACATACGGGCAGCACAACATGTTGTTTAAGTATTTTAAGCTTTAAAAACACAAATTTAAATTAATAAATGAAATGAATATAACTATTTAAAGCAAACTAGGATTTTATTTAAAACGATTTTAAGAGAAAAAAATTAGTATTTATAACTAAAATTTCTCTATTGTTCAAGTTATGTAACAAAAATTTTTCTTTAGAAAAAATTTTATAATGCAAATTTTTTTATAGAAATAATTTTACAACGCAAATTTTTTTATAGAAAAAATTGTATAACGAAAATTTTTTATAGAAAATTTTTTTTTATAGAAAAAATTTTATTACGAAAATTTTTCTATTTAAAAGAATTTATAACAAAAAAAAAAAAAATAAAGAAAAAATTTTATTACGAAATTTTTTCTCTAAAATTTTTTTTTTTTTGCCAAAACATTTCTTTAAAAAAAATTATAACAAAAATTATAGAAAAAATGATATACAAAAAATTTAATACTACAATTTTTCTGTAGAAAAAATTTATTACTAAAATTTTACTAAAGAAAATACATATGTATAACTAAAATTTTTCTATAGAACAAATTTTATTATGAAAATTTTTCTATAAAAAAAAGGTTATAACAAAAATTTTTCTTTAAAAAAATTTTATAGATAAAATTTTTTCTATAAAAAAGCTTTATAACGAAAATTTTTCTATAGAAACATTTTTTACGAAAAAAAATTTATAATGTAAATTTTTCTATAGAAAGTGTTTTATAACGAAAGTTTTTCTATAGAAATATTTTGTAACGAAAATTTTTTTACAGAAAAAAATTTATAACGAAAACTTTTCTATTGAAAAATTATATTACAAACATTTTTTTATAGAAAAAATTTAATTACGAAAGTTTATCTAAAGAAAAAATGTATTACTAACATTTTTCTATAAACAAGTTTTATTACAAAAATTGTCTACAAAAAAAATATATGTATAACAAAAATTTTATAGAAAAATTTGATTACAAAAATTTTTTCCATATAAAAAATTTATTACGTAAATTTATATAATGTTATAAAAAGAAAAATGTTTTCTCTAGAAAAAAAAAAATATATAGAAAAAAATTTATAACGAATATATCCTATAGAAAAAATTTTTTAACAAAAATGTTTCTGTAAAAAAAAATTATAACGAAAATTATTCGATAGGAAAAGTTTTTCTACAAAAAATTTTAATTATAAAAAATTTTAATCACGAAATATTTTTTAGATAATAATGTATGACTATATTTTTTCTATAGAATAAATTTAAAAAACATTCTATAGTCTTCAATTCCCATCTGGCAATTATGTTCGCTTAAAGAAAGAACTCCAAAGACGTCCTTAACATATTTGACGGCGATTTATTAAAAATTCGTGGCTCTTGAGTTCTACTAAAATCGCAAATATTGCAGAAAACACTCGCCATTATCACTACTACCCACCCAGAAAAGCCGGCATTTTCTTTTTTCCCCCAAAAAAAATTTGTGAGAAATCAAATAAGTACATATTTTTAAACAAAGAAACATTTTCAAATAAATTGTTTGGATTTCCACCGTAATATCAGATCTCAATATATAAGAATCAAACATGTCTGTCTGGGTGCCATTGGAATCAAATCCCGATGTAAGTTAATAAAATTGATTGTGTCGCCAGTCTGGCGTCTGTCTAACTGGCAGCAGGATGAGGGAGGACATAAAATAAAAAAGTGACTCATTCATACATATTTATTTGAATTACAAAAGGTATTGACCAAGTACATACACAAATTGGGTGTATCCAATGATTGGGCTTTGACTGATGTTGTTGGTTTGGAGACGGAAATGTTGGAATGGATACCCAAGCCCGTGAAATCCATTATTCTATTGTTCCCTTGTTCAGAAACGGTAAGTTATTTTTGTTTTATTAAAGTTTAGTTAAAGTTATTCGATTTCCATTAAGAAATTGTTGGAAATTTAGTTGCTCTTGTTGTAACGACAATATTTTTAGTTAAACCGCGGGAATGGCGGTCTTTTATCGGACTCCTAAGATTTTTAATTTTTACAGCCGACTTAATGACCATAAATTTATAATCAAATGGTCAACAATCAAAATTTTATTAAGGTTGCGATTTGTTTTGTCAATTTTAGCAGTTCTTGGCAGTTGATAGTTCCTTTCCGAATTTGAAGATCCGACTTTCGTGGAAACGGAAGTCGGACTAAAACCTCAAAGAAACCGCAAATGCTACATTTATTGCCTTTAAATTATTACGTTTAAAATATTAAATACATTCAAAAACAATCTACTAATTAAGCCATTGTACATTTTGTAATTGTGCTCTTTTGTAGTATGAAAAACATCGTGCTGAGGAAAGCGAACGTTTAGCAGCCGAAGCTCAGGAGCATCCTAAGGAATTGTTTTACATGCGACAACTGACCCACAATGCCTGCGGAACTGTGGCTTTAATTCATAGCATTGCCAATAATAAGGAGTAAGTTTTACTACTAATAAAGAAATAAGGAGTTCATAATTGTCCTTTACCCTAGCATAACCTTGAATGATGGAGCTTTGAAGAAGTTCTTGGAGACAGCAAAGGATTTGTCACCCGAAGAAAGAGGAAAATCTTTGGAAAACGATGCTGCAATGACTGAAGATCATCAGGCCTTAGCTCAGGTAATAGCTTAAGTAGCATATAAATGAGTCTTATTCATACTATTCCCATTATATACTTTTAGGAAGGGCAAACTACCGCCAATCCTGACGAAAAAGTCTATCATCATTTTATAGCTTTGGTCAATATTGATGGTACTCTCTATGAATTGGATGGACGCAAATCGTTCCCCATTAAGCATGGCTCTACATCTGAAGAATCCTTTGTACAAGACGCTGCACGCGTCTGCAAAGAATTTATGGCTCGTGATCCTGAAGAATTGCGTTTTACAGTCATGGCATTGGCTGCCAATCAAAATTAATTTATTATTAGCTGCGCTATTATGCATTTTTTATATAACTTTTATATGTTTATACGCGAGATTTTGAGAATCTCTTAACCAATGCTTTACTCGTAAATGCTTTAAGTTTCTTTATTGTCTAAATTTATTTGTGTTCTCTTAATAAATAATCAAACAGATTTTTTTATTGTCTAAGTTCATTTCTTTAAATTTATTTCCTCTTTGAAAAAAAGAAACATTAAATGTACATAGGAGTCAACATATTGGGGATATTCCCAAGCGGTAGAGCAGCGTATTAAGTCAGATCTTCTAGTACAATGCGGTAGATGTTCTATAAATTGTAACAAGATTTTTTTTAGTTATATATATGTTGAAATTGTATGAGAAAGAGGATATGTTTAAAGCTAATGTTAGCAAAAATTTTAAAATTTTCAGTAGAGTCAAAAATTATTTTATTTTACTACTTCTTTCATATAAAGAAGAGGGGTAAAACTGTAGTTTTTTGGCAAAATTATAGTGAAAATGATGTCAGATTTTTACAATGGCTAGATAAGACCGCTATACATCAATTTCTTTTAAAAAGTGAAAATTTAAAAATTTTGAGTTAATACCCTCTTGTTGAACAAGTGCGATATGTTCGTCTAGTGTAAAAAATGTCACAGGTCTTGCAGACTAATTTCAGGTTACTTTTACTGAAGAAATTGTGGATGGTGCTGAGGTATCGCTTCAACTTCCCTTTTAGATAATTTACATTATGGCCTGTCAATATTATATAAGATGACTTTCACACCTTGCGGTAGATCTAAAAGTTTAGAGAGGATCGACAACAAGACTTTAAGACAATAAGAAGAAAAAGGTATGTGACATAGTGTAGCAGTACATTTTAGTCCATGTCTTTGTTAAGGCTTATGGAAACTCTAGTGATATCTTATTGTATTTGATTTTGACATTGTGTGTTGCAATTTATATCTTAGCCAATACCTAGTCTTCGTCTATTCTGAACCTATTTTTTAGTCTATGTGTAATTCATAGTTATTCACTTTGTCAATAGTCCTTTACGTTAGATCCAAAAATCCCTACAGTCAAAGAAGTTGTAATTTGGTGCTTGCGTTTTAGAAAACTACTAGCGTTTTAAAATAACTACGATTCTTACTATTTCAAAACTACACACTTACCAGCCACATGCACTTTCACTTTAGCCTCGCTCAAATATCTTTCCGACAGTTCCCTTAGAAAAGTAATAAATTCATTTAATTGCCAGGACCGAAAGAATATCTCATTACAACTTCCCGGCAGTTTACTTAGAGCTTTTAACTGCCTCAGAGACTCACAGGCATTTCTAGCAATATCTTCAAAAATCGAAGCAATAATAGCTAATTTATCACAATAGATTTTGAGCTCATCTGGATAGGCCGTGCAAGCAGATCCATCGTCATTGGAATTTACCTTCTCCAGAGCCTTAGTTTTTATAGCTTCAATAGAATTACATAATGCCTGACCTCGCTTTTCAGCCAATTGCCATTTCTGGAAGTTGTCCTCTACAGTTTTAATTATGATTTCCAAACGTGATCTGCAGGCAGCCACATTCGAGTCGCCGGCATTACTTTTTGTTTTAGGACTATCAAGAACTTTTGCAAGATTTTAGTTTTCTTTATTGAAATCAAATTATTTTATGGATAATTACATCTTACTGGTGTTAAAGTGGGTGAAAAACTGGAATCTATGGACTTTACGGGAGTTGATGCCATCTTTTTAACGGATCAACAATTGTTGTTTAGAATATTAAGAAAAAATAAATAAACAAAAACATGTGTAAGCAGAACAGGGTGTGTCGTAAAACTAAGAACAGTTTATATTGTTTATCGCACGCTCTGTATATTGAAAATTTTATAACGAAATTTTTCTATAGAAACAATTTTATAATAAAAAAAATTGTTAGCATAAAATTTGTCTATAGAACAAATTTTATAATGAAAATTTTTCTATAGAAAAAATTTTATAATGAAAATTTTTCTATAGAAAAAATTTTATAATAATTTTTTTCTATAGAAAAAATATTATAATGATTTTTTTTTTATAGAAAAAATTTTAAATGAAAATTTTTCTATAGAAAAAATTCTATAATAAAAATGTTTCTATAAAAAAAAAATTATTATAAAAATTTTTCTGTATAAAAAATTTAATAATGAAACTTTTTCTATAGAAAAAATTTAATAATGAAATTTTTTCTATAGAAACAATTTAAAAATGAAATTTTTTCTATAGAAAAATTTTCATTATAAAGTTTTTTCTATAGAAAAATAATCATTATAAAATTTTTTCTATAGAAAAATTTTCATAACAAAATTTTTTCTATAGAAAAAAATTATTATAAAACTTTTTCTATAGAAAAATTTTATAATGAAAATTTTTCTATAGAAAAAATTTTATAATAATTTTTTCTTTCTATAGAAAAAATTTTATAATGAAAATTTTTCTATAGAAAAAATTTCATAATGATTTTTTTCTATAGAAAAAATTTTATAATGAACATTTTTCTATAGAAAAAATTCTATAATAAAAATTTTTCTATAAAAAAAAATTTATAATAAAAATTTTTCAGTATAAAAAAATTATAATAAAAATTTTTCTATAAAAAAAAAATTTATAATAAAAATTTTTCAGTATAAAAAAATTATAATAAAAATTTTTCAGTATAAAAAATTTAATAATGAAACTTTTTCTATAGAAAAAATTTAATAATGAAATTTTTTCTATAGAAATAATTTAATAATGAAATTGTTTAAATAGTGCATTTTATAATGAAAATTTTTCTATAGAAAAAATGTTATAATGAACATTTTTCTATAGAAAAAATTTTATAATAAACATTTTTCTATAGAAAAAAATTTATAATAAAAATTTTTCTATAGAAAAAGTTGTATAATGAAAATTTTTCTGTAGAAAAATTTTATAATGAAATTTTTTATAGAAAAAAAATTATAATGAACATTTTCTATAGAAAAAATTTTATAATGAATATTTTTCTATAGAAAAAAATTTATAACGAAAATTTTTCAATAAAACAATTTTAATAATAAAAATTTTTGTATGGAAAAAATGTATAATGAAAATTTTTCTATAAACAATATTTATAATGAAAAGAAAAATGTTTATATTAAAAATTTTTCTATAATTTTTCTATATACAAATTTTTCTATAGAAAACATAAAACATATATAAAAAATCTTTCTATAGAAAACATTTTATATAAAAAAAAATTTCTATAGAAAAAATTTTATATTAAAAATTTTTCTATTAAAAAAATTTATACTAAAAATTTTTCTATAGAAAAAATTTTGTACTAAAAATTTTTCAATAGAAAAAAATTTATACTAAAAATTTTTCGATTGAAAAATTAGGTTTAATCAACTTTCAAATTATTTATTTTGAAAATTAGCAAAGTAATTGTGGAGAAAAACTGAAAAAATTATTTTTGAACGCGGCTCAGTGGATTGCAATTTCTGTCCCGCCACAGGACGTCATCAGCACTTAGCGCCCTCGACCACAGTCGAGTTGATTTTTGGTTAGAAATTTTTGTAACGAAAATTTTTTCTTTATATCAAAAATTATACATATAACGAAAATTTTTCCTTAAAAAAAATTTTGTAACGAAAAATTTTCTGTAGAAAAAATTTTATTACGTAAATTTTTTTAACGAAAGAAATTTTTCAACCAAAAATTTTTTTTATAGGAAAATTTTTTTATAACAAAACTTTTGATAAGAAAAGAATTTCTAAAGAAAAAATTTTATTTCGAAAATTTTTTTATAGAAAATGTTTAACTAATAATTTATAAGGAAAATTCGTTGAAAAAAAAAATTATATCGAAAACTTTTATATGAAAAAAATGTTCAACATTTGTCTATAACAAAAAAATTTAAATTTTTTAATATAAACTTTTTTATAAATTTTTGTTTATAAAACATTTATGAGGAACGTTTTTTCATAAAAAGTTTTAGAATAAAAATGTTTCTATATAAAAAAACTATGTTGTTCTATTCTTTGTTAAAAAAATGTTACTCAAAATTTTATTAGGGTCAACTTAATTATGTATTTTACTTAGATAACTTACTTAGATAACTAAAAAATAACTTAATACAGCTTAAAATTTGATTTATCAAATATAAATACATAGTAAAAACTTAAAAAACTAATCCTGTTTTATAAGGGGTTTACAATAACACTTATTTGTAATACATTTAGGTCCTTTTTGCAGATTGCCAGCCAGATCGAAATAATACTGTTCACCAGTCCTCAGTGAAAGTTTGGGCAAATGTTCTACATACGTCAAAAATATAGACCTCGTCTCAGGAAGCAAATGACAACCATATGGTGAAAACATTAAATCATTTGAGAATAAATTCATTTTACATTTATCAACATTATCCTTTAACTGTAATTTGGATGACGACTGCAGGATGTGCAAAATATCCAGATGATTCTTACGTTTAGCAATATCCATAGGAGTTTCATTTTGAAAATTCTTTATTTGAAGATTTGAAAAAGCCTGCAGCAATATTTTTGAAAGCTTTCGCTTGCCCATAGCACAGGCAATGTGAAGTGGTATATCACCATTATTGTTCTGAATATTCGGATTGGAAAAGGCGGAAAGTAAAATTCTCAAAACTCCCGCATGACCATAGCGACAGGCTGTATGCAAGGGAGTGTCACCATAATTATTGCAAATGTTAGCACTAGCTCCTCGCTTTAAAAGCTCACGGCAGCATTGATTGTGTCCATTTTGGGCAGCCAGATGTAGAGCGGAGAAACCGTCATTGTTTTTTAAATCGATTTTGGTTTTGATTTGTATATGTTCAATGACGTCACATAGAATAATCAAACAACGGCTATAGCCATTAGTTGCTGCCTCATGTAGAGGCGTATTACCATATTTGGGATCTTTCCAGAGCCAAGATTTATTACTTTTCAAAAGTCTTATTAAATTATTATCATCACCTCTCGAAGCACATTCATGTAATGATGTTCTTGTTTCAGCGTTCGATTCTTGGGTAGAATTAGGTAAAATGAAATCCATTTTATGTCAAGAAAAAAAATCTTAGTTTGACACAATTCGAAGGCCAAAAAGCGTAATACATTCGTCTTGTCTTAATAACAAGTATACCCAGATTGAATAGTTCGCACACTATACCTGTTGAATAAAATCAGTTTTTATGTATTACAGGCAAAAACACACACCTTCACATTAAGTCTGGCTTAAAGGTAAGGTCGTACTTGATACGATAATGATAATGCAGTTCTCACAATTGAAATTATTTTCATTTTTGTTTTGTGTTGGTGATTCTATACAAAACAAAAGGTGTTCATAATAGTAGATTGCCAATTTTATGTAAAAACGGAAAATATATAGAGAAAATTTACATACAAAATTAATGGAAAACAATTTTATAACAAAAATTATTCTATAGTAAAACTTGTTCTATAGAAAACTTTTATTATAAATTTTTTTCTAAAAAAAAGTTCATAACAGAAATTTTGCTATAGTAAAAATGTAACGAAAACTTTTCTTTAAAAAAAGTGACAACAAAAACTTTTGTGAAAAAAATTATAACGAAATTTTTTTACAAAAAAAAATTTAAAGAACAATTTTTTTCTATAGAGAATATTTTATAACCAAATAAAAAACAAAAAATTTTCTATGGAAAATATTTTGAAACGAAATTTTTCCTTAGAAAAAATTAAAGAACGAAATTTTTTCTATAGAAAATATTTTATAACAAAAAAGAAAAGATTTTGCAACTAAAATTATTGTATAGAAAACATTTTCTTCTTCTGTTATCCTTGACTCCCAGTGGAGCATAGGGCCTCGAAAACATTTAAAAAAAACTTTTTTACTAAAATTTTCCAATAGAAAAAATTTTATTATGAACATTTTTCTATAGAAAAAAATTGAAAATTTTTCTATACAAAAAATTTTATTACGAAAATTTTTCTATAGAAAAAATTTTATTACGAAAAATTTTCTATAAAAAAAAATTTTATGACAAAAATTTTTTATAGAAAAAATTTTATTTAAAAAATTTATTTTTACCCATAAACATTTTTTGGCTTTTATTAATAAATTGTCTGCTACATTAATAAATAAATGTAACAGAATGTATACAAATAATTTTTGTTTTTGAAAAAATTTTATTACAAAAATTTTTCTATAGAAAAAATTTTATAACGAAAATTTTTCTATAGAAAAAATTTTATAACGAAAATTTTTCTATAGAAAAAATTTTATAACGAAAATTTTTCTATAGAAAAAATTTTATAACGAAAATTTTTCTATAGAAAAAATTTTATTACGAAAATTTTTCTATAAAAAAAATTTTCTTACGAAAATTTTTCTATAAAAAAAATTTTCTTACGAAAATTTTTCTAAAGGAAAAATTTTTATTACGAAAATTTTTCTATAGAAAAATTTTTATTACGAAAATTTGTCTATAGAAAAATTTTTATTACGAAAATTTTTCTATAGAAAAATTTTTATTGCGAAAATTTTTCTATAGAAAAATTTTTATTACGAAAATTTTTCTATAGAAAAATTTTTATTACGAAAATTTTTCTATAGAAAAAAAAAGTTTTATTACGAAAAGTTTTCTATAGGAAAATTTTTATTATGAAAATTTTTCTATAGGAAAATTTTTATTACGATAATTTTTCTATAGAAAAAATTATATTACGGAAATTTTTCTGTAAAAAAAAATTATTCCGAAAATTTTTCTATAGACAAAATTTTATTCCGAAAATGTTTCTATAGAAAAAAATTGATTCCGAAAATGTTTCTATAAAAAAATTTTATTCCGAAAATTTTTCTTTAGAAAAAATTTTATTACAAAAATTTTTCTTTGGAATAAATTTTATTACAAAATGTTTTCTATATTTTTTTATAGAAAAGATTTGATTTAATAAACTTTTGTAACTTAGTTTTTCTATTGAATGATTTTCGTAATAAAGAAAATCATTCAATAGAAAAACTAATAAAAAAATTTTTCTATAGAAAAAATTTGATTGCAAACATTTTTCTTAAAAAAAATTATTACGAAAATTTTTCTATAGAAAAAATTATATAACGAAAATTTTTCTATGGAAAAAATTTTATTACGAAAATTTTTCTATAGAAAAAATGTTATCACAAAAATGTTCTATAACGAAATTTTTTCTATAGAAAAAATTTTATTACAAAAAATTTTATTACAAAAATTTTTATATAAAAAAAATTTTGTTACTAAAATTTTTCTATAGAAAACATTTTATTAAGAAAATTTTTCTATAGAAAAAATTTAATAAGAAAATTTTTCTTATAGAAAAAATTTTATAATTAAAAATATTTAATACGAAAATTTTTTATATAAAATTATTTTTTTTAATAGAAAAAAATTTGGTTAGTATAAAAAACTTTTTACAAAAAAATTTTTTAAACGAAAATTTTTTCTCAAGAATTACTTTTATAATGAAATTTTTCATTATAAAATTATTTCTAATAAAAAAGTTTCGTTACAAAATATTTTCTATCGAAAAAATCTCAATTGAAAAAGCCTAATAAAAAAAACACTGAAAATAAGTTAAACTAATTATGGCAACACTATAAAAACCACTGTTATCGACTAAGGTAAGATTACTGTATGTAGTCTATGAAGATTACTTTTCAGTCGATAATGTTAAGGCAGTGCCACTAGTTGCTCTTCTTTCTTCAAGACATTTTCTAAACAAAACAACTTAAACGTAACTCTGACACTTGCTTCACAATCACTTTCTGCACGTTTTTTGAATTTCGTTATTCGTGATTATATTGTCGGATTCTTATTGAGTTTTTTTTTTGTGCAAATTAACCTTTGTTTGTTCTATCGTTTTGTGTATGTAATTAATTTGTGATGTTAAAAGTTAAATAAATATTATAAATTGTTAAAAGAAACAAATAATTCCTATTAGCTAAATAAATACTAAGTGATTTCCTACATACATTCGAACAATTCTGTGTTAAATTCATAGTTAAAGGACTCTGTGAACATAAAACTAAAAAAGGTAAGTAGGTATTTCATTAACTTCAAGATGACGGCATAATCTTGTCGGTCGACTGGAGCTCTTACTTGTTTTGGGGGTCAGAGGGAGTAGATAATATGCGGCAGGAATAGTATTGTTATAGTATTATGCTATTTTTATGATAATTATCGAATTTTTGTTTATTTATACCCTTGAGCTTCATGGGGATAATGGAAGAGATATTTTTGGTTAGTCCTGATGTTTGTTATTGTTGTTTTAACTTCAATATTTTTCGTAATAAAGCAGAAGTGGCAGTACTTGGTCGGAATCGTAAAATTTCCGAGTCGTTCCGGTACGAAGAACCGACTGCCGTTGGAACGTCCTGATGTTTGTAATACTTAGAAATTGTAATCTAACACTTAAGTATACTGGTTCTAAGTCGATTTGATTTAATTTGTCACAAATGTTTTCTTTTGCTCCAAGGATGATCCCCATACTTTTTGGACAAAATTTTAGGTATATAGTCTATAACATATTGACTTCTTAAAGAAATCAACTTTTTAAGAATTGGTTTGAAAAATGTTATCTTAATTTTTAAGACTAACGCTAAATATTCCACATTTGTGAAATGGCTAGAAATGGAAATATCTTTAAAATAAACTGAGAAATATTATTGGTATATTCAGTTTCTTTTCATGATGAAACCTTATAACTACCATTAATTAATATTGGCTTATTTTCTTTCCACTTTTTAATAACTTTATCATACCTACTTTCTATTAACGTATAAATTCTGTTTGCTAATTAACTCATATCATCATAATTAAATATCTATCAATATATTAAAGAATGCTCCATACCATTATCTAAACATACCATTTCAAATTTTATCAATTAAATATATTTTGTCTCTACCAAATACTCAAAAGAATGTAATCAACATTTTATATCTTTACATAGTCAAACTTTGTAGTTAACAAACTAGAGTGCTGTATTCGGATATGACGAATCTTATAAGGTGAAATCAAAACTTTTAACATAAAATATATATTTTGAACCACACCATCTCCGATTTTGTTGCAATTTTGTATACACATTCTTATAGCTTATACAATTTTAAGAGTTCTTCAACATTTTTAAATTAGCTTTGGTTTAGATTTTATGACGGTCCAAAGTTCATTTTTTTTCAAGATTTTTTCAAAACATACCCACTTTATATTTTAGCGTATGGCATTTGTCTTTATGTTCTTTTAATTAAAAAAATTAATCATGTATTGGAGAACAAGAAAGATCAATTATGTCCTTGACTGAAGGATATCTCAAAAAGCATATCTTCCATTTTCTTTATCCTTCTCCCAAATGTTGATTAAATACAAAACCAGAAAAATGGGAATATTTAGTAGTTTTGCTGAACATTGCTTCGTTTTTTAGTAAGTTCCGTTTCACACGAATCAGGTTTACTTGGTCAGTTTTTCTTTAAATTTCATCAGTTTTCACTTTATTTTCCTAAAATTTCATACGAATTTTCAAAATTTTCGTAAACTTGATAGTACGGTCAGGTTTGCTCAATTTTAATTCTGTCAGTTTTTACAAATTCAAGACTTGATTAGCCAAACCTGACTAATGTAAAAGTAGACTAACTTAGAAAAAGTATGTTATTTCGTACGTTTCATCACCCATTACACAAAAGTTGCTTTTTTATACAATATCACTTTTTTTGTTTAAAAGATATTTACCGAATTTTGATTTGGAACTTTCTGAACTTTATATAACAAAACTATAACATCATTTAACCGTACAAGCTGGTTAGGTTAGATTAGGTTTCAAAGGTGGTGCCAGAGGAATGGCATCTGCACTCTGGTCCTATTTATTGTGCAAGTTGCCAAGTTAAGCCAGTTCTTTGCTGTTTTCTCACCGATCCAAGACTTGATGCCCATGAAAAGATGACATGTATTTGTTGCTATTTCTGTCACCGCGAACGTGAGTTCCTGGCTCGAGCCGTGTCTTACGAATTCGTCAGCAATTTCATTGCCTTTGATGTCGCAATTACCAGGAACCCAGCAAAGTCTTAAATAAAATAAATAAATAAATAAATGGTCTCAGTGGCTTTCAAAATGGCAAACATTTCTGGCTGAAAGACACTACATTCATTTCTAAGCCTGAAAGATTTTCTAATATTCTGCTCCTTTAGGAAAATACCAGCACTGGTGTCGTCTGTGAATATCGAGTTCGCCTAAAAAAACGATTGACGATTTTCTCAGCTATCTATATCTGAAATAACGACCTCTGGTACGTAACTGAACAAAAGTCAGATATAGGTGAGTCTGACTCAGGGGACATTCGATCAATTCAGTGTGCTGGTGTGTCCTGCCTGCCTGTACCTAAATATACCTGACTCACGCAGCTTTAATAGACATCTAGTTGCTGCTCCCTTTATGAAAAGATCCATGGGAATGGAGACCGTCGAGGAGTGCTACTTAAGGCACCAGTGATTTCCGTAGATACCTTCAATTACCTGGGAAGTTTAGTAACTACAAAAGGTGGTGCAGATGAGGATATTAAATCGCGTATTAATAAGGCAAAATCTGCATTCGGCATTCTTCGAGCTATTTGGAAATCTCGGCAAATATCAACAACAACTAAGTTACGAATATATAACTCGAATGTCAAGTCCATCCTGTATTACGGCTGCGAAACATGGAAACTCACAAATGCCATCGATAAACGACTTCAAATCTTTACAAACAAATGCTTAAGACAAATTCTTAATATATGGTGGCCGAATCGCATAAGAATGAAGAAATGAAGAAATGCAACAAACCAAATCCCTGCTTCCACAGAGGTATGGAAATGGATAGGCCACACACTTCGAAGGCCAAATACCAACATTGCTCGACAAGCGCTTCGTTGGAATCCACAAGGAAGCGGCCGTCGTGTTGGTGCACCTGCTGGAACGTGGAGAAGATCAATTGATGCGGAGTTACAAGCAGCAAACTATTCATGGAATGATGTATGCCTAACATCTCGCAATAGAGTCCGATATAAAAGGATGGTTGAGGCCCTATGCTCCACTGGGAGTCAAGGATAGCAGAAGAAGAAGATTTCCGTGCTAGCACATCTTGAACTTTGCTCAAAAGACTAAAAAAACAAACCTTGTTTACCGTTTCCCACCATACTGCTTATCCGTACGTTAGAACTGGTCTTAGAATAGTCGAGTAGATCTGGGGCCAAATTACCGCTTTCGATATCGATCGAAAACTCAGACTTTGAAGCATATATTGTGAAGTATACTTTAGGGATGTTCAAAGTTACTTCGATGAAAAAGTTTATTGAAATTTGGTATCCATTTTGATTCGTTTTTAAATACATATACTTCAATTAAAACTCTTACTATTGGTCATCTTTTGGAAAATAACTACAAAAAAAAAAATACAGTGAACTTTGCATCTTTTAAATAATTTCAATTATCCTTAAAGTATGCTATACAATTGTTTTGAAAATATTTGAGATTTCGATCGATATCGAATGCAGTAATTTGGGCCCTGGTTTTTGATATAAAAAATATTTGGTTCAAAACACCCTCATATTGACTCGGCAGGCTTCCAAACTTTCACAAAAATTACGGTTTAATGTGGTTTGTGACCTGGAAAAATCAACAGACCACATTTTTTTAACAAAAATGTGTGTGCAATTTCAGTCAACGGAAATCTGATATGATCCCAAGTTTTTTGTGTTGCAAAATATATGATTTAGATGTAGAGAATAAGTAATTGTAACAGAAATGTGACAATAGTTAAAATGCAAAAGAACTTTCGCTCTGTCTAGAATCCTCCTCTCTAACCAACCATCGAAACGCGTCAAGGAAAGGTTTTCCCACAAACATTTTTTGGTTTAATTAAAAAACTATTTATTACAATAATAAATAATTGTAATAAATTGGGATCTTAGCGCAATACACTACAGTAAAACTTTTTGAAAATGAATATTTGAAAGAAAAAATCCTGTATACTTTTATAGATTTTTTTTAAATCGAAAGTGTACAGCAATAATATCACAACAGTTAAAGAGCTTAAAGTTAGCGTTATTGAGTAGATACAAACAATTGAAGCTTATGTTAAGCTTTAACCCAAATCGTAGCTCCTCTTATAGTCCAACTTATAGCTGAATCTTAACTTTTTATCCCGTCTTACTTTAGCATGACCGTAGCTCCTCATAAATCTAGCTTTAGTCCGAATCGTAAGTCTTTATACAGTACAACCTTAGTTTGTAGACTAAATTTAAGTGAGGATTTTTAGAATGTTTAGTTTGTCCTGAATCTGTGCTATTTATTTTTATAGGCAAATTAAGCCAAATAAAGTCAAATTATAATTGAAAATGAAGCTCTTTATATAACTCAATTTAATCTTAGATGGTTATACATATATTACAAATTTAAACTCAATCTTAACTGTTTTTTATATCAATTTTAGCAGTCCTATATTAGTCTAAAAGAGTAGCTCTTTATGCAGTCCAAATTTAACCTGAATGAGAAGTTCTTTTTATATTAAGCCTCCATCTTTTTTTTGTCTATCCTTCTTTTAGCCGTAATCATAGGCCTTTGTGTATTTAAACTTTATCCAACTTCCAGATAATTTTAAAATAGTTTTTTGATTTGACAAATTCTTCTTTTATTTATTAAAATTATAAAAAAGAATTTACAAACATTTTTTTCGGCTTAAAAATTTATTTAAAATTAAAAATATATTTTATAATATTGTTTTACTAAACAAATATTAGCGGTTTCTCGAATACAATATTATTTAAATATTTTTTTTTTGCAAAACATTGTCAGAAATGGGTTTTAGAGGTTGTTGCAGTAATAATGATAAAGAATGTTATGATTCTGATCCTGAAATGCAAGCGGAATGCCAACTGAAATTATCGAAATTTCCCTGGCATCCTACAAAAAGCTACGCACAACAAGTAAAGTATGTAAGTCGTTTGGAACGACAATACGAAACATTAAAGTCTTCATACTTTAAGTTGAGCTCTGAAGTGGCTCGTTTGCAGTTTCGTGTAAGGCAGCTGATACAGGATACTCCGTCCAATCCTGCCGAACTAATATCGGAAGTAGAGTGTATCGTTTTTCAAGAAATCAATGGTCCCTGTAGAAGTCATGCCGTAGACTTGGCCTCTTTAAAAAACGATAAGCAAGATATGGATGATTTTAATACTAAGCAACGTATTTTTATTACAAATGTATATGCTCATATTGGTAGTTTCCAAAATAGCGTTAATTTCCTAAAACAAGCTGAGGAAAAGAAACAGGAAGCTAATGATCAAGAAAATGACCCTGAATACATATGTTGTTCTTTGAGTAAAAAGGCTTCTGAATCGAAATCTAGGAAATCCGCAGGTTCTGAGCTTGTTATGGATTCGAATCGATTACATATAAACACTAGCAGTTTTGAAAATGCGGACCAATCAGCATCGGTCAAAGAATTAAGGGATATGTATCAAAAAGGAATTTCGGTAAAAATAGAATAAACATAATTTGCATTCATATTGAAAACAGTCTGACGTTGTTAATATAAAAGAAGTATTTTTTCAATACTTTTTTATTTTAACAAATTCAGAAGGAAGTCAAAATCATTAAATATCATCTACAAAATTGTATTTAACTTAAAAAATGTTGGACTCAAAGAGGAAATATTTTAAAGGCAGATTGATATTTTTTTATACAGTAAAACCTACTCGAAATAAATTGGATAGAAACTAAATTGGACATTTTTGATAAATTTAGTTTTATTGATTCGAATGTATCGTAGAAATATGGAAATTTAAAATTGATTATGAAGGAAGGATCATCTAAGACTAGTAGATTCCACAAAACGCCGACGACCTCGCCTTCTGTCACGGGTTATAATAAAAAAACTTGTGTCAGTTGAACCACCAGTGATTCTTTACAACGGTATACGTTGGCCCATACATACGTATACCGTTATCAGCCTAATATTTTACTTTTTCAAGTTTTCTCAATTTCCCTAATTATCTCAGATATCCCTCGTTAATAGTATCATAAAGTAATCTATATCTAACATGTTTTTATAATGATATATATTGGAACCATTTACGTAACTCAAGAAATCCTCTTCAGAATTTGTTAAAAAATCTTTTTTCAAATTTTTAAAGTTACTTTTTCCATTTTTTCTCAATTACTGTAATTATCTTAGATATCCTGCCATAACAGTTCCATTAAGTACTATTTATTCTACCATTTCTATATGGTGGTATATTGGAACCACTCAGGTTACTTAAGAAATCCTCTCGAGATTTTTCTCAAATTTTTTCAAATTTCTTAAATTTTACTTTTTATAATCTATCCCAATTTCGGTAATTATTTTGGATATCCTACTATAACAGTTCCATAAACTACTCTTAAGGGTACTGTTTGAGCCTGTAAGCTTTTTTACAAGCTATTAAGAGCGAAAATTAAAACAACGACTTTATTTTAAACAGCGAAAAAGAATTTATTTCTTGAGCTTCACAAGCGCAACTAACTTTTCAAAAAACAGAAAATTCCATAAAAGGCAAAAATATAAATTACAAAATAAGATCATATTAAAATCATATATTAAAATATTTTATAAACCGTTAGGTCAAAATACAAAAATATGTTGTTCGATTTGAAATATATAAGAATTCAAGGGCAAAGAATTTCTTGCGTATAACAATACACAAATTTACGCACAATAATTATTTATATTAAAGATCGCAGTAAATAAATGGTAGCTGCAGACAGTACATATCGATTTACATCATTACTGCAGTCGAAAACAATGTTAGCTAAAAACCATACACATATCGATATACATGTTTACTGCAGTCGCGACTAGTAAATGTGTAAGTACGTCTGTTGGTATCGATAGTGTTGATGGCGTGACTAAAATAAAAGTGCTGGAAGCGTGACTACTACGAACAGGTACTATATTTATATAGAGATATATTGTAACCATTCACGTTACTTAAAAAACCCACTCCAGAATTTTCTCAAAAAATCTATTTTCAAAAGCCTTACTTTTTCAAGTTTTTCTCAATTTCGGTTATTATGTCAGATATCCTGCTATAACAGTTCAATTAAGTACTATTTATTCTACCATTTCTATATAGTGGTATATTGGAACCACTCAGGTTACTTAAGAAATTCTCTCGAGAATTTTCTCAAAAAATTTATTTTCAAATTTCTAAAATTTTCCTTTTTTCAATCTATCTCTATTTGGGTAATTATCTCGGATATCCTACTATAACAGTTCCATTAGGTACTCATTAGGCTACCATATCTATATAGTGGTATATTGGAAGCATTCGCGTTACTTAAGAAATCCTCTCCAGAATTGCCTCAAAAATCAATTTTATTATTCTTTTATGAATTAGATAGTGATTAACAGAGCTCTGTTAACTGTTAATTTGGCCCTGTTAAAAAATGTGGTTTTTGTTTTCGCTAGTTTAATTCGAATTCATATTCACACACAAAAAAAAATTGAAGAATTAAATATTTTCTTTAAAAATTTTAATATAGAAAAATTTAGAATTTTCTCTTGATTAAATTTGTTTAATTCAAAAAGCTTTTACATAAATTGTTGAATATATTATATTAAACCAACCATCTTAATATTCTGTAGACAAAAACATCATATTAACATAATTTATTTAAAAATATTTTTTGTTCTTAAAAAAGATTGGAAAAAATATTTTTAGTTTTATAATCTAGAATATTATGTTGGTCGTTCACACACACCAACTTTTCAGTTTTCACTTGATTGAGTGCCAAAAAAATCTACTTTGATTTTCACAAATTTCACATGAAACGTAAATTCGTGTGTAGCAAAAAAGCAAAAATTTTGAGTAATCGAGAAAAAACGATAATTAAAATTTATGTTTATTTGACTCAGAAAATGAAAATGTGGGAATTATAAAAGAAAATCGCACACAAATGTCTTTAAGCAAATGAAAGTTTTCATATTTCTTTTCTGTAAATTTTCAATAGCTAAATTGTATTAATGAAAGTAACATTCATTCATCCCATCCACAGAAATTTATTATCTTCAAATTAACATAAAACATGTAAAAGATTTTCTAAAAACTATTTTCTGTAATTAATATTCAAATGCCAGAGCAACCTACTAGTCTAGATTTAAATGTAATAGAAATTCATTGAACATGCTAAACAGTATGTATCCGATCAGATACGATACGTTAGATAGATAAAAGGTAGAAAACGAAAAGAATTTTACATTATTTTAAGTGTAAAGATTGCCCTGACTAAAGTAGTTTTAATTTCAAACATGTGATGCTATAAACACAATCACGGCTACAGGCTAAGGGCTACAACCTGTCAAAATTGGAATACACGCATTCAAATGAAAATACATTTTTTAGCATCTACACAGCCACACGACTACCGAGTACATGAGCTCTTAATCAATTGTGAATCGGAGCAATATATATATATCATTTGAAAGGTATTTTCAGTAGCTCTTGTTTGATACCAAAAAAAGTTAATATCGAATATAACCTTCTAAAGTTATACCGTATAGTTCTTGAAATTTAAAAAGCCTATAACTCTCATACTATAAGAGATCACACCAAAATCTTTCTATAAGAATTTTTTGATTTAGACATACTATCTGGTACAGAAAACCGTTGATATCGGAGGTTAATTACCAAAATGAATTTATGTTATTTCTATCAAAATATAAATTGTTATTTTGTCCATCTTATAAACGCGATATTGGTACCACTCATAACAGCTGTATCGGAATGTAGCTGCCGTCTCAAATGTAGCTGCCGTCTTAAAAATAATTAATTAGCTGACTACGAGGCGACGAAAGCAGCCAACGATTTCTGTAGTCGGTGTTCGTGTAGTCTGCTTCCGTGATTGTGTTTACATTATTAGAGGGCTACGATGGTTACTATTTTGAAATGAAAATGTCTTTATTGTTTTTCGAAATATTCCTTTTGATGATCAATACATTTTTGCATTCATTAAAATTATTTCTCTCAGCTAATTTCAAACTTTGCCAGATTTAACCTACTGAAATTAGTATTGCCAGTACTTACTTACTTAATTCACCTATATTTACAACCTGTTAAGGTCAACAGACGATTATATTTTATATATTCTCCAATTTCGTAGTCCAAGCTTTGAAAGATTTTCTTCTACTTGGTCTTTCCATCGAAGTTTCGGACGTCCTCTTCTACGAGTTCCCTCGGCATCATTTTCCAACACTTTTCTTGCTGGAGTATTTTCATCTATATCCACGACATGTCCTAGCCAATGCAGCCGTTGCTTAGAATTACTTTCTGAGTCGATTTTGCGATGTCTGGCCGGCTGGCTGGACCCCAATGTAAACCATGTAACCATGTATAGCTTAAATATATCAGTTTTGAGAAAATAATTGTATGATGGCAAAACTTAGCAAATATTTGTCTTTAACTGGAAAAAGAACACCATTGACCTTAATGGTGAAGGTATCGTATGGTCGGGCATTTTCATTGATTCCTTTTCAATACTTGAAAAGACGGCAGCCACCTCGCGCAATGTGCGTCCCAGGATATCACTGTTATCGGCAACGCAAGTAGCATGTGTTTTCTGTTAAAAATTTTCTCAGTTGTGTTAACTGCAGCATCTCGCAAGATTTTCTCTAACACAATATTAATAGGTCTCCGACTCCTAATGCCGTTCTCAACTCAACTCAGTTTGGTCGTCGTCTGCCAGTCGAACCAACTTTCACTTAACCAAAAAATTTTAATAATGCTTCCAAAATAGGAAACATTTCTGAATATCTTGCTAAAAAAGATAAGTTTTGTGATATAGATTTTAATTCTAAATTTAATATTCGTATTCCAGTTTATGCAAAATTATCATGTAGTAGTGTGCCAAATATAAAAGCGTCATCTCCAACTATTCCTACGAACTTTGTGATACAACAAAGTTAAAGAAACTTTATTTATCTAAACGATGAATGTTCAATGTTCATACAATAAAATTAATTTAAATTTGAATAGGTAAATGTAATTTTCTTTGTTGTTTTCTGGCTAGACAATTGGGACCGATATAAACATCAAGACTGATTAGTCACATGTGATCGATATATACATCAAGACTGACTAGTCACCTGTGACCGATATCTACATCACCGTTGATGACTAAAAACTATTTGAATGGCGGTTCGGATATATGTACATATCTGGAGCCAGAATGATGCATGTGTAAGAAAGAGATGAAAGAGATCACATGTATATAAAAGTTTCGGTCAGCTTTTTCATATTTGCCTTAATTAAGTGATAGAAACATGTGACTGATATAATAGTCATCAGTGCCAGTCAAATGACCGACCATGTTCTTGTAGGGATGCCAAACTCAGACATTGCTTTAAAAAACTTCGTTCGTAATGGGCTAGTAATGCCAGTACCTGACACATAAACAGTACGCCTCGGAAACCTTATACATTTAACCAAAATCTAGTTGTGGTTTTCTTTCAACTACTGCAAAGGATTTAACAGATAATTTTCCCATATAAAAATGTTTTCCGTTCCCCTTCTTTATCGAATCGAGACACATGGCATCAGCAACCCAACCGTTAAGTAACCGTTAAGCCAACAAGATTTTTAATTATTTTGCTTCTTTGTTGTTTTTTTTTTGTTTTTGTTTTTTTTTTGAGCTAAGAATTTAAACTAATTTGTATATGAAATAAAACAGAAAAACCACAAAAAATGACTATAAAGAATTAAGGGGTCTTTAATGTACAATATAAAATCGTTAGTAGTATTAAGACTTCTCTAAATATAGTTAAATGACATAATAAAAAATGAAAAAAACAAACAATTAAATAAGAATAATGTCTGTTTTATAGTTCGCAGGCAAGATATTTTTCAAACCCAGCTCGAATTTGTTTGTATACGAGAAGATCAAGCTGTCAATAAGCCTCAAATTTTTTAGTCATATGAATGTTTTTATTTCCATTTCTATACTCTGCCCTACTGTATGTAAGAAAAGTATAATAAGTTAATGATGATGTTTGTAACACTCAGAAATGAAGGAGTAGAATAGTAAATAACATTCTTTTTCTTAAATCGTTTTTAAAGAATTTATTTATATCGTAATATGAAATACAAAAGGGTGTAACTATACTTTTAGCTTTATTATAGGAATATACCGGTATGTGTTTTCAAACCGACCGATCGATTTTATTATATATTTTTGAATGTGTGTGAAGTTAAATTTGAAATTTAAAACTGTAGACACAAACAAATGTTTTTAACAGAGCTGTATTGTGTAGTTAACATAGCTATGTTAAGAACCTAAGGGGAATACACAGAGAATTCGAATTCCTAGTTAACCAGGCAACGTGGGATGGCAAATGGGGTATCAGATTGTAGACGAGGATGTTATCCATGGATACCCATAGTCAGAATCTATAACAGAGTGAGTTGGTAGGCGCTATTAACAGTTTTCCAAAATATCAAATGTGAGATTATGCTAAGGGAGGATTGCAGATTCCCAGGAAACAAGACAACGTGGGCTGACAAATGTGGTATCGGGTTGTAGCTAAGGATGTTTCCTATGAGCAACTATAGTCAGAACCTCTAACAAAGCGAGTTGCTAGGAGTTATTAGTATTTTTTCAAAAAAATTCATATGTAAGATTATACTAAAGAAGGATTCCAGATTTCTAGGAAACTAGGTAACGTGGGCGGACAAATGAGGTATCGAGGGGTAGCTGAGAATGTTTTCTATAAGGCTCCATAGTTAAAATATCTAACAGAGCTAGTAAGTAGGAGTTATTGAGAATTTTCAAAAATTTCATATGTAGAATTATGTTAAGGGAGAATTCCAGATTCCTTCGAAACAAGGCAACATGGGCGGACAAATGAGGTATTGGGAAGTAGTTGAGTATGTTTTCTATAGGGCTCCATAGTCAGAATAGCAAGCAGAGCGAGTTAGTATTAGCTATTGAGAATTTTCAAAAATTTCATATGTGGGATTATGTTAAGGGAGGTTCCTGATTCGTTGGAAAGAAGGCAACGTTGGCGGACCCTTCGGTTGTATATAGGGCTCCATAGTCAGAATATCTAACAGAGCGAGTTGGTAGGAGTTATTGATTTAATATGTGGGATTACGTTAAGGGAGGATTCCAGATTCCTAGGAAACAAATTTAACTTCACAAACATATTCAGTGCCCTGTGAGGATTGATATGTCGCGATATTGAGACCAAGACTGCAGAACGCTTACGTTCGTAAGTTGGCCAAGTTAGTCTTGAGACTGATCAGGTTGTTTCTGTGGACCAGTTGGTCTGCGCGGACCTAAAAAGAAACTGCATAATGAGCAATTTACAGGCTGATAGCGGGATGATGAGAGCAAGTTTTGCTTGATTATCCGCAAAAGTGTTACATTTTACATTTTTGTGGCCACGTACCCACGACAGTTCAATATTGGAATGTCTCGCCGTCTCATGTAGGGATGCCCGGCATTCCCGACTAAGAACGGATGTCTTAATGACCGAAGATAGAGAGTGAATGGCGGCAAGACTTTCCGTACAAAAAGGAATATCTCTGTGGGATGAAAAAGCCCACATCCACTCCATTATTCGAACTGGATCCTTACGTATATATCTCCAGGGTGTCAACTCTAGAGTCGATTTGGGCACCTGAGATATCAGATGAAGCAACGTTTCGAAGTTTTAAGTTGCTTTTGTCAGAAGAATTTTTATGGAAAGCTATTGTGAAATATTAACTGATTTCTAAAAAATATTAGTGCAGTTATTTTTGTTTATATAAGTAATATTTCTTTTAAATTTCATCAGAATATATTGAAATTTGTGGTCAAATCTCTTAAAATTCCTATAAATGAGATAAGAGAGGTATCCGAAATACGACTGATTTTGTCCATTTTCAATAAAATTCCGATAAATAAGGTGTGAGAGGTTTCTAAAATAACATTTTGGCCAATTTTAATTTTAAATTTGTGGCCAAATCTTAATTCCACAATGTTGGTTTTACGGGTTCTAGTAGATAAAATATAATTGGAGGAGTTTAGTCTGCTCATCCGCCGTCGTGTTGGTGCACCTGCTAGAACGTGGAGAAGGTAAATTGATGCGGAGTTACAAGCAGCAAACTATTCATGGAATGATGTATGCCTAACATCTCGCAATAGAATTCGATATAAAATAATGGTTGAGGTCCTATGCTCCACTGGGAGTCAAGGATAACAGAAGAAGAAGTAAGCAGACTTTAATTTTGACTAAAAACTTTAGGTACATGGAATGCCAGTCTGTAGACATGCTTAAATTAACGCTCTAGTGATTCATAGTCGACTGGTTTATTTAAAGCGGTCTCCGAGATATTGTGACTTTTATGGTTTAAGGTTATTTTGATAAATATTGTAAAGCACACCTTGGATATCTTTTATTTCCTTATTATTATGAGAAAATATTTATAGAATTCTGCTCAAATTTTCAATATAATGCTTGATAACTATTTGTGTCGTATGGTATTATAGAGTCGTTCTTACGCATTACTCGTTTTATTTTCTAAGAGCGAGTGAATGAATAATAATGTAAACAAAAGACTACATTTATATTCAATTAGATTCTTTGGGCATATTATTAATTCTGAGATTAGGTACCGACTAATTTCGTCATAATTCACAAATTTAGACAACAAAGTCATAGTAGCAATATCTTGAAAACTGGCAATGAAGTTTTGAAAATGTTAACAAATTTGAAAGTAAAAGGTATTGAAACCCAAAGTAAAAGGTATTGAAACCCAAAAATTTCGCGCTTGATCAAGTAAATCTATTGAATGTAGAAAAAATGTAATAAATCTTAAAAATTCTAGTAGTAATTACTAAAAACGATTACTTTTTATTGACTAAATTTAAATTTGTGATAACACTCAAATGTTTGTACAGACATTTTTTAAAATCTTGAACTTTGTCTTAAAACTATAAATAGTTATTTACTCGTACAGTGCGTCGCATAACTATAAATGCCAACATTTTTCTTTAATATTTAAGCATTTTTAATCTCAAGGTATCTCTATCTGTTATTGAGATATGTGATAAAATTCGTGTCCTTTTCAACACGCCTAAGGACATGCAGCAACAAATTAACTTAAGAGTACAGAAATTACAAAGTAAAATATTCCTTATCATCTTAAGACTTATAAGTCTTAAATAGTTGAAATTTATTAAAATATAATTAAATTTACATAGTTTTTTTATACTGGGAAATGGTACTTTTTTTAAGGACCGTTTCAAAACTCACTTCTTAAGTTTAAGAAAATTTTGCTAAAAAAATATTCAAAATTTTAAAATTTTTGATAGTCATGTTAAAATAGACAGATGTGGTAATAACATTCAAAAAAGTTCAGTTTGATGTCTCATGTAGTTTCGGCGTACCTGCGACTTGAAATCCTAAAATTTAGAGAAAAAATAAATTTTTGGACATTATTTAAGTAGATGCATAGTAAATCTTATTTAAGTTTTCTTTTCATAAAGCTTAATCTGAATTTTATTGCCCAGTCATTGTGGAATGTCCACTAGAACTTTCTTTGATATTGGGTGAGCTTAACCCTTTTTTCATCGGGGTCAAAGGTCAAAATTTTGACTTTTAGTGGCAAAAATACGAAATGTTATAATTTAGTGGCGAATTTCGATCAAAATTAATAAAAATAATTATTTTTAAGAATGGTTGTATTGTTTTATTAAAAATATTTTTTTTTAACCCTTAACAGACACGGGGACTAAAATGACTTAAATGAAAGCTGATTTAGTTGTCTTTTACATCCAATTATTGTTATTGCCAAAAACATTTCTTTATTGGTTGAAATTTACCAAAAACCGAAAAAAAACTCCCATTTTTTCCCATACAAATGGGTCCTAGAAATAAATGTCTTGTGCGCCACCTCTGGACATTGGCCTAGAAAAGCAAAAATTTTTTTCTAAGCATCTTAGGATGTAGAGCGTCGATTTTTAACCAAGGCGTATCGAATTTCAATAAAAGTTGTTTTTCGCTCCATCCTAGACCACATTTGACTCCAGCTCCTTCCCATATACGGCCCAACGACGGAAATGTCTTAAGTACAAAATTGAGATTTTTACTTTATTGTTAAAAAAAAAACATTTATTTTAAGATAATGTAATAAATTTTTAAAGAATTAAAAAATTGAAATTTTTCATAATGAAATTTTTTTTTTTTGCTTTGAAGTGCAAATAACTCAGGATCCATTAAACAAATAAAATTTCTTTAAAAGTGACTTAAAGATCATTTATATGGTTTTCTATTCTGTGACTTTTAACAAAATCGAACAATCAGTTCTAAAGATATGATAAAAACTGAGTGTAGTTATAGTTATGCAAAGCACTGTACTAAGTAAGTTAATATGTAAATTTTCTCTTCGTCACACATAAAGTACTCGTTTGCTGCAGACATTTTCTTAAACAACTTTTCCTTACTACTTTTCCTTTACAAAATCGTTTAAATACCACAAAAAAATAGTTTTCTTTCACTTAAAACCCGAAACGAAAATAAAAAAAGTTTAAATCTTTTGGTTGTTGTTAAATTTGTCAATCTATAATCGGGTCTATACTATACTATAGTATAAATGTTTTCTTTTTCAGTTTTTGTGAGAAATAAAACAAAATTATATGGCGGTAGATATGTGTTAAAAAAAATATAGCCGGTTTTCTTTCCTCAGTATATCAAAATTTTTAATACCTTGAAAAAATACTAAGTGCAAACTACGAGTAACTTGTTTGGCAAAACAAAAAAAGATTCGAAAAAAAAATTCTCAGAGCACAAACATCATCAAAAAATAGGGTGTGCGGAAAAATAATGATAATTATGGGATTTTATTATACTCACCACAAAAATATAATCTAAGACGAACGAGCGATGTTCGTTTGTCTGTTTAACCGTCTGTTGTAAATAACGTTGGTATTGAAATTGAGCAAAATCGGGTTAACATTTGACCATAGCTCCCACATAAACAACTTACGGAAAACTACTAAAAAAAATAGGGATTTTCTGTATCTCCGTCAATTGAAAGCACGATAGCGCCTAAACGGAAAATGCAAGAGCAATAAAATTTGACAACAGTATTTCTGATTTCTTGAAAATGTTTGTTATAGCTCCCATATAACCCCGTCCCGGGAATCACTTTAATACTGGTAAATTAAATTAAATTATAATAGCTATGACAACTTATTTTAGAACAAAGGAGTTTTATGCAACCAGTTGTAAGTTTTTCAAACTTTATTGGAATCCGTCCACAATTAACCATAGCTCCCACATAAATCTACCTTCGGAAACCAGTTAAATGCTAATAAATATCAAAATATAGTAGATGTGGTGTTAGAATTCGGTACAGATCAGTTTTTTATAGCTGTCTGACAGCATATATAATTATTTGAGAATCGTTTAACATTTGACCATAACTCTCATATAAATCCTTTCTCGGAAATATCAAGTTATAGTAGCTATGATGCTAAAATTTAGTATTGATCAGCTTTTACTGGCTAACAGGCAGTGTGTAAAATTTTGCGTGAATCGGTGTACATTTAAGAATTACTTTTATGTAATAACCGTTTTTTTAGGTTAGCTCTAGTTTTCGAGATATAGCGTTACAAAGAAGGTTGCGCAATAAGTATTCGCGCAACTCGAAAACTGCTTATTTTCTTGAACTAAGAAAAATATTGAATTTCGTCAACAAAATTATCTTTCAGGAGCACTAATTATTCTATGGAATGTAAGGCATAAACACTTGACTTCATAACAAAGTATAAAGGTCATGTTGCATACAAAAGGCATGACAAGATCGACTTGTCAAACACGCTACATAGTACATTTGAGGAAATTCCACTACTTCGAATTTTGAACGCAGGCCGCTGTTGTAAGAATCTGGTCTGGTAGTCTTTAATATTGATTTTAAAATATGTAATTTTACACGGATCATATGCCGAATCGCGGGCACTGCTACAGTCTACAAGATAGTATGTGAAGGTACTCCACAAGGAGGTGTCTTATATCCTCACCTTTGGAACCTTGTTATAAACAAATTGCTTACTAAATTAGATTCTCTGAGAATCAACACCATCGCATACGAAGATGATGTCGCTATAGCAGTGTCAGGGAAATTTCTTAACACCCTGTCACAGCGTGTTGAAACAGCTATTGACATACTTTACTGTTAAAGTGTTTGTAACGGCCAGGGAGTCAATCCCACTAAAACGGAACTTGTACTTTTCTCTCGGAAATACAAAATACCCACATTTTATACTTTCAAAATTGAATAAGGTTGAACTTGTGCTTACTGACCATGCCAAATATCTTAGGGCCATTCTGGACTCAAAAATGTTCTATAGCCTTTATCCCGCTATTAAGGAGGGAGTTTTGTTTTAAGCTTCCTGATCTATTTAGTATTCTTCAAGCCGAGATATCGGTTATTACAGAGCAGTTAATTGGAAAATATGCGACAGTGATATTTTTTTCTGTTTCGACAGTCAGATGACCATTAAATCCCTATATGGTGCCCATGCGACATCTGTTGTTGCTCGCAAATGCCGGGCATCTCTTACCGAAATCACGAGAAATTGCAACATTAAACTTTTCTGGGTACCCGGGCATAACAACATATCTTTTAACTCCACTACGGACAAACTTGCTAAATCCGTTACTCTCCTTATTCATGAAAACATCAAGTAATTCACCGCTATCCGCCTGCAAATCAGTAATTAACAACCTATTTATGGGTCAGCCCAGAACACTTGGTCCAATTATTACGAGAATATCAGAATATCAAGAGCATCTGATTCCCATTAACACAGATGAAGTAACATTGTTTGCCGTGCCTTTATGCGCACGACCCCAATTTGAAATTGTTTCTAGATCGCAGCTTAATGAATTAAAAAAAAATCGAATTCGATGTAGGTGTAGTTCGATCCATAAAAAAACTTATTGTAACGTATCTTTAGAACCGAATTTTTGACCAATAATAGTAGTATGAACAAAATGTAGTAGGATCGGTGAAGGGGAAACTTCTCCCCCAAGCAAATAAATCGAATTCGATGTAGGTGTAGTTCGATCCATAGAAAAAACTTATTGTAACATATTTTCAGACCGACTTTTTGATCAATGGTAGTAGTTTGAACAAAATGTAGAAGGGTCGGTGCAGGGGAAACTTCTCCCCCAAACATAGAAAAAACTAATTGTAACTTCTCTTCAGAAGAATTAGAGTTAGAGTCATTGAAATGTGAAGAACCGAAATTTGTATCCTTTTAGAGGGTTAGGTTGAACAGAAATATAATCAGCGCAGGGGTATTTACGATTGGCCACGCCCATTTTCACATTGTATACATTTCAGGACGATATCTTTATTGAACTAATTTTGTCAGAATTTTATATAACTGTAGTGGTTTTTGTATGTCATGATCGTGCTATATCACATATGGGCATTTCCTGGAAAAGGTCAACCGCTACCAAAATATTAAAGTTGAAGAAAAAAGACTTTTCTGAGTTAGTTAGTTAATGCATTGGATTTTAAGAATATACCTAATTAAATACATATTACCATTTGTAATTTAAGAAAAGTGGTCTGCAAAGAGCATCTTTGCTTTTTTTTTGGTTTTAGCGTTTTTTATTGACATTTTTCCTTAAGTTATTTCTGAGTGTTACATATCATGTCGTTTGCACTCTTCTTATAGATAAATATACCAACAATAAATATTTAAAAACACCACAGTAGAGATCAAGCAAACTCCGAATAACGGTATAATTCAAAGATTCTTTATACTACATTCTTTGGAATCATTGTCCCGTTCGCGATTAAAAAAAAAATATTTAAAAAAAATAATAATAAGGATAATTAAAAAAACAAAATGCTAAATAAAAGCTTTATATCTCTGCTTAAGTTAAAAAATAATCTCCATTTAATAAACTGACAAAATTCCCAGACTTTTAAAGAAAACCACATACCGAAAAAAATGACTTACATTTTTTGTCCCGTTCGCGATCGCAAGTTTATCGAAAATATTTGGAGAACGTTCATATTTTATAATTTTCTTTTTGTTCTCAAAAATTGTTCTACTGAAATGCTATTAAATATTTATAAAAAGTTAAAAAAAAAAAATTTGAGTTTTCATATTTTTTTTTCAAGTTGAGTGCGTACGAATGTCCCGTTCGCGATCCTGGAAATGCCCATATGTTTAATTTTGTCTTAGTATTTCCTAATCCGGGTCTTTTCTTAATTTTATTTAAATCAAAAAAACCCTAACATTCAGCAAACACACTTGTTAGTTTGGTTTTGTGAACAGAAAAAGTCATTTAGTTAATATTTAATTGTAGACTCGAAAACATTTCCAACATTCATGTCCTAAATCAACGAGAAAATTTCAAATAACAAAAAAAATAAAAGAATAAAAATTTAATTTATAAAAAATAACGAAAGATTTATGTGTTTTCAAATAATTAAAATTAATGTAAAAATTAAAGATATCAAAATATATTTCATTTAATTACAAATGATTTAAAAATAATATTAAAAAAATAATATTGAAAAATAAAAGAAAATAAAAGTGTAATTTCGAATAAGAATAGTTCTCAATTCTTAATTCTATACCCCTATAAGTGGGTATACGTAATCGAAAGTCGTATCCATATTGCGTTAATCTTATTGAAACGGTTTTACTTTTTATGTAATTTTATTTAAAAAGTCATTAAAGCGTTTCGGGAAAATAACGAAATTTTGTTTTGTTTTTTTGAGAAATAAAAATAAAAATCTCTGAACCAAAAAAAAATTTTATAGCAGTAATTTCATTTTTCAAAATTGTGCGTTTTTTCCTAAAAAGAATCAATTATTTTTTTCTTCATTTCATTATCAAGGTCGGCAACTAATAAAGCTCAAGTAATTTTAGAAGGAGTGTTCCGAATAAAATTTCCATTTGTTTTGGGTTAAATACAACTTACAACGTGCTATAAAAAAAAATTAAAAAAATGCAAAAATGTATTGAAATATTGTACAAATTAATTTGAAAATATTGACATGTAAGGGCGGGTCAAAAGGTCCGTGACTTTTTAAATAAAATGCAGACTTTCATACGTAAATTAATTTGTTTTTCAGCATAGCCTCTTTAGGGATCTATAGGGCTTTCCAATAAGGACTTAACAATTTTTGGTTAGAATAAAACGCAAATCATTTTAAATGATCCATCGGTTTCAATTCTTGAGTTAGCTTGAACTTGTATGGGTGTAAACCAATATACGTAAAATTCACCATAAAGTGGTCGCCACAGAATCGACTGGATCGTTTGCTACGGACGCCGAAAATTAAAGTTTTTTTTTTAATTTAAGACCAGCACTCAGGGGATGACCCTTACTTATGCGATGTATTGTGTTGGAACTAGGAATTTAGGTTATGAGAGGAAGGATAGATGTAGAAGTGTTTGTGGACATTTGATTTGAATTTGCCTATATTCCAACTGGTAGGGAAAACTTACGAACTGTACGACTAAAGAACGAATTTTCTCTCACTATTTTCGTCACTTTGACCAACCCGTTGTCTCACTGGCACGACAGCATCACACAGTTAGTGATTGTCTGTTAGGGCGAGTATAACGACTGAAAATTGAAGTTTTTTTAAACTTAGGACCAGTACTCAGCTACTTATGCAATGGATTGTGTTTGAAATAGGAAAATAGGTTAGAGAGAAAGGATAGATGGAGAAGTGTTTGTGGACATTTGATTTGACAAATATTGCAACTGGCAGGGAAAACTTCTGCGGGGAGCGAATTCCACATACAAACTGTACGGCTAAAGAACGAATTTTCTCTGTAGTGTGTTGTTCGGTCTAACGGCCAAGCGACCTCGAACGAATGAGCTCTAACAGAATGACGTATGTTGCGTAAAAAAGTCCGAGTTTCGGGAACTAGTTCCCTGATTTCGTTAGAGCACATTCGCCCTCTCCTGCACTCGGAGCACAGATGAAGTAACAGTGTTTGCCGTGCTTTTATGCGTTAGCATACAACATTGAGTAATCCGCGCATTAAAATCAACTCTATTCGCACGACCCTTATTCTGAAATTGTTACTGAAACGCCGTTTAATGATTCATTCATGTTTTGTCTCATAGCGCCAACCTCAAGAAGGCTTGGCCTAATTGAATAAATATGAATGGCAAATGTTACTATCATCTGCAGAAGAGAAGTTAGGATTGGAAGTTCGAAGTAGAAGGTCATTTATAAAGATAAGAGATAGAGTAGGAGAAAGAACATAGCCTTGCGGTACAACTCGTATAGTGCGATCTCTAAGGAAGCGCCAACCTCAAGAAGGATTGGCCTACGGTTGAATAAATATGAATGGCAAATATTATTTACTATCATCTGAAAAAGAGTAGATAGGATTGGAAGTTCGAAGTAGAAGATCATTTATAAAGATAAGCGATAGAGTAGGAGAAATAACAGAGCCTTGCGGTACAACTCGTATAGTGCGATCTCTAAGGAAGCTTAATATAAACCGAGAGAGAAGTTATTATCAACGCCAAAGGTAATACGTTTTGATAAAAGTGCTCCGTGCCACCGTAAACCGCCGTGGTATAGCAGGTTAGTCATTCGCCTAGCTTACCAGAGGTCCCAAGTTCGATCCCCGATCAGACCCACTTTTTATAGCTGTCACAGTTTATAATTTAATAGCTTTTAACTGACATTTGTGGCACTTTAGTGATTTCCGGGAGCGGTTTTTATGAAAGCTATAGTCAAATATGGACCGATTCCTATAAAATTTGACATACTGACCAAACTTCTCTGTTCCAAATAATAAATGTGATTGCCGGGGCAGGGTTATATGGGAGCTCTAACTAAATGTGAACTGATTTCGCCCATTTATCAAAAATACTTTTGTCTCTCTAGCTCTTGTAATTATGGAGCTATTGCGCTTTTATCTGACGGACAGACGGACATAAACCACCTTAAGTTTTTTATGTGGGAGCTATGGTCAAATTGTGATCGATTGTGACAAAATTTTGCACACTGGCTGGCATTGACATAAGACTTCCTTGTGCTAAATTTGTTTGCTGTTTTCATAAGCGTTTTGTATGGGAGCTATGGCTAAATGTGAACTGATTTTAATGAAATGCTGCCTAGGGCAGCATGTTAACTTCTATATACCAAATTTTATCATCATAGCTATTAAATTTTGTTATTTATTAGCAAATAAGCGATTAGCCTAGGCGAGGTTATACGGGAGCTATGGTCAAATGTTAACCGATTTTGCCCAATTTCAATACCCAATTTCTCAGAAATGAAGAATGTTTTTGCTAAGTTTCAGTAAGCTAGCCCCTTTCGTTTAGGCGTTATCGTGATTTCAACAGACAGAAGGACAGACAGACGGACATCGCTCAATTGTCTTAGAATTTCAGAAGGATTCAGAATATATATCGCTTTTGATTTTTGCTCCAATACTAAGGAAATTACAAACGGAATGGCAATCTCAATATACCCCTCATTCTTTTTGATGGTGGGTATAAAAATAGTTAAATTTTCTGTTCGGATAATTGAACACTGGGACGACATGGGTTAATGATTTTAAATTGTTGGTATCGGATAACCTAAAAAAACTAAAGTGATGAAATTAAATATTATTTGTTGCACTATAGATAAGTTTAAACCGAAATAGCAAATGCTTATTTTATTCGGATCACTCTTAACGTTCATTTATTCATCGTTATTTAATTTTATTTTAGTTTTTTGTTTTGTTTTTGTTCTTTGTACGTGTATGTTTATTTAATCGTATTTAGTTGTACAATTCATTTTCCTTTCAACCTACAAAAAAAATGTTTGAAAATTTTGTGTGCTTTTGGTTTATTAGTATTTCCGCGTCATGCTTAAATAGTTATAGTCTTTTTCTATTTTCTAATTTTTCATTTGTAAAAGAATTATACAAACCAAGCAGTCTACATTTCTTTTTTTATTTATAAAAGAAAACATGACTTCTAAATTGTCCATCATATGTGAAAATTAATAGTTTTTCTTTTGAACCTACTCGTGTTCTAGTGATTGGTGATTCCAATGAAAAGTGAAAAATTATTGCAAGAAATAAACGCGTAATGCCAGCACGCATTTTGGAAATAAAACAATAAAACTTATTTGGATTAGTAACATTTTTATTGGTAAGAGAATATAATACTTTACTAAATTTGTTATCATTTAATTTACATCGATATCTTTGTGGGTTTTTTAAAATCGTTATTATAGTCAATCAAGCTTTACTATTGTTATGAACCTCCGGTTAGTCTAGGTTTACAGCTGGGGTATAACTTAGTCGCCTCTAGAGTCCTTAAAAAAATAAATAATAACACTTATTTGATTATTTTCAAATATCTAACTTAATTCTTTTTTATACTCTTTTTACTTTTTTTGTTTTAAACTTTAAAAACACCTAAGAACTTAATTTTATTGAGACGAAACGTCTCTTGAAGAGAGTGTTGGCAAGCCTTGACCAGCTTCATTTATGTTTTCTTCCGGAAACAAGCTAGCTTTTTCCTAGCTTTGATCTAACCAAAATGTCCCTATATAATTCCGAGAGTGATCTTCCAGATCATCTAAAGCTCTTAGAAAATTAACTCGTTCAATCGACTTAATTTATGAGTTTTAAATAAAAAAAAATTAAAAACTAATTTGCATATTTTGACCGTGAGTTTATTTGATATTTTAACTTTAAAGTTGTTTAAAAATATTTTGACTTGAAATAAAATAATTTATAACACTGCACAGTGGCATGGTTTAAAAATAGAATGTAAATAGTTCTGTAACTTCTAAACCGCGGATTTGAAAAAAAAAAAAATTTAGATATAGCAGAAGTGTTGGGGAGCTTAAGTTTTGAACCTGGAAAGCCTAGATTGTATTGGGGCGGCACAATCAGCCGACCTAGTATGATTTTTTATTTTTCAATCGGTTGGGAAGTGACAATTATATATCGTTTTAAGTGATTTATAAGTTCGAGGTGTCCTACTTTGGGGGCTTCAAAAAATTCACCGACCGCCACTTCAGAGATCTACAACCACCCTCGAACACGCACAACGCAGAGAGGGAGTTTCGCGTAACCATCAACGCTGCAGAAACTCGCTTCATCCCTGCTGGTAGAATACCCGTGCTTCCCAGCAGAAGCAGTGGGATTAGCAGATGAGCGTGATGCGATCAGCAATACCAACCCTGATGATCCCAGGATCGTCCAGCTGAACCGTGATATCAGCAGGTTGGTAAATGAGGACAAACGAAACCGTTGGTTTGACCACCTGAAGAACAGCAACCTTGGCGTATAAGTAAGTTGTGGTCCACTGTTCTCTCTCGAACCCTATGAAAAAGGATGATCGAGTGGCGATTAAGTTTGCCGATAACACCATATCCGATGCGAAAGCGTGCTCACGTGCTTTTAGCCGAGGCTAAAAGGAGTATTGTTCGGAAACTGCATGATCTCCCAGTCTCAGACCCACCACAACTTTTTACGCCAGCGGAAGTTGCAAAGGCTATTCGTACAGCTAAGCCTTTAAATGCAATTGGCCCTAACGAAATTTCCATGCTGATGCTAAAACACCTAGGCGAGTGGGTAGTCGAGTTCTTGACAGGTGTCATAAATCTGTCTATGACCAGCCTCACTATACCGATGTCTGGAAAGTGGGTAGTGTGATCACAATATTAAAACCTGGGAAACCCGCGAATGAAGGATCATCGTACAGATCGATATCCCTCCTGTCACCAGTCCCGAAAACACTCGAGGCTCTACTCCTCCCCCAGCTAATAAGCCAACACGAGCATGAATTCCGCAAATTGCACTCAGATCGCACAAGGCTTAAACCAGCAGACCCCTTGTGAAAGAACGGTCCTTGTGGCGCTTGACTTGTCAAAAGCCTTTGACACCGTAAGCCATGCTACCCTCTTCCAGGTAAGCCATGCTACCCTCTTCCAGGTCATCCTGCTGTCCACAATGCCAACAAATTTGAAGAGATAAATAGTAAATTTTCTGAGTGGTCGTCAGTCGTTCGTAGAGTTTAGAGACCAACGCTCAAAACACCGTAGAGTTAAACAGGGAGTTCCTCAGGGCGGAGTCCTGTCGCCACTCCTATTTAACTTCTACCTCTCTAAACTTCCAGCTCCACCGCAAGGCCTTGAAGTGATATCATATGCGGAAGACTGCACGATAATAGCAACTGGCCATAATGTGGAAGACCTATGCGGTAAGGTGAATCATTTTCTCGGTATCATATACAATTTCTTCACTGAACGTTATCTGAAGATACAAACAACTAAATCCTCAGCGACACTATTTACCACCTGGACAAAAGAAGTAAGCCTACAACTTGGCGTCGAGATCGATGGTGTACTAATTCCGACAGTGTACCAATTCCGACAGCCTTTTTACTTCGTCAGCACATGCCACAACTGTCGTGCATAAATTACGATGTAGAAACAAGGACCTTAAAGCACGAGCCGGCAGTATTTGGGGAATGGACAAAGAAACCTTGCTGTTTAACTATAAAGCGATTAGTCGGTCAGTAGCAAATTATGCTGCTCCGGTGTGGTCAGCGTCGCTTACTAATACTCAGTGGCGAAATATTCAATGCTGTCAAAATGCAGACCTAAAACTATAACAAGATGCCTACAAATTACCTCACCACATCATCTTTATGAGGAAACAAAGATCCATCTAGTAAAGGAACACAATATTATGCTATCTCAGCAGCTCTTTTGGGATGTCATCGGCGAAATTATCCAAACTTTAACATAACACAGTTGGCATCATCCGCAAGAAATGTCGGAAAAGATCTTCGCATGTGTGAGGATAGCATACGAAGATACGTACTTGATCATTTATATCATATCTCGTACATAGCAGCATTAAACAACATTCATAAAGGCGCCACCAATTGCGCGATTTGAGGTTATTTAAGTGTATTTTAGGTAGAATTTAGGCTGTTTCCGTAAGTTTTTTGTATGGGAGCTATGGACAAATGTGAACCGATTTTGCCCGATTTCAATACCAAAATTTTTCAAGAAATGAAGAATATTTATGCCAAATTTCAGTGACCTATATCCTTTCGTTAAGGTTTTATCGTGCCGACAACAGACAGACAAACGGACATCGCTCAATCGTCTTAGAATTTCATAAGGATTCAGAATATACTTCAATTTTAGTTTTTGAGCCAATATTAAGGAAATTACAAACGGAATGACAATCTCAATATACCCCCCATTCTTTTTGATGGTGGGTATAAAAATACCCTAAAATATAGGGGCCTACATAGCCATTAGTGGGAACGGTTCATTCAATTTCCCTCAATGAGAAATGTAAAAGAACTAATAATTTAAATTGAAGTTTTTTGCTAAATAATCTGTAAAACAATACATTCATAAATGTTTATATTCGAGAATCTTGTAAATTATAGTATCTATTTCTAACCAATAAATTTTTAAAATTTTTTCGTATTTGTTTCAAAAGATGTGATTAACCACAAAATTGATTAACCGCAAATTGTTTAGTGATATGTTGGCTTAGAAAGCTAGACAAAACCGCAGATGTGCTACTACAGATAGTTTACATTTATGTAAAATCTCTGAACTTTTAAAATTCCTTATACAATTTTAAAAATTATGTATAAAAAAAATATTGAAAAAAAGTAATAAATTTTCCTGTTTTCTTTTGAAGTATTTTTTTTATCAATTTAAATCCAATAAAATTTGTGTTTTTTTTTATAAAAAAAAATCTTAAAAGACCTTCAACTTTATCATTGTTTTTGTCAATGAATGAATTTAAATATATAATTTTGAATGTTTAAAATGTGTGTTTCTTAGTTTCACTTTTCCCTCCAAAACATTTACTGCAGACAGACGAAATGCGTAATAATTAGGTTCTTGACCTTGGACAATTAATATACCAAAAATCTTAAATATTTGTTTCCTTACAAATTTATATTTTTAAAAAGTTATAATAGTCACAGATAAATATTGTTTTATAAAAAAATTGTGTACCTAATTCTGATGATAACATAGAAATGTATTTTGTAAAGGGTGCAGAAGGGCTAGTAATTATATTTAGTCTTTTGTCATAAAATAATAAAAATATTTTTTTAAAAGATAACGCATGTTATAAATTTTGTTTAAATGATTAATTACACTGTGTTCGATTTTGACAACAAAAGGGAGATCTAGTGACTTAAGACAATTCGAGTTCGGTGAATTCAATGGTGCTAACCTTTTTGCGCAATAAATATTCGTGTAAGTCGAAGTCTGTTTAATATCGGCAACAAAAGTATCTTTCAGGAACACCAATTATTTAATCCGAGCAGTCGTTTTGGAAATAAATTAAAAAAATCACAAAAATTTCCATTTTCAAAAACAATTTTTTTTGCGAACAAAAAAATTTTCAAAATGAATTAAAAAATTGATTTTGTTGTCGAATTTCCATTTTTTTTACTTATATATATATATATATATATATATATATATATATATATATATATATAGGATGCCACACTAATCGACCAGACCGAACGTAGAATATTCTAGACAGACTAACGGACAATTTGGACAATTTTGGACGACAAAACTGCAAAAGATGCACTCAATTTGGTTTTAGGCAGTCGTTGATTAAGCACAAGTCAGAACACACGCGCAGACAACTTAACGCGAACTTAAGAACTTTAACTTTTAACTTTTGAATTCAATTAATAAAAACATTCTTAATTTTATGCTACAATTAAAAAACTGTTTCATTGTTTTATTCGCCAAAATAAACAGCCATCCCATATATATATATATATATATATATATATATATATATATATAATTCCCCGACAACATTCCAATTGGAACAAGGGGTACTCCTCTCAGACAATGAGCTGCATCTGATTCTATTTTTTGACTCATTGAAAGGGACCTACATACGTTTTAACGCCGGCTCCGAACGGCAAATGCATTAGCTAGTTTTATATAGCCTAATACTCAATAACCAGTGGCTAGCTCAGTTATGAGGTGAACCGCAGCTTTTTTGGAAAATTTATATTTTTTTCAAGTGGGTCTGGCCGGGGATTGAACTTGGGACCTATGTATGCTAGGCGAATGACTAACCTGCTATACCACGGCTTTACTTAGTTCAAGAAAATAAATACTTTTCGAGTTACGCGGATGTTTATTGCATAACCTCCTTCATTTTTTTATAACGCTATAATTCGAAAACTTGAGCTTACCCAAAAATACCGGTTAGTACCATTGAATTCAGCGTACCACAGTGTCTTACGGACGCTTTTTATATCCTTCACCACCATAGGTGGAAAGGGTATTATAAGTTTGTGCTGATGTATGTAACGCGTAGAAATATATGTCTTAGACCAACCTTTAAGTATACCAATAGGCTTAGAATCACTTTCTGAGTCGATTTAGCGATGAGATACTTTGATGAAATTTGGTACAGATCATTTTTTTTTGATAATTGGCTATTGAAATTCGTCAAAATCGTTCCATTATTTATGGTACCTCCCATAGGACCTACTTCCCGGAATTGATATATTGGCCACAAATATAAATAATTTTTCATGAAATTTAAAACAAATACTGTAAACTAAAATCACTGTACCAAATTTCGTTGAAAGCGGTCCACATTTGACCATAGCTCCCATACAAAGTCTTCTTTAAAAACGCACTAAATGAGACAAAATCACAAAAACGTTCGTAAATCTAAAGATAATGAGAATTTCAAGTTATATTTTTGCACATATAATTTTTGTAACAACTGTAATCAATTTGCTAAATTTCGAGATAATCGGTGCACATTTGACCCTAGCTCTCATATAAGTCCAAATGACGGAAACTGCCTAAATATATAAGTTTTGAGAAAATGTTTTAAAAAAAGGAAAAAATCTTTCCGATCGGACCAAATTGGCGAATGTTATACGGAACCAAATGTTTTACATACTCGAGGTGGGCAACTTTGGCCCACAGTAGAGCCCACTGTGCTACCGACAGATATATTCATTGATCTAAAAGCCCAACACCTCTTCTATTGAAGTTCGAAATTTCGTCAAAATCCGCCTAGTAGTTTAGAAATTGCAGAGTTACTACCACTGTGCACTATTAACTTTATATGAACACATTACTCTCCAATACTCCAATATTCAGGCATAGTTTTCAGAGCTTTTAAAGACTATGTACTAAAGCTTGATATACGTGTTTAATATCATTGGATCGGGAAAGATCAGGACATTAAGACCAAGTAAAAATCTTTCTTTTTACACTTTGTATCGTAAAACAAAAAAATATTATTTTTCTACTTTTTTAAGGAAAATAATTTCAATATTTGATATTATGCAGAAATGATATGGATAAAGGTGTAACAATGAAATTTTGTAGTTATGTAGACCAATAAGATCTAAAAGCATTAGATTAAAAAAAATTGCAAATTTTAACTGAAAAAATTCCCCAATTCCCAACTCGGGAAAAATGGGTTTCAAAAAATGAGTTTTTTTTTACGAAAATGGCAACACTGACTCTATTTGCAGCGCGTTTCAGAAAAAAACTTTTTTAACCAATAACAGATATGTCAGAAAATAAAAACGTAATAATTTTTTTCAAATCGGTGCTTTGCCTTTTGAGAAACGTTTGTTTAAACTAAATTTTTTACAAATTGGCATTTTTTGGAGAGGGTATGTGCGAGGACCAAAAGTCCAATTGACAACAAATTTGTTTTATACGCATTCTGATAATGCTTTCTGTTAAAAACTTTAAATATCTTTTTATGTTTCTTAAGAAAATATTTTTTTTATTAGTAAAAAAAGTAGCTATCTTTTAGGGAAAAACTCAAAAAATAGCTATATATTTTTATGTTTCAACTTTGAATATTTTTAACTTTAAAACGATAGAAGATGTCTATAGTCAACTTACACAAAAATTATTTAGAATTTTATTAAGAATTTAAGGAATATTCTTAAAAAAATGTTTGGTCCTCAGATTCGTCCAGCAGATCAAAAAGCTTACAAAAATAGGTAAAAATTCAACCCAAAAATTCCTTTTTACCCAAAGGAGATAACCTACACATGTAAGCGTATTTTTTGTAGATACTCTCAAGGACAACTTAAATTTAAAATTTCTTTTCAATCCATCCATAAATGGATTTTTGGCGACTTTTTAAAAAAGTCGAACACCCGAGGTGACCAACTTTGAAGGTCCATCAATCACTCTCCCGACCCCTCATGGACCAGTGTTTTTGAAAATTAACTGCGCCTTGACTACCATCGTGCCAAATTTCATTCAAATATCTTAAGTCGTTCAAAAGTTACAGAATTATTTCCAAAAAAAAGCGTCCGTAAACCACTGTGCGTACTTGATTTATCTTTACCTTTTGTCGGGTTTTCAAACAGCACAGTGGTATTGTTTAAAGCAGCGAAGTAGGCCGGGCAAACAGCAACAGATATTATTTATTGATAGGTTTTATGGGCAAACAACATTAAATTTTTAAGTGACACGCAATTTATTGAATTGTTTCAGTAAATAGTGGCAATAAAATATTAAAAGCTATGTAGACCATTCCTACTTAAATTATAAATTCTTGTGATAAGAAACAAATTTTATACAAAGTTTTTTTTAATATGATAAATTTTTGTTAAAAAAACTCATTTTTTAAGCAATAATTTTAATATTAACAACTTTTGATAGATAATTTTTTGTTATGAATAACTTTTTATTGAAAATGTTTGTTCATATATTGTTAGTATTGCACTTAAACCTGACTATTTAATCAATTTCTTTTCTCACTAAAGAAAATTTACTTATATTCTAAGTTCTACAAAGTTGTAATAATTTATTTTTGATTTGCTTACCTTTTAGATTAGTTCCATATAAATTATATTTGAGATCGATGGCATCATCGTTGTATAAATAAATTATAATAGTTTTGTATTTACATGCATAAATTTATTTATACAGTTCTATTCAGTTGAATATGCCCTACGAAAACAGTTTATAGAAATAATGTTAAAGACAGAGCAAACTTATTTAATACAAATTTAACAAAAATGTTAACAAATTTTAAATTCAAAAAAAATTTAGAATACTCGTTTGCTATATAGTTAATTACACCAATTTAATATCTTCTTAGTAAAATTAATATATAATAGAATCAAAACTGAAAAAATGTTTTTAAAACATTATAATTCGTATTTATTCTGTTTTGAAACCTCGGTATATTGCTTCTGACAATAATGGCCCTTCCTAACCAGCGAAACATAGGTCAAGAAAACATTTTGCATATATCAATAAAGTTGAAGTTGTATCTACGCAAAAACTAATACAAAAATGATCTAATTTTCTCCATCCGATTTCTTTATGTTATCATTTTACTAAAGACGTATTGGGTGGATGTATTTAACTGAATAGCACTGTATATTCTAAACAAAATTTTCTTTAGTTTAAAGTTGTATGTATTTACGTAAATTTGTATTCAAAATGTTTATTTTCTATGACATAAATTATAATGATTTTAGCACCTTTATTTTTTCTAAAAAAAAAATTTGCACAAAAAAGATTTCTTAAAAAAATTATGTATCGGAAATTTTTCTCAAAAAACCTTTAACATATTTTTATATGGAAGATTTTTTTCTACACCATTTTCAATTGTAATTGAGAAATTTTCAAATTGAATTGAGACATTTTAAATTGAAATTGAGAAATATTCAATTGAAATTGAGAAATTTTAATTGAAATTGAGAAATATTAAATTAGAATTGAGAATTTTCAATTGAAATTAAAAAATTTTAAATTGAAATTGAGACTTCAATTGAAATTAAGATATATTCAATTGAAATTCAGAATTTTCAGTTGAGAATGAGAAATTTTCAATTGAAATTGAGAAATTTTCAATTGAAATTGAGAATTTTTTAATTAAAAATAAGAAATTGTAACTTGAAATTGAGAAAACCCCAATTGAAAATGAGAAATTTTCAATTGAAATTGAGAATTTTTAAATTTAAATTGTGAAGTTTTCAATTGAAATTTAAAAAAGCCCAATTGAAAATGAGATTGAAATTTTTAATTAAAATTGAGAAATTTTCAATTAAAATTAAGAATTTTAGAAGTCATAGACGACGTTGGCCAGGCTTTACATGTGATTTTTGTAAAGGTACACATTGGGGTTATCCTAATGTAGCCATCTTTCCATCACCAGTGGCAATACGTTGCAAAAATTACTTCTTTAATTCCCGCTTCTTAGGAAAACAATTTCCTTGCTTTTGAATAAGTGCCAAGGCTTTTAAACGTAGGGAAATGGTTGGTTGTGTGACTTCCAATAATAATACAAGTTCTTTTTGCTTTTAATAACAATCTTGGTCGAATAGTGCTTCCAATTCCTTATTTTCCAACTTTTTTGGCTGATCAGGCCTCTCCTTTTCTTCTGTGTCGAAATTAACACTTTCAGCTTCAGAGTTATCAGCAAAAAATCTTTTTTATAGAAATTTTTATTTCGAAAAATTTTCTACCGATTCATTTTTATATCAAAACATTTTTTAAACAAAAAATTTCATATCAAAAACTTTTTTATAATATTAGCTGTACAACTTTGCTTCCGTCATTTTTCCCCCAAATTCCAGGCTTTATTGTTATTAGCGGGTTTAAATTTATTTCAAAGTATTGTCCATTTTTCGGGCAGAGTACGAATATTGTGTTGAAAAAACTGGTCATCTTTTGTAGGCGATCCACGAATCGATCCAATTTTTTACTTCTTCATAAGAACGGAAGTACTGGTCAGCCAGGCCCTTTTCCATTAATCGAAACAAGTGATAGTCCCAGAAAGCAACGATTGGAGAATACGGTGGGTGAGATAGACTTCCCACTTCAACATTTCCGTGTATGCATTTTCTTATTTTGCAACATGCTTTAAAATCACTTCATCATGTCTTTCGTTGTATGGCGGCCGTTTGTCTTTCAATGCTCATCTCAAACGCCTAAATTGCGTTCGATAACGATCGCCTGTTGCGTTTGATACGAGTCATGATCAAAAATGCTACAATTCTGCATCTTCGAAACCGCCATGCCAGTCTTCGACGTCAAAATCACCACTACCGGCACGTTATTTCACTAATAACAGCCTAACAATAGGCATTTGAGAGCATTCGATGAGCCGCAGCCTTATATTTCGCAAATTACGAGAACTTGGCTCGTAAGCTCGTAAGTTTAATGGAGACTATGTTTATGATTCAACTACAAATCGACTAATATTTCGATGGCGTTATGTTTCAAAATACTTCAGATTAAAGAGTGCTCTAAATAAAATTTGTAGTTGGATTTTCTTAAATAAAAATCAAACCTTTTAATATAAAAACTCTACAAAATACGCAAATATAATACCATATTATACAAAATCATTTAGCATTAAAATGTTTACTTAGTACTCGGGTTTTGCAAAATTATCGACTTTTTTCGGAAACCCTCCCATTAAAGATTTTACAGTTGCTTCTGATACCTTTTTGGAGCATGTGTTCCACCTGCGCTTAAAATCGGACATGTTCTTGGAAATCTTTCCTGTGTTCTTCAATTCCTTTTTTACCAGAGCCCAATACCTTTCCACAGGCCGAAGTTCTGGGCAGTTAGGTGGATTTGCCTCCCGTGGTACAAAAATGACATTATTCTTTAAGTACCACTCAAGTGCCTTTTTTCCATAATGGCATGATGCCAAATCGGGCCAAAAAAATGAAGTCACTCTGTGCTCTCTTAAAAAGGGTAACAACCGTTTTTGTAGGCACTCTTTTATATAAATTTCTGTGCTTATTGTGCCAGATGCCACAAATACTTTACTTCTTTTGCCACAACTGCAAATAGCTTGCCACACGAGAAACTTCTTAGGGAATTTTGTTTGTTTTTTTTGCCGAACATTGGCCCGTTTATCAGCAACATAAAAATCTTGACCAGGAAGTTGAGAAAAGTCTGCCAGTACGTATGTTTCATCATCCATCACACAACAGGTGTATTTTTTTATAAAATCAGACTTCAATTTTTTCGCTCGTTTTTTTGCTTCTAAGTTCTTTATAGCATTGCGATCTGGAACCTTTTGGACTTTGTATGTCTTCAGTCCAGCATAAGCTTTGACTCTATGTGCAAAATTCGTAGAACATTTCACCGTACGAGCTGCTTTTCTTAAAGAAGTGTTAGGCGCTCTTCGAAAGAGTCGCTCGACTTCTTTTGCCTTACCAATATCTGTAGGACCTTTTTTCCTCCCTGATCCAGGTTTTCTTTCAATGCTCAGGTTTTCCTTATACCGTCTGATGGCATTAGTAACCGTTCGAGGGTCAACTTTCAAATTTTTAGCTATTTTTTTAAAAGTCCATGACGGATTTTTTTGAAAAGTTTTAATTATATTTTCACGAACCATTTTGATTGAAATAACTATTGAAAATTAATAATTTCTAAAATAATAGTATCTGACATATCTATAAAAACTAACTTGATCAAAAAATAAATTATTTCTTGCACTATGGATAAGTTTTGTCTAAAATAGTAAATGCATATTTTTTTTAGAACACTCTTTATTGTATGACATCTACGATCTATTTATTTTGACTACGTACCGCTACAGGCATCTGTTGTACATTTGTACACCTAATATGTATGGCTTTGAGAGGGCTAAAATCCGGGAGGTCGTTCCTATAATAATATTAAAATTTTCAACAGTTTAAATTTTTTCAAGACGATAGTTCAAAATGAAAACAAATTTATATATAAAAATTGTGCAATTTTATTGCATTGATTTCTGTTTTATTTGTTTGAAAAATTTTAAAATTGCAAAAAAAAACATTTCTTTGCACATAAACTAAAATGATGCCATTTCGTCATCATCACGTGAATTGACTTATAATATTCTAGATGCCTAAAGTGATTGTTAAATTTAAATATTTTCTTTATTTGCTAAAAATTATGACATAAATGACTTAATGAATAGCTACAAATACAATACATAGTATCGAACTATGAACAAACACTTTCTATACTAAATATTCACTAAATGAAATTTATTATTATTTCATCTTGTTTTGTTTTCCTTTTTCGACACACTAATTCATGGCATTTTTTGGTAAATCTCTTCTATTTTCAGACTATTAGCTCAGCGTTAAAATACAAATTGAAAATAAATATTCAAAATGTTTCGCAATACAGCTCTTTCACAAACCCCCACCTATAAGTTAATATTGGGCTTCGGCTTATGTACACTCGGTGGCGCTATGCTGTATGCCTACTTTAAGGCCCGAGATGATGATGAGGAACAGCAGCAGCAGAATGACAAATCAGCCACAGCAAATGGTAAACAGAGATCGGCACAACCGAAGCCAGTTAAGCAACAGGCACCAAAAGAAGTTAAAATAGAGTTGAAAATAGCAAATGAGTATGTACCGCTGGTGGCGGGTAGACAGGGAGCAAATTTAAAGTCTATAGAGGATAAGACGCTGACAAAAATACATTTTCGGTGAGTATTTGAATTATATTGTTGATTTTGAGAATTAAATGGTTGTCTTAAGAAAAATCTTGAAATGTTATTCAATTTGACTTCGATTTATGTCTTTACTTGGCTATAAAATGATCAAGTTTAAAGTGTGCTCGATTTTGACCGACAAAAGGGAGACATAGTGGGTAAAGATAGATCGAGTACGCTGAATTCAATGGTGCTAACCGGTTAGCTCAAGTTTTTGTGATGTAGCGTTATAAAAAAAAATTGAGTAGGTTGCCCCATAAATATTCGCGTAACTCGAAAATTGTTTATTTTCTAGAACTAAGTAAAAATAGAAATTCGGCAGCAAAATAATCTTTCAGAAAATGTAATTATTTCACTAATTAATTAATAAGTAGTTTAGAATTTTTTTTTTTTTTTTAATTAGATAAATTTCCGTTTTCAAAAATTCAAAAAAATTTTAGTGTTCCTGAAAGATAATTGTTGCCGAATTTTGATTTTTTTACTTAGTTAAAGAAAATAAACAGTTTTCGAGTTACGCGAATATTTATTGAGCAACCTCCACCATTTTTTAAATAACGTTATATCTCGAAGCTAACCTAAAATACGGTTAGTACCATTGAATTCAGCGTACTCGAATTATCTATGCCCACTAGGTCTGTATTTGAGTATACCCTACTGATTAAACCTCACTAGACTTCTGGTTGCCATACCCTTTATAAAGGAATCCAATAATACCTTTTTGAGATAATGAAACTTTATCAACGGCTTTCTACCGACCTCCGCAATCGTATGTTAGAACGGGTTCAATCCAATACACAAACATTGATCTTAAGTCCCACCTTTTAACTAGCCTCTCGTTACCACGGCAGTCGGTTCTTGGTATCGAAACGACTCGGAAATATTAGGATTCCGACCAAGGACTGCCACTTCTGCGATATTAACAATAATATCGCAGTTGCAGCAACAACTAGCCTCTAATTAAGTCCTAAACTTGGTGCGACATAAAGTGATAATCAACTCATGTGTAAACTAGGTTTAAATTTTGATCTTATCAATTCTATATACATTAGCTATATGATCCATCTTGATATATATTATACATTTTTTGTAAAGAGAAGTAACACTCAGGCAAATACTGCCTATACAATTGGATGTATATATCAATTGGGTTACCTGTTGGTGAAAATTAAAATTGCACGTCATGTCTATTTTTAGAACAGTGAAGTAGCGCCAAATGTTGGTATTTTGATGCATTATTAAATCACTTTGCTTTACAGCCAATTTTATTTCTTTGACATCTGCAGTAATTGAAAATTTTAAAAGAAATTTGTAATAACAGATGTTGCCGTGACTGGGTCTCGAACCCAGGCGGAATTTTATATGTTATGCTTAGTAGTCCAAGTGCAAACCAACTAGGCCAGCCACTAAAACAAAAGTATTTCTTCTCAATTATCATAGTTTTGTGAAAAGAAACAGGATCGAAGCTGGGGGTTATGCTCCTCATAAAAAAATACAACTAGACTGTTTTTAGAACAATTTAAAATAGAGTCTTCGAGCTATGTGTAGCCGACATTTTACCGGCAAGCAATGATCGGAGCAAGCGAATTCGCTTAATACATGACACATCTTTTGAAACATTATTAGATATTTTTCAAACACTTTAAACAATTCACGTTGTTTCATCAAAAAGAAGTTGGAACGGAGCAAGGGCGCTCCGTTCTAACTTCTTTCTTACGAAACATTAGAAGTCATCTTCGAACTTTGTACAACCGATATTTTTATACATACATATAAGCTATGTTTAGTAACATAAGTATCTGACCAACGTTTGTTCTACCTCTCACAAAAAAATAATGTTATGTTATCATATATCTTCCTTTTAAAGATATAGTTAGCAAAATCGTAAAATATGAAAAATATTTTTTTTCCTTTTTTTCACTAATAAAAATCTTATAAAATTGATTATTTTCTCCCATTCCAGAGATAAAGATGATTCGAATAAAATATGTGAAATTTCCGGATATCCCGATAATGTTAAAGAAGCTCGTACACTGCTACTCAAGGAGATCGAACGTGCACCCATTGTCAAGGAGGAAATCTATGTGCCCCAAAGTGTATGTGGCAAAATAATGGGTCGTTGTGGTGAGGCAATGCAAGAAATTTGTCGCATTTCATTAGCTAAAGTTTCCATTGATGCCGGCGTACGCAGTGCCAACACAAAACGTATCACTATCACTGGTAATCGTCAACAAGTTAATATTGCTCGTAAACTTATCGAAGACAAGATCGAAGAAGACGAACAGCTAAGAAAATCTGTCGAAGAGTCAGAACAAAAACGTGAACCTCGACGTTCACCCACGAACAGTATGACCTCCAGCATTTACTCATCGCAAACATCGCTCAGCTCACATTTGGCGCCGCGTGAAAAGTTAATGGCCGCCAAGAATGATGATAAGCCCATGGAGGTTTATGTCTCAGCTATTGCATCGCCAGCTAAATTTTGGGTTCAATTAATTGGTCCCCAAACAAAAAAGCTAGATGATTTGGTGGAAAATATGACAGACTATTACAGTGAGTCCAATAATCGGGCTATGCATCAAATACAGGAACCATATTTGGGCCAGATTGTGGCCACGGTATTTAAACATGACAATAAATGGTATCGAGCTGAAGTTGTCGGTATTTTGCCTAATCAATATAACTCCAGCGAAGTTGTATTGGATTTGTATTTTGTCGATTATGGTGATAGTGAATATGTGCTACCTCATGAGATTTTTGAACTACGTACCGATTTTCTAACATTAAGGTAAGTTTATGAAAAGTTTGTTAATAGTGACTTCTAAATTTATTTTTTTTTTGCAGATTCCAAGCTGTTGAATGTTTTTTGGCTAATGTAAAATCAACATTGCCAAATGATCCCGATACTTGGGATCAACAATCGATTGAAGCTTTTGAGGATTATACTCAGGGTAGGTTTTAAATATATTTATATACATTATTTCATGTTTAATGATTAATCAAAATGTATTAATCTAGTGGCCCGTTGGAAGAAGTTAATTTCACGTGTTGTTACCTATAAAGATCGTGTCAAGTCTGCTACTGGCAATTCAGCAGCTCGTGAAGGCTCTCCCATACCGGGTGTGGAAATTTATGAAATGCAAGAAGGTAATTAAATTTTAATTTTTTTTCTTTTGGGCTAGGTTTATGTATTAAAAAGTAATATCAGTATCTGAAAGAATTAAACTACAGAATGGACAAATTTGGGCTTAGGATGTAAATTGTCTGCCAAATTATGAAATGTCAAGAATTGAGCTGTCATCCTTTGACATTTTTTTAGCTACACTTTTAAACAACGAATTCTTCAACAAAATGATCTTTAGTAATGAGGCCCAATTTTCTATTAGGCGGTTATAAAAAGAAAATTATCCTATATGAGGCTCACAAAATCCACAAACAGTCCTCAAAAATCCATTACCGTATGTCATCAAAAGCCCATGACGGTTTGTGGCCAGACGGCATCATCGGCACTACCAAATCTTGATAACAGATTTTTTATGGGCATGATTGGTTAATATTCACATCAGTGACCTTTGGCTTAATCAAGACGTCGCAATATGCCACCTACAGCCGGCCAACCAATTATGTTATTGCGTGAGAAATTTCTTAGTAGCATAATTTATCTATTTGGCGATGTCAATTGGCCGCCTCATTTTAAAAAATCCTGTTAATGTGAACAAACGACAAAATCTGGCGCTCCGAAGTTGCATTGACGAGATAAACGGATTTTTTTTTAACTGAAAAATTTCTATGGAAAAAAATTTACTAAAAAATTTCTTTAGAAAAAAAATTTTTGGAAGAAATTTTTATAAAAAATTTCTTAAGAAAAAATTTGTTTGAAAAATTGTCATAGAATACATTTTTGTGACAATTTTCTTTACAAATTTTGTATAGAAGGAATTTTTTTGAAAAACTTTTTAATACAAATTTTCTATAGAAAAACTTTTTTTGTGCAAAATTTCTGTAGAGGAATATTTTTGTTGAAAATTTTCTATAGAAGAAATGTTTAGTAACAATTTTCTATAACAGACATTTTTTGTACAAATTTTTTGGGGAAGAAATTTATAGTGAAGTTTTTAGTAAGAAATTTTCTACAGAAAAAATTTTCGCTAATCATTTTCTATATGTAGAAGAAATTTTTCATAAAAATTTTGTAAGATAAAATGTTTGGAAAATGTTTTCTATTAAAGAAATATTTATAAAAATGTTCTATAGTAGAAAGTTTTATCTAAAAATTTTTATTGGAATTTTTTTGTGAGAATTTTTCAATAAGAATTTTTTTGTGTCAATTTTTTGTAAAAATTTTATATAGAAAAAATTTTTGGAAAAATTTTCCTATTAAAGAAATATTTATAAAAATTTATATAGTAGAAATTTTTATCAAAAATTTTCTATTGGAATTTTTTTTTGTGAGAATTTTTCAAGGAGATTTTTTTTTGTGTCAATTTTTAGTGAAAAAAAAATTTTTTTGGAAAAATGTTTAGTAAAAATTTTTATTTAAAAATTTTTTTGTGAGATTTTTTCAACAAGATTTTTTTGTGTCAATTTTTTGTCAAAATTTAATATAGAAAAAATTTCCATTAAAGAAATATTTATAAAAATGTTCCATAGTAGAAAATTGTATCAAAAATTTTCTATTGAATATTTTTTTTTTTTAATTTTTCAATTTTGATTTTTTTTGTATCAATTTTTTATTAAAAAGTTTTCATAGAAGAAATATTATAAGAAAATATAGAAAAAATTTTTCTATTTATTTTCTATGGAAATTTTAAGAAAATATTTTTTAGACATTTTCAATAGAAGAAATTTTTAATCACAATTTTGTACGAGTATAGAAGAAATTGTTAGTAAAATTTTGTATAAAAAAAATTGTTAGTAAAATTTTCTTCAGAAAAAATTTTTAGTGAAATTTTCTTTAGAAAAAAATTTTAGTAAAAATTTTCTATAAAAAAAAAATTTCAGAAAAATTTTCATAAGAAAAATTTTTTAGAAAAATTTTCATAAGAAAAATTTTTTGTAAAAAATTTGTATAGAACTTTTTTTTGTTAAAATTTTTTTGATGAAAAATTTCTATCGAACCAATTTTTAGTAAAACGAAAATCATTTTGTCAAAAAAATGTTAAATAAAAATTTTCTTCTGCAAAAACAAGATTTTTTTTGTTGAAAATTTTCTATAGAAGAAATTTTATGTGGCAATTCTCTATAGAAGACATTTTTAGTGAAAATTTTCTTTGGAATACATTTTTTGTACAATTTTTTTAGAGAAGAAAATCTTTAGTTAAAATTTTTCAGAGAAGAAATTTTGAGTTTAAATTTTATATAGAAGTTTCTAATAAAAGAAAAAAAAAATTGGTAACAATTTTCTATAGAAAAAATTTTGATTGAAAATTTGCATTAAAAATTTTTTGTGTCAGTTTTTTATTGAAAAATTATTAATAGAAGAAATATTATAAAAAAAATTTATAGAAGAAATTTTTAAGTTTTTCGTAAAATTTTATTATAACAGAAATTTTTAATGAAATTTTATTATAGCAGAACTTTAAATAAAATTTTAATTTTTCAGAAAAAAATTTAATAAGAAACATTTTTTGTTAAAAACTTATGAAGAATTTCTGTACACATTTTTTTGGTGAAAAATTTCTATCGAAGTAATTTTTAGTAAAAAGAACTTTATTTTGTTGAAAAATTCTTATAGAGAAAGATTGAATAAAAAAAATTATTTAATAGAATTTTTAATGAATATTTTCTATAACAGCAATTTAATTATCTTCAGAAGAAATTTTTTGCGAAATTTTCTATAGAAGAATTTTCAATAAAAATTTGCTTAAAAAAATTTTATTGCAAATTTTTTTCTAAAAAAAAAAGTATTTGAGGTGGACTTTTGTCCAAAGTCATATTCCGTTATTAATTCTCATATTTCTACTTTTTTGATATCAATAAAACTGAATTTGTCAAAAAAAGAAAGTGTATTTTAAGCCTATACAAATTATTTTCCAAATAAATTTCTCTTCAAACTTTTGCTTTTTTTAATTGGATTTTCTCACATATTTTGTATTCCTTTCACAGGTGTTGAAGTTAATTTGGGTCATATGATGATATCTCACGGCTATGCTTATCCCACAAGCGATGACTATCCCCGCATTAGATCGCCACAACCACCACAAAGCCGTAGTAATTCTAACGATGCATTAACTTCATCCACTTCATCGACGACATATCCACAGAAATCTCAATCTCCCACACCTCTAACACCATTGTCACCAAACCAGATTAAAGATAGGCATACAGAGGCAGAAAATTCACTGATTGAAGAACAATTACAGCACTTGAATAAGAATAATAATTTGTACTTAAATGGCAATGGACACGTTAACAATGCTTCCTCAAAAATAACGCCTGAATCATTAAACAATCATCACCCACACAATTATCTTTAAATTTAACAATCGAAAACAAAAATAACTTTAAGCTATTTATTTCTTTTGTGCTTTTTTTTGTTTAAATAGAAATAGAAAAGTATTTTTTTTGTACTTTTGAAATGTAAATAGTCCTTTTTAACATTTTATATATTATTTTATATAAAATATGTATTTGTTTTTAGATTTTATAGATTCCTATAAATTTAATAATTAATTTTATTTTAATTCTTAGTTTCTTTGCTTTTAAACTATAAATTTTAATTATTTGTATTGATTTATGCCATATGTTTTTAATTTTTTATAAATTTTTGGGTTTATGTCTCTTTATGTATTAAATATACATAATTATAATCAATTTAACAAATTACTTAACATATTAGCCCAGTTTACAAGACGTTGCAAATTGTCTGGCATCGTAGCATTTGCCACTTGATATAGCAAACTAAAAAATTTATATTAAAAAAATAATATGGAACATTTTTTATTTACTATCCGATTTGCAAATATGTCCTAGGATGAAAGACCATTTGGAAAGGATTTTAAACTGTGCTTATATATAATTTTATATAGATTTTACTTTATATTAATTTTGTGATGTTCTCATTATTATTTTGTTTGTAAATAATTTATTAAGATCTTTTTTTTATTTAAAAAAAATGTTTGCCATTTATATTTGTACAATAGTACAACCTATATAAATCATTGAATAAGATAGAGATGCTTTCAACTGATATTTTAAAACTATTATCATGTGAGAGTAGCCTTAATTGTAATACACAAAATATATCGATACTAAAAAAAATGCATATCGGTTAAAAAAAAAAAAACTTTTTAAAAATACAAAAAATTTAAAGATTTTTCATTTATTTTGTATATAATTAAGGAGAAAGTCAACTGTTGCTTTCATTAAATAAAATAAAGTTTTTAAAACTAAATACTTATAAAAAAATGAAGTGTTTTTTATTTTTCTCAATTCTCAAGGGAATTTTTTTTATACAAGGGTTTCCTTTAATGTTTCGATTAGTGGAACTTTTCCGCGGCAAGTTCTTTTTTTCCGCTATGGGCGGTGGGCGACCTTCTTATACAAGATTCATGCCACATATCGTGCTTTAAGAGGAGATTATGGTTTACATATTCGTCCAACTACGCAAGCAATTGGCAAAACTTTGAAGAAATTTAAAGAGACTGGAGTGGTTACAAATATTGTAAGTCCTGTGCATCATCGTTTCGCTCGTTCCGCTGAAAATATCGCTGCTGTAAGTGAAAGTGTTGCCGAATGTGTCGATTCCTTGTCGTTCTCATGAATTATTATTGACGAATACGACTTGGAGAATTTGTAGTTTCAACAAGACGTTGGCACATGCCACACAATAAAAATTCGGAAATATATCCAAATTTAAGAGTTTTACTAAAAAAAAAAAACAATTTAAGTAGGTTCGTCAACATATCGACTCATAGCTCAGACAGTTTTTATCTGATTTTACTTTTTTTTAACAGCAAATAAAAGAAAATAATATTAAAAGTGTATTTGTTGTTAAGAATACCTAAAGAAACACAATTTGTTTACTTTCTTGACTTTAGTAGCTTTTTATTGCTTATTCTTATATGAAAGCTCATAAAAGTTTATATTAATATAACAAGAGAATTTAGTTCCTAAGAAAATGTGGTTTTAATTTTTTAAATCTGACGAAAAATCTAAAAGTTATTAAGCTTTTAATAAACCGACTAGGCCATGTACTATGTACTAACATAGTAATACGGTATGTAAACATTTTGAAATTTTTGTTTGCAATCAAAAACTTTTAACTTTTGTAAATGTGAACCTATATCAATTAGTAATATTCCGGCATGTGATGAACGTTGTTCCGTCGTTTTCAAAACGTTCGATTTCCGATATATTTTTGAGATAATTTTCGGTTATTTTCCCCAAAAATATTTAAGTTTTGGCTTTAATCTAATGACTAATATCTTCTCTTTCATTTGGTTTGAAATTTGTGTGGAATTGGGGAAAATTATCTCAATATCTCGTTTTTTTTTCTATATAGCTTTAAAGGCTGTATAAAATAAAATAGGTTTTTATAGAAAAATGTTGAAATAATTGCTTTTGAATTTTAAAGATTACGGAAAAATTAAAAAACGAAGTGAAACTTGATAAAATAGAAGATTAGCCCTTTGCATACAGCTTGTAAAAGCTTGATCCCTTGACTTTCCAAAACTGTTTAAAGTTTTAAAATCGCTCTGAAAATGTGAGAGTTGGAGGTACTAAATTATTACGACTTACCCGAAAACAGTTTTTGCAAATATCTAGAAATTTTGCAATTGTTTCAAAAATCTTTGAAAATAGTTTGTGTATGTACTCTTTTGGGTCTATAACCCCCACTTACTTTCTTATTTGTAACACGGTGTGATCGGTCATAATTTGTCAATAGAAAAGGTCTTGTGTTTCACTACGACAACGACAGACCATACACATCTTTCACGACAGAGCTTGATGAGAAGATTTTATGCATTCTCCGAATAGCCCGGATATTGCATCGTCTAACTAACATTTGTTTAGGTCTCTGCAAAATTCCCTTGATGGAAAAAGTCAAAGAGGTGGCAAATTTCATAAAATTTTCTTTAAAATTGCGTCAAAGCGCCAGCCTGCCGTCGATATCGTTAGATTTGCTCAGAAAGTGGTTCAGCGCCGACTGGTATACCAATATTTCTTTGTATATCGAGCCCTTAGATTTAAATAGTCGCAAACGGCATTCCCTTAAATATCTCTTAAACTATTAGAGATAGCTTAGTACAGTAAACTTATTTTTCTTTTTTTTGATAGGTTTATATTTGCGAAAGTTATACAGACCAATAGGTGATCAACTTTGACCCACTTTAGAGATCACTGTGCTAAAAATTAACAGGTTTTTTTTTTAATTGGTCTAAAACTCCAACAAAACATTGGCCGATTTCGGCACATTGCGCCACCATCCGCTCAGTAGTTTAAAAGTTATCTAACTGGAACTAAAAAACTTTACATACAATACTTTGCACCATAACTTATAAACAATTTGGAAAAAATTTAGTTAGTTTGTCGAAAGTAGCAAAATAACAAGGAACAAAAATTATATGCACCAAAATATTCCTCGTTTTTATAAATTAAGATTTTTTGTCGCTTACGATCAATAATTTTTCTGTCGCTTGCGATCGTTTTAGTCTAAGGGCTCGATAAGTAATATCATAAACTTATAGGTATTAAATATTCCTCCTAAGTATGGTGGTGTAGGGTACATATAATGTATGAACTATTGTTGATTTTTCGCTAAGAAATATTATACGGCTTTAAGGATCAAGATCCCTAATTTCATTTGAGCTCAGGCTATTAAAGCAGTAGTAAAATGAAAGACCAGCCCACATAGTAGCTCTTCAATTTAGTTAATATTTATATTATTGAAAACATAATTTTCACTTAAAATCTATGAAAATAATAACTACCTTATTGCTACTTATCTCATAAACTATAAACTAATACTGGCAGCACATTAGCACTTATGTATAATAATGAAGTCCTGAATATCGATTGTCATCATCACTCGCTTATATTAAAATATCATTAGTTGTATTGATGGCAATTGGTGGTAAATAGATGGCTCTAATTTGACTACGCAAACGAGAAATTTCCACATCTTCACGTTCTAACTCACGAATTAGTTGGGAAAATTGTACTAGACCTTCGCGGTTGCCAGGGAATCCGTAAGATTTAATGACTTCAGTTTGTAGCTGCATGACCAACGGGAAGACATGCTGCATCATTAGAAGCATTTCCTTACCAGCCGATGCTTTGGCTTCGGAAAGTTTTTTCGAGTTTTCCGGCTGATTGACGGTGCGTATGATATCGATTAAGATTTGTTTGGCAGTATCGTTATTGAAGTTCATTTTTGTAAATTGCGTTGGTGTTGTTTTATTTTTTTTGTTTATAAAATATAAAATTGGAAAAAGTTAATAAATGCTTAGTGACGTTTAATAAAACACTAAAAAATTTTAGCAAACAATGTTGCCAGAGAATTTGTATATCTTTTGTTTATAAACAGCGTTACCGACTCCTTCTAGTGATGCCACCCTCTAAAGAGAATTGCTTATTTCTAGGTTTAAAAATTTCAACAGAATTGTAATTAGTTATTTTTAAAATAAATAAATTATAATAATTCTTAATAAATGAATAATGACATCATATAGTCTTGCGGATGAATGCCAGGCAGAAATTTTTGCAATACTGAAGTCAACAGACTTAATTCTAAAAAGCACAGCTTGGAATAGTAATTCTTCCATCTATGTCGACAGTCAGACTAGATTTGCGCTACAAGGACAAAGCATAACATCTAATCTAGATAAGATATAAAAGTTAGCTATGTATGTTCCTGGTTATTGTAATAGTAAAGCAGGACTCGATCCATAAACTGAGCCATATGGTGACAGATATTAATCCACTTATATATGGGTATCAAGTCTTGGATCTGTGAAAAAGACCTTGAGCAACATGGACATCTAGGACCTTATGGCTAATAGTAGATATAAGTAAGTCCAAAAGTTTGCTATGCCTTAGTAGTCCCAATTTGATAAAAATCTAAACTATAGGAAAAGTAAGTGAGATAGAGGTTTCCGTACATATGCAGGCTAGTCGAGACTGGACAGATTCTTTACATTTGTTTAGAACTCTATATTAAAGTACTTCATCAACAGATATACAAATGTTGTAGCTGGTTGTTGTTCTTAAATTCTAAATGAAAAAAACTTGTACCAAAAACTTATCACAATTCCCCCATATCCGGAGAAGCATTGTCATATAGTAATTAATATTGCTAGCAGCCTGGTAAGAATTAAAACCCTCGATGGAGAGCATCCCATCTATAGGTTAGGTAATAAAGGACGTATCAAGCGACACCTTCACTCGGAGACCCCAGGGGTACATTGTGACCCTTTACTAGAAGAGTAGAAAGAAAAAGATTGAAGATAGAGGAAGAGAAAAGATAATAGAAATGTGTAGAGGGAGAAGGAGAATACACTATCTAGGCCAGTTGAGACCAGTACAATATCATATAAACTGCACTGTTGCAGATCCTGAAGTTCAGCAGAGAATCTGCTGCCTAGATGTTTGAGTCTTTGGTTTTCCAGCCTTGGACAGTGACGGAGAATGTGTTCTACCGACTCGGATGAATCCTCATATAGACAAAGTCTGCAGAGGTCCGGAATGCTACTATCCCACCTATGTAACCTCGTTGCCAACGAAGTCGCAATGATCTGGAACCCAACACAATCTAATCCTATAACTAAGAGATAGTTCAAGAAGAGCTGTCCTATATTTTTTGACTAGTTTGGAGGTAATACTATAACCGCTGTTTGCAGCTATAAGACCCTGAATGAGCCCTGTGCCTTCCAGGCAAAATCTCTGCCTGGAAGACACTGCACTCGTCCGCGAGTCTAAGGGATTTCCTAACATTTTGGTCCATCAGGAAAACACCAGATCCAGTCCCGCAATCCATTTTAGAACCATCCGTGAAGATCGAAATGCCTCGAAAAAGTGCTGTTTGCCCCTTCCAATCGAATCTATCAATGATTATGATTTCTGTTGCTGAGCTTAACAAACCGAAAGCCCATAGCACGGTAAAACGCTTGACACCGGGGCTTGGGGGGTTAGTTTAAAGTATTAACCCACTACTACCTGTTTGTTCCGCTAGAGATATTTAATTTTTTTCTCCTACCACCCACGCATGGAAAGGGGTTCCTCGCCACCTGGGGACGAGCCCTCTAGCAATTAGATTCCCATCTATACCGTCATTGCAGAATGTAGCCCAATAACGAAGCTGTCCCAGTCTCCCTTATGCTTAGATGAGGACACGTCTGAATCTACTGTGCTATACTCCAGAATCCAAGGCTTAGGTTTCTAGGCATTGCTAAGACTTAAGAAAAACTTGTAAAGTAACTTGTTGGTCTACATTTGAACTCAATAGTGGAAGACTTCGGGCTTGACCGACTAAAGCTTTTTTCTTGTGTTTGTTTACTTTTGCACATATAAAGCCGGAAAAACAAAACTATTTCATTTTTATTTTGCCTTAGATCCATTACTAAAAGCCTGCCCTTACAATGTCAAACAAAAAATTATACAAACGATCGAAAAAGTGTCCCACTATCTCTAAACTTAGGGGCTGTTCATATATTACGTAATGCTCAAGGAGTAATGGTTATTACTTTTGTTACGGAGGAATTTCGAATGCCTTCGCATGAGTATTTTTGTTATAATGTGTTATATAGGGGAGGCGGTCGAGGAAAAAATCTGCGAAAATAGCGTTACGTAATTTGTGAACAGCTCTTTGTCGTTCTTCTGGCTTTACTTGGGTAAATTGAATTCCTATTTTTTGCATTACAAGCATTTTAGTCCAACAAAACCCAACCCAACTCTAGTGGTGTAGGGTATAACAATTAAGATTACCAACTCTGTCGACAAATAACACTTTCTCCTTATTCCGATACGGCAACTTTATTTTTTCATATTTGATATTTTATCTTTCGTAAAAAAATAATTGTCATTGAATTTTTCTACAATCTACGGAAATTAATCGGAAACTTTTAATCATTTTTCTACGGAATATTTTTATGCAAAAATTTATTATTTTTGCTCCAAAAGAGTTAATGTATTTCCCCTTAAGACGCAATTATGTTGAAAAATATTTACTATCGCTGAATTATTAGTAAAATAACATTGAAAAAGGTGTGAAACCAACATAGGGAGCAGTCGGACACTAGCAACCAAAAAGAACAAGAGACACGTCTGTCTGGGGTCAAGATTTACTGGTGAACGGACACAAAAGTAAAAACTGACCTAGGTGGGTTTTCTTGATTTTTTTTCTAAATACTATCAAGGTTTTAACGTGTATTTTTATACTTTTTAGTTTATATTTGTAAATTATAATATTACACTTTCTATAAGAATAAAACAAAAACATGATGGAGGATGGCATGACCAATGAACAAACAGAAAAGGTTTTACAATTTCAAGAACTATCAGGCATTGAGGATATGAGTGTGTGTCGTGATGTTTTGATAAGACATCAATGGGACTTGGAGGTAAGTTGATAATTAATCTACACATATGAAATGTATATCCAGAGTTCGGGCTTTCTAACAGCAGTCCATATATTAATAGGTTTTAAACTTTACCGATGGACTTTAAATCTTTTCATGTCAGTCTTTCTTTGTAAATCTTATAATCACGCAAGTAGTTCTGTTTAGGATTTAAATAAATTTTGCTTAGTCATTTGTTTTGTTCTGGAATCATATTAATTGATATCGTTCCTTTTTTTGCCGGAATTAGATTTAGCTTTTTAGGGTAATGACGTCAAATGTATTTCCATTAAATTCAATAGAAATAATGCCTTTATAAACCAGAGACCGGATATTAATACATTTAAAACAATATTTTCATGTTTAAATCTATAGAAAAACAATCATTGAAGTTTAAAAAAATATTAAAAATCCCTCATGATTTTTATTTGTTCAAAAATTTTGTTTCTTTTTTCAATCCGATGAAAATAAAATATACAAAAATCGTTTGGGATATTTATCAGTACAGTTCAAAATAATTTTCATCTTTTTTCATCCGATGAAAATAAATTTTGATAGAAAAAATTCAAATTTTATTTCTGTATTTGTCCGGGTATAAAGCATCTTTAGGACAATAAATTCAATTATTGTTGCAAATTTTATATTGAAGTCTGATTTTCGATTTTTAGTCTACGGGCGGAGAGGCGCGATAAAATCTAATTTTCACATTGCACCACCACTGATATCTATCTATATCTAATGCTTAGGGCCAGCAACGCGGGCCGGTTCAGCTAGTAAAGACATATTTGTAAGATGACAGCATTTTGCAAAATCTGTTTAGTTTTTCTTAATTCCATAAAGAACAGATGATTGTAAAAAGGTTAAATTCTGTGACATTTTATCTTCTGAACCACAATGTTGCTTCTTTGATCTTTACACAAAAAGCGGACAGTGGCTGATATTCAGGGGAAAAAGTTGTTATCTTCCAATTTTATATGATTAAATACTTACGATATTAAACTAAATTTTAATACGGTCTTTGATGGAAATCGAACGTTTTTAAAAAATTGGGCTTAAATCCTTTTGACTTATATCTTATCTTTCATTTGGTTTACATTTTTTGCGGAAATGGGGAAAATTATTTCAAAAATATAATTGGAATCGATCGATTTGAAAATGATCGATTTCCATAACATATCGGAATACCTATAATCTATTTAAAATCGGCTATTTAAGACTTAAAAATTGACAAAAAGTTAGTGAGATGTGCAATTTGGTGTTATTCTTAACTCAGTGCTTTAAAGGCCATATTTTCGGACGGACATATTTCGTTCTTTAAGGGCAACTTAATCTTTACAGACGGATTAAAAATGGACTTCGGCACCATTAACTAAGTTAATATCATAGATAGGAATAGTATGGGGACTGTCTATGTTGACAGTCAGGCAGTACTTAAGGCTTTACAAGAACACCGCATCACATCTATAATCGTTAAGAAATAAAAGTTGACTAATGAACCTATCGGTTAAGTACAATTATACCTGAGACATACATATACTGTCATCCATATGCGGCCCGTATGGATTAATGAGGAAACAAAGACCTGGTGCAACATGGTAACCAGATACTCTTCTAGGCCCCTATGATCAAAATTACATATGGATAGATCAAGAAGGACCATTCTAAAGACATACATAAACACAATGACTAACTACTGTGTAGCAATTGATTGGAACTGACGGAACTCGGACATATGCAGATTATGTATAGATGGGACCACGTCTAAGTCGGCAATACATATCCTCTATCATTATCCCATGCTCCAAAGTCGGAGATTTAAGTTAATTGTAAATTTCACAATCAACTTCATGATATCCAGAAGCGCAAACTTAACGATGCTGTGGGATAGCTATAGCTTTTATCCTTGACTCCCAGTGGACCATATTGCCTCACTAAAGTTCTAATTATCCTTAATCAGTACCTATTTCAATAAAATTTTAAGCATTAAGAGTTCTTTTAAGTCGAGCCTGGTTTATACAAAACCGAGTTCGGAACTTTCAACGAGTTTAAGGAAATACATTTAAACATTTTAATAAATAAAGCCATATATATACAATCACATCTCTTTAGGTTGCGGTTCAAGAACAAATGAATATACGTGAAGGACGGCCTTCATCATTTGTGGGTTCCAGAGATGTTCGAGCACCGGCTGTTATAAACGATCGTTTTCTTCAGCAAGTATTTTCTGCCACAATGCCGGGAGGACGCTCGGTGAGAAGCTCCAACCCTGGTCCCATGCCACGTCATATAACTGGCATAATAGGTTATATATTCAACATGGTAATCCAGTATTGTTATTCAACAATATCAAGCATTTTGGCCGCTTTCCTGGGTGGAAATGAAGAGAGAAGTAAGTAAATTAAAGTTAAAATAAAAACAATATAACAGAAATAATGAATTTGTACTTAATTAACAGTTGTCACAGATCCTTTGGGTGATGTTATGAGTTTTATACGTTCTTACAGCGAACGTTACCCGGAACATCCGGTCTTTTATCAGGGCACATATGCACAGGCCTTAAATGATGCCAAACAAGAGTTGCGTTTCTTGTTGGTCTATCTACACAAGGATCCGACAAAAAATCCTGATGTTGAAACATTTTGTAGCCAAACCTTGGCTAATCGTTCGGTAATCGATTTTATAAATCGCAATACATTGTTTTGGGGCTGTGATGTTTCCTCGCCTGAGGGTTATCGTGTCTCGCATTCAATAAACGCTAAATCATATCCGATTATGGTTTTAATAGCCTTAAGGGCTAATCGTATGGTCTTAATGGGACGTTTTGAGGGTGATTGTACTTCTGATGAACTAATAAATCGTTTGCAAACCGTAATTAATTCCAATGATGTTTGGTTAAGTCAGGCCAGGGCTGATCGTTTGGAAAGAAATCTAACACAGACATTGCGTCAGCAGCAAGATGAGGCTTATCGTCAAAGTTTAAGGGCTGATGAGGAGAAGGAGCGCTTAAGGCAATTGGAAAGGGAAAAGGAACGTGAAGCAGAAGAGGCTTTAGAAAGAGAAAGGCAAGCAATTGAAAGGCGTAAAGAGGTAAAACGACTTTTAATATCGAATTTAAGATAAATTATTTAATATCTCTTTTGAACTTAGGAAATTGTTCAATTAAAACTGGATATGTCTGAGCAAGTACCATCTGAACCACCCGCCGATGCTCCCAATGCCATAAGTGTGGTATTTAAATTACCAAATGGTGCCCGCATTGAACGTAGATTTCTAAAATCAAATTCATTATTGGTAATAACTCTAAACCTTTTAATATTAAAAGTAATCTAAATATTGTAATATATATTTTTTTCATATTTTTCCTAAAGGATGTCTCCAACTATTTATTCTGTCATCCCTCCTCTCCGGATGAGTTTGAAATTACAACGAACTTTCCCAAACGTATTATATATTCCAAATCAAATGATTTTGATAGTGCTGCCTCTATAAATTCTACTAAAACTTTATTGGATGTTGGCTTAAAGAATCGTGAAGTTCTTTTCGTCAATGACTTGGAAGCGTAATATACATTGTGTCATGATGTATCAACTAGATTTTAACATTTCAAATTCTTAATGCTTTTCCTGGTCATACAACAAACAAGGAGAGAATAGAACAGATAAAATTAACAACTTATCAATCAAATAATCTGTTAACATTTACAACTCATTACGTGCGTGTGTTTAGCGACATAATTCCTTTTTAAAAGTATATACATACAAGAATCAATCGATGGATGAATTTCCTAGTTTTGTTAATATTTGATTTTTATTTAATTTCTTTTTTTTATTTTTTCCATTTTTATTTTAGTTTTTACTTAAAAAAAACTTATTTGTTTATACATAATTTAAATTAAACTAATTTCTAAAGTATAAGCACATTGCTGGAAAATGTAAAAAAAAACAACAAACCACAAAAAATATACTGTTTCTAGTAATTTAACAAATTTTTAAAAAATTAGTTTTATTAGTTGTGAACACCCACATCTCTGTTGAAATCAGGCAGGTGGAATCCGGCTAAGAAGCACTCGAGATATCAACTAAATGTATTCTCTAAATTTATTTAAAGGTTCAATATTCCAGACATATATGTTCAAAATTTATCGTTTGTTGAGCTTCTGGAGATTGAAGTCATTTATGTTAAGCTCACAGAGGTTTAGGAGAGTTTCGGAAATCCTATTAGACAGTACGATATTTAATTTCATATAAAATTGTATAAGAGACACCCAATATTCAAGATTCGTTTGTGGAGCTTCCGGCGTTTTAGGAGAATTTATGAAATCCTATTAGTCAGCTTGCATTGAATTGTATAAAACCGGTTAAGAAACATCTGAGATATCAACTAAATATATATTCTAAGTATATTAGAGACCCCATACGTATGACATACAAACATGTTCAAAATATATCGTTTGTGGAGCTCCCGGAAATTGAAATCAGGCATGTTGATCTCCTAGTTGTTTAGCAGTAGTTAATCCTATTAATCAGCATTTAATTTCATTAAAATTGGTTAGGAAACACCTGATAAACAACCTAATGTTAATTCTAAATTTATTGAAGGTCTAATATTCCAGAAATATATGTTCAAAATTAATCGTTTGTGGAGCTCCTGGAGCAGAATTCAGGAAATCATTTTCGGCTGCTCGTCTTTATTTTTTGAAAATCGGTAAAGAAATACCCGAGATATCGCCCAATTTTTACCCACATACCAAAAAAACCAAATGTTTTATTCAGTGCGTGTCATAAACTGATGGCCGGCAGTGTAAAGTCCATTATCCACATTACGATCGAAACAGTTTCAAAATATCCAATACATTCAAGATTTCACATTGACTAACACTTCAAATTGATAGCTTCTTTTGATTCTAATCAAATTGATCGACTTGCCCTAACATTGGCTTATTTTCCGGTGGGGTATTAGAGATTTGTATTTGTATTATTTTAAAACACTCCATGCCACCTGTTGTTTCAGAATTTCAATATTTTTTCGAACTCAATATTTTTGACTTTTAATATTTATTCACAATAGTTTGCCTTCAATATTTTTTCATATTTAATTATAGACAAGAGCAAAAAATTTTCAAGAATTGAAATCTCGATTATTGAAATGAGAAAAGAACCAAAGATCCAAAACAAGCAACTAAAGTTTTGCTGTCCAGCTAAACAATGTAAGTTGATAGAGATAAGTTCCCAAGCTACCTGAGCTGTCGGTTCTTCTTTCCATAAAGACTCGGATATCTTAGTTTTCCGATCAAGGACGGCCACTTCTGCGATATTAACCATAAAATCGCAGTTACATCAACAAAATTTCCTATGAAAATAGGAAATTTTTGAAAAATTTCCTATAAAAATAAGAAATTTTTGAAAAATTTCATTTAAAAATAAGAAATTTTCTTTAAAAAAAAAATAAATTTTGAAATTTTTCTAAAGAATAATAAATTTTGAAAACTTTCCTAAAATAAGAAATTTTGAAAAATTTCTCATATAATAAGAAATTTTGAAAAGTTTCCTATAAATATAAGAAATTTTGAAAAAATTCGTATAAAAAAAAGAAATGTTGAAAAAATTTCGTATTGAATTGAAATTTTAGAAAATTTCCTATAAAATAAGAAATTTGAAAAATTTCTTATAAAATAACACATTTTTAAATATTTCCTTTAAGGAAATTTTGAAAAAACTCCTATAAAATAATGAAATTTTAAAATATTTCCTTTAAAAATTAAGAAATTTGAAAAACATTTTTTTTTGAAAATAATGAAATTTAAAAAAAAATTCCTTTAAAAATAAGGAAATTTTGAAAACATTCCTATAAAATAAGAAATTTTGAAAAATATCCCATAAAATAAGAAATTTTTAAAATTTTCCTGTAAAATGAGAAATTTTAAAAATTTAATATAAAATAGGAAATTTTGAAAAATTTTCTATAAAATAAGAAATTTCGAAAAATTTCCTAAAAAAAATAAAAAGTTTTGAAAAATTTCCTATAAATAAATTAAGATTTTTCAAAATTTGTTTAAATATAATAAATTTTGAAAAATTTCCTATAAAATAATAAATTTTAAAACTTTTTTTTATAATACGAAATTTTTAGAAATTTCCTATAAAATAGGAAATTTTGAAAAATTTTCTATTAAATAGAAAAATTTCCTTTAAAAATAAAGAAATTTTGAAAAATTTCCTATAAAATAAATTTTGAAATTTTTCTATAAAATAAGAAATTTTTAAAAATTTCCTATTAAATAACATTTTTTTCTAAACTAAGGAAATTTTGAAAAATTTTCGTCTAAAATAAGGAATTTTTAAAAAATTTCTTTTAAAAAATAGGGATATTTTAAAAAATTTGCTTAAGAAATATGAAAATTTTGAAAAATTTCCTTAAAATAAGAACATTTTGAAATATTTTCTTAAAGAATAAGGAAATTTTGAAATATCTCCTAAAAAATAAGGAGATTTTGAAAAATTTCCTTAAAAAATAAGAAAAATTTAAAAATTTCATAAAAAATAAGGAAATTTTGAAAATTTTCCTTTAAAACTAAGGACATTTTGAAAAAAATTCCTTTAAAAATAAGGAAATTTTAAAAATTTCCTTTAAAAATAAGGAAATTTTATAAAATTCTCTAAAAAAATTTGGAAACTTTGAAAAAATACCTTTAAAAATAAGGAAATTTTGGAATTTTTTTTTCTTTAAAAATAGAAATTTTGAAAAATTTCCTTAAAAATAGAAATTTTGAAAAATTTCCTTTAAAAATAAGAAAATTTTGATAAATTTTCTATAAAATTAGGAAATTTTGAAAAATTTTCTATAAAATAAGGAAATTTTGAAAAATATCTATTAAAAGTAAGGAAATTTTAAAAAATGTATTTAAAAATAAACCGTGGTATAGCAGGTTAGTCATCCGCCTAGCATACCAGAGGTCCCAAGTTCAATCCCTGCCAGACCCTCTTGAAAAAAAAATAATTTTCAAAAAAAAAAGCGGCGGTTCACCTCATAACTCAGCTAGCCACAGAGGTTCGAAAGGCTCAATTCCTAATTCCATATTTTAAAATCAAATTTATTATAGTGTTTATATCATTCCCATAATACATTCACCTGAATCAAGTCATAAGCCTTAACTTTTAAGAATTAATTCTTAGGGAATTTAAAATCAGTTAGATTTAATTTAAATTATTTCAATTCTTAATCTTAGACAAAAATAATTAAAAATTTTATAAACAAATCATTTTGTAAAGGCATACAAAAATATACGTATTCAAACGAACCCTACAGTTCAAAAATATATAATACCTATAAAAGAGCGGAATAAAATAAATCTCAACGAAACAAGTCCTTAACCATAAAATAAGTTTCAGGATTGCATTAGGGATTAAATATCATTTAATACCCATGAAAAAAAGTCCCCATTTTAGAGGATAAAGAAATGACTCTTTCCTAAGTTATTGGGTTAAAAAAGGGTTTTTAAGCTGAAATGATTTTCATTTCGATTTTAACAAAACCAAGTCCACTTTGTCTAAAAAACATGTATGAAAAGTCATATGATTAAAATGTGATTTATTCATTATCGACATACATACATATGTATATTTACATTTTCTAATTGTACTGAATTTTGTAATTTTATTCTAATTCTATCATAATTGTGTATGTATCTCAGCTATGTAATATATCTTCCTGCTAAGGGACTAATGTTTTTTAGACCTGTAGGGCATATACAAATAACATTTTTGTGGAAAAATTCAAAAGTTTATTAAGTTGACTTAGGCGAAATTTAAAAAAAATAAAAAAATTCTTTGTTATTGGTCATAAGATCAGAAAAACTATTTAAAATAAAATATAGATACACATAAAACTAAAGATTTTTTGTACACATAATCTATAATATCATCCAGATTCGAAAACATATAAAATCCATCATTTCGCAGCAACACAACAAAACCAGAGATAATATACTCTTACATATTAGCACATTTTACATGTATATGTATGTATTTACAAAAACTAATGTCACAAAAAACAAATTATTTTTATAAATTTTTTTAGAAAAAATTTTTAATTAAGCAGATTCCTTCACTGATTGAATTTCTGGTAAAGATTAGGTCATTATAAACGAAGGACCATTAATATTACTATATTCCTGCATATCTAAATATCTTTTAAAAGTTATAGTTTAACAAATAAATGCAAAATATACACAAGTTTGCGGTGAAATAGCCACATTAGGGTAGTTCCGTTTTTTTGAACGAACATTAACGACTACATGCATACTTTTATTAAATGAGTATACTTTCTGATAAAACATAAGAATATTTTAATAGGTTATGATAAATTTTGTTCTATTTTATATCTAGGGTTTTTACAAACAATGTATATCGCACTTGATATAATAATACCCTTTAAATTAAAACTTCAAATTTCGTTTTTTGGTTTGATATACTTTTATTCAATGAGTGGAATAGTTTAAAAAACTTTTCCCTCGAAAAAGTCAGAATTTAAGTTTTTGATTTAAAATCAAGTAACTTTAGTTTATATCCACCCTAATGATTTGCACAAAATGAATTACCAAAAAATATTTTAATTCAATTTGGACTGGTTTTAATTAAGAATAAAAAATGTTAATTCAAATTGGAGTAGAGGAATGAAGAAACATTTTATTCATTCAAGTTGATTTCAAATTCCCATGTGAATCAATTCACTATGAATTAAAAATCAACACATTTTTTTTAATTGTTTTATGGGAATTAAACTTAAGGTATTGTTAAATCATTTTTGAATTCCTAGGAATTAAGCTAATATTTAATTAAGCCTTTCGAAGCTCTGGCTAGCCACTGGTTATTGAGTATTAGGCTATGTAAAACTTCTCTAACTAATGCATTTGCCGTTCGGAGTCGGCGTTAAAACGTAGGTCCCTTTCAATGAGTCTAAAATAGAATCGGATGGAGCTCATTGTCTGAGAGAAGTACCCCTTGTTCCAATTGGAATGTTGTCGGGAAATTATATATATATTTAAAAATAAGGAAATTTTGAAAAATTTCCTATAAAATACAAAATTTTTAAAAATTTCCTATAAAATAACAAATTTTAAAAAATTTCCTTTAAAATAACAAATTTTAAAAATTTCCTTTAAAAATAAGAAATTTTGAAATTAATTTTCATTTCCAGATTACTCCAATAATGACAATCTTGTTAAAACATTGAAAATCATACCCAGGGTTTTAATCTTCAAAACATCCTTAAAGGTCCATAACTCCTATGAATCCGTTATAAATATTAAAAATAACGGCTTGGTAAGTTCCGACAGTCTCTGTTAAATATTGTTTTTAATACTTTTTCCCTTCTCATCCATAAGCATGAACGTCTTTTATTATATACGACGGATAGTTTAGATACCTTTATTGAGGTATATCCATCAGAATTAACTGACAATTTTTTATTATCGGGTCAAAGCGTAAAAATTAATGTTCGTATTGAACCATTTGCGAGATCGCAAATCAATAGAAGACGTCACATTTTTATAACCTGTCAACATCCACAAATCGTATTTTCCGTACCCATAATAGTAATAAATAAAGACGATAAGGATTTATCCCTGCCCTCTGAGTTATACTTCCCACCGACGACAATTAACAATTTTTGTTATTACGAAATTATTGTTTTTAATAAATCTTTAAAAAAACAGCAATTCACTGTTAAAAGGTAAGTGTTAAGAAGATTCAAAATTATATCGTTTTCTTTTAAGTCAATTCCGAAAAATATTTTTTAGTAATCATAAAGATCTTCAAATTCAAGCTATAACTTTTAATATTTTGAGAAGAGATTATGCCAAAGTTTTGCTGAAACTTTATTGCAAGGATTTCGAAGAGGTTCATGACTTACTTAGGCTGAAGCTAAGAAACACAGGTAATGATTAATGTGTGAAATATGTTATTGATCCCAAAATTTCGTTAGATTTCCAATTAAACGCATAATAACAAAGTTACAGCCATTTAATGTTTTTTTTTTTTATAAAAATATCATGAACAATTTTTATTTTTTGTGAACAATTTTAGTGATACCGAAACTTCGTTAGATTTCCATTTAAACGCATAATAACAAAGTTACAGCCATTTAAAGTTTTTTTGTGAAAAATCTCGATTTTTTATTAAAAAAAAATATTTTTTGTGAAAAATTTTAGTGATCCCAAAATTTCGTTAGATTTCCATTTAAACGCATAATAACAAAGTTACAGCCATTTAAAGTTTTTTTGTGAATAATTTCGATTTTTTATTAAACAAAAATATTTTTTGTGAAAAATTTTAGTGATCCCAAAATTTCGTTAGATTTCCAATTAAACGCATAATAACAAAGTTAGAGCCATTTAATGTTTTTTTTTTAATAAAAATATCATGAACAATTTTTATTTTTTGTGAACAATTTTAGTGATACCGAAACTTCGTTAGATTTCCATTTAAACATATAATAAAAATTTCGATTTTGTAGAAAAAAAAAAAATATTTTTTGTGAAAAATTTTAGTGATCCCAAAATTTCGTTAGATTTCCATTTAAACGCATAATAACAAAGTTACAGCCATTTAAAGTTTTTTTTTTGTGAATAATTTCGATTTTTTATTAAAAAAAAAAAATATTTTTTGTGAAAAATTTTAGTGATCCCAAAATTTCGTTAGATTTCCATTTAAACGCATAATAACAAAGTTACAGCCATTAAAAGTTTTTTTGTGAAAAATCTCGATTTTTTATTAAAAAATATTTTTTGTAAAAAATTTTAGTGATCCCAAAATTTCGTTAGATTTCCATTTAAACGCATAATAACAAAGTTACAGCCATTTAAAGTTTTTTTGTGAAAAATTTCGATTTTTTATTAAAAAAAAATATTTTTTGTGAACAATTTTAGTGATCCCAAAATTTCGTTAGATTTCCATTTAAACGCATAATAACAAAGTTACAGCCATTTAAAGTTTTTTTGTAAAAAATCTCGATTTTTTATTAAAAAAAAATATTTTTTGTGAACAATTTTAGTGATCCCAAAATTTCGTTCGCATAATAACAAAGTTACAGCCATTTAAAGTTTTTTTTGCGAAAAATCTCGATTTTTTATTAAAAAAAATATTTTTTGTGAAAAATTTTAGTGATCCCAAAATTTCGTTAGATTTCCATTTAAACGCATAATAACAAAGTTACAGCCATTTAAAGTTTTTTTGTGAAAAATTTCGATTTTTTATTAAAAAAAAATATTTTTTGTAAAAAATTTTAGTGATCCTAAAATTTCGTTAGATTTCCATTTAAACGCATAATAACAAAGTTACAGCCATTTAAAGTTTTTTTGTGAAAAATCTCGATTTTTTATTAAAAAAAAATATTTTTTGTGAAAAATTTTAGTGATCCCAAAATTTCGTTAGATTTCCATTTAAACGCATAATAACAAAGTTACAGCCATTTAAAGTTTTTTTGTGAATAATTTCGATTTTTTATTAAACAAAAATATTTTTTGTGAAAAATTTTAGTGATCCCAAAATTTCGTTAGATTTCCAATTAAACGCATAATAACAAAGTTAGAGCCATTTAATGTTTTTTTTTTTATAAAAATATCATGAACAATTTTTATTTTTTGTGAACAATTTTAGTGATACCGAAACTTCGTTAGATTTCCATTTAAACATATAATAAAAATTTCGATTTTGTAGAAAAAAAAAAAATATTTTTTGTGAAAAATTTTAGTGATCCCAAAATTTCGTTAGATTTCCATTTAAACGCATAATAACAAAGTTACAGCCATTTAAAGTTTTTTTGTAAAAAATCTCGATTTTTTATTAAAAAAAAAATATTTTTTGTGAAAAATTTTAGTGATCCCAAAATTTCGTTAGATTTCCATTTAAACGCATAATAACAAAGTTACAGCCATTTAAAGTTTTTTTGTGAAAAATTTCGATTTTTTATTAAAAAATATTTTTTGTAAAAAATTTTAGTGATCCCAAAATTTCGTTAGATTTCCATTTAAACGCATAATAACAAAGTTACAGCCATTTAAAGTTTTTTTGTGAAAAATTTCGATTTTTTATTAAAAAAAAATATTTTTTGTGAACAATTTTAGTGATCCCAAAATTTCGTTAGATTTCCATTTAAACGCATAATAACAAAGTTACAGCCATTTAAAGTTTTTTTGTAAAAAATCTCGATTTTTTATTAAAAAAAAATATTTTTTGTGAACAATTTTAGTGATCCCAAAATTTCGTTCGCATAATAACAAAGTTACAGCCATTTAAAGTTTTTTTTGTGAAAAATCTCGATTTTTTATTAAAAAAAATATTTTTTGTGAAAAATTTTAGTGATCCCAAAATTTCGTTAGATTTCCATTTAAACGCATAATAACAAAGTTACAGCCATTTAAAGTTTTTTTGTGAAAAATTTCGATTTTTTATTAAAAAAAAATATTTTTTGTAAAAAATTTTAGTGATCCTAAATAGATTTCCATTTAAACGCATAATAACAAAGTTACAGCCATTTAAAGTTTTTTTGTGAAAAATCTCGATTTTTTATTAAAAAAAAATATTTTTTGTGAAAAATTTTAGTGATCCCAAAATTTCGTTAGATTTCCATTTAAACGCATAATAACAAAGTTACAGCCATTTAAAGTTTTTTTGTGAATAATTTCGATTTTTTATTAAACAAAAATATTTTTTGTGAAAAATTTTAGTGATCCCAAAATTTCGTTAGATTTCCAATTAAACGCATAATAACAAAGTTAGAGCCATTTAATGTTTTTTTTTTTATAAAAATATCATGAACAATTTTTATTTTTTGTGAACAATTTTAGTGATACCGAAATTTCGTTAGATTTCCATTTAAACGCATAATAACAAAGTTACAGCCATTTAAAGTTTTTTTGTAAAAAATCTCGATTTTTTATTAAAAAAAAATATTTTTTGTGAACAATTTTAGTGATCCCAAAATTTCGTTCGCATAATAACAAAGTTACAGCCATTTAAAGTTTTTTTTGTGAAAAATCTCGATTTTTTATTAAAAAAAATATTTTTTGCGAAAAATTTTAGTGATCCCAAAATTTCGTTAGATTTCCATTTAAACGCATAATAACAAAGTTACAGCCATTTAAAGTTTTTTTGTGAAAAATTTCGATTTTTTATTAAAAAAAAATATTTTTTGTAAAAAATTTTAGTGATCCTAAAATTTCGTTAGATTTCCATTTAAACGCATAATAACAAAGTTACAGCCATTAGAAGTTTTTTTGTGAAAAATCTCGATTTTTTATTAAAAAAAATATTTTTTGTAAAAAATTTTAGTGATCCCAAAATTTCGTTAGATTTCCCTTTAAACGCATAATAACAAAGTTACAGCCATTTAAAGTTTTTTTGTGAAAAATCTCGATTTTTTATTAAAAAAAAAATATTTTTTGTAAACAATTTTAGTGATCCCAAAATTTCGTAGATTTCCAATTAAACGCATAATAACAAAGTTACAGCCATTTAATGTTTTTTTTTTTATAAAAATATCATGAACAATTTTTATTTTTTGTGAACAATTTTAGTGATACCGAAACTTCGTTAGATTTCCATTTAAACATATAATAAAAATTTCGATTTTGTAGAAAAAAAAAAAAATATTTTTTGTGAAAAATTTTAGTGATCCCAAAATTTCGTTAGATTTCCATTTAAACGCATAATAACAAAGTTACAGCCATTAAAAGTTTTTTTGTGAAAAATCTCGATTTTTTATTAAAAAATATTTTTTGTAAAAAATTTTAGTGATCCCAAAATTTCGTTAGATTTCCATTTAAACGCATAATAACAAAGTTACAGCCATTAAAAGTTTTTTTGTGAAAAATCTCGATTTTTTATTAAAAAATATTTTTTGTAAAAAATTTTAGTGATCCCAAAATTTCGTTAGATTTCCATTTAAACGCATAATAACAAAGTTACAGCCATTTAAAGTTTTTTTGTGAAAAATTTCGATTTTTTATTAAAAAATATTTTTTGTAAAAAATTTTAGTGATCCCAAAATTTCGTTAGATTTCCATTTAAACGCATAATAACAAAGTTACAGCCATTTAAAGTTTTTTTGTGAAAAATCTCGATTTTTTATTAAAAAAAAATATTTTTTGTGAACAATTTTAGTGATCCCAAAATTTCGTTAGATTTCCATTTAAACGCATAATAACAAAGTTACAGCCATTTAAAGTTTTTTTGTAAAAAATCTCGATTTTTTATTAAAAAAAAATATTTTTTGTGAACAATTTTAGTGATCCCAAAATTTCGTTCGCATAATAACAAAGTTACAGCCATTTAAAGTTTTTTTTGTGAAAAATCTCGATTTTTTATTAAAAAAAATATTTTTTGTGAAAAATTTTAGTGATCCCAAAATTTCGTTAGATTTCCATTTAAACGCATAATAACAAAGTTACAGCCATTTAAAGTTTTTTTGTGAAAAATTTCGATTTTTTATTAAAAAAAAATATTTTTTGTGAAAAATTTTAGTTATCCCAAAATTTCGTTAGATTTCCATTTAAACGCATAATAACAAAGTTACAGCCATTTAAAGTTTTTTTGTGAAAAATTTCGATTTTTTATTAAAAAATATTTTTTGTAAAAAATTTTAGTGATCCCAAAATTTCGTTAGATTTCCATTTAAACGCATAATAACAAAGTTACAGCCATTTAAAGTTTTTTTGTGAAAAATCTCGATTTTTTATTAAAAAAAAATATTTTTTGTGAAAAATTTTAGTGATCCCAAAATTTCGTTAGATTTCCATTTAAACGCATAATAACAAAGTTACAGCCATTTAAAGTTTTTTTGTGAAAAATTTCGATTTTTTATTAAAAATATTTTTTGTAAAAAATTTTAGTAATCCCAAAATTTCGTTAGATTTCCATTTAAACGCATAATAACAAAGTTACAGCCATTTAAAGTTTTTTTGTGAAAAATTTAGATTTTTTATTAAAAAAAATTATTTTTTGTGAAAAATTTTAGTGATCCCAAAATTTCGTTAGATTTCCATTTAAACGCATAATAACAAAGTTACAGCCATTTAAAGTTTTCTTGTGAAAAATTTCGATTTTTTATTAAAAAAAAATATTTTTTGTAAAAAATTTTAGTGATCCCAAAATTTCGTTAGATTTCCATTTAAACGCATAATAACAAAGTTACAGCCATTAGAAGTTTTTTTGTGAAAAATCTCGATTTTTTATTAAAAAAAATATTTTTTGTAAAAAATTTTAGTGATCCCAAAATTTCGTAAGATTTCCATTTAAACGCATAATAACAAAGTTACAGCCATTTAAAGTTTTTTTGTGAAAAATCTCGATTTTTTATTAAAAAAAAATATTTTTTGTAAACAATTTTAGTGATCCCAAAATTTCGTTAGATTTCCATTTAAACGCATAATAACAAAGTTACAGCCATTTAAAGTTTTTTTGTGAAAAATCTCGATTTTTTATTAAAAAAAAATATTTTTTGTAAAAAATTTTAGTGATCCCAAAATTTCGTTAGATTTCCATTTAAACGCATAATAACAAAGTTACAGCCATTTAAAGTTTTTTTGTGAAAAATCTCGATTTTTTATTAAAAAAAATATTTTTTGTGAAAAATTTTAGTGATCCCAAAATTTCGTTAGATTTCCATTTAAACGCATAATAACAAAGTTACAGCCATTTAAAGTTTTTTTGTGAAAAATCTCGATTTTTTATTAAAAAAAAATATTTTTTGTGAAAAATTTTAGTGATCCCAAAATTTCGTTAGATTTCCATTTAAACGCATAATAACAAAGTTACAGCCATTTAAAGTTTTTTTTGTGAAAAATCTCGATTTTTTATTAAAAAAAAATATTTTTAGTGAAAAATTTTAGTGATCCCAAAATTTCGTTAGATTTCCATTTAAACGCATAATAACAAAGTTACAGCCATTTAAAGTTTTTTTGTGAAAAATTTCGATTTTTTATTAAAAAAAAATATTTTTTGTAAAAATTTTAGTGATCCCAAAATTTCGTTAGATTTCCATTTAAACGCATAATAACAAAGTTACAGCCATTTAAAGTTTTTTTGCGAAAAATTTCGATTTTTTATTAAAAAAAAATATTTTTTGTGAAAAATTTTAGTGATCCCAAAATTTCGTTATATTTCCATTTAAACGCATAATAACAAAGTTACAGCCATTTAAAGTTTTTTTTGTGAAAAATCTCGATTTTTTATTAAAAAAAATATTTTTTGTGAAAAATTTTAGTGATACCAAAATTTCGTTAGATTTCCATTTAAACGCATAATAACAAAGTTACAGCCATTTAAAGTTTTTTTGTGAAAAATCTCGATTTTTTATTAAAAAAAAATATTTTTTGTGAAAAATTTTAGTGATCCCAAAATTTCGTTAGATTTCCATTTAAACGCATAATAACAAAGTTACAGCCATTTAAAGTTTTTTTGTGAAAAATTTCGATTTTTTATTAAAAAAAAATATTTTTTGTAAAAAATTTTAGTGATCCCAAAATTTCGTTAGATTTCCATTTAAACGCATAATAACAAAGTTACAGCCATTTAAAGTTTTTTTGTGAAAAATTTCGATTTTTTATTAAAAAAAAATATTTTTTGTAAAAAATTTTAGTGATCCCAAAATTTCGTTAGATTTCCATTTAAACGCATAATAACAAAGTTACAGCCATTTAAAGTTTTTTTGTGAAAAATTTCGATTTTTTATTAAAAAAAAATATTTTTTGTAAAAAATTTTAGTGATCCCAAAATTTCGTTAGATTTCCATTTAAACGCATAATAACAAAGTTACAGCCATTTAAAGTTTTTTTTTTGTGAAAAATCTCGATTTTTTATTAAAAAAAAATATTTGTTGTGAAAAATTTTAGTGATCCCAAAATTTCGTTAGATTTCCATTTAAACGCATAATAACAAAGTTACAGCCATTTAAAGTTTTTTTGTGAAAAATTTCGATTTTTTATTAAAAAAAAATATTTTTTGTGAAAAATTTTAGTGATCACAAAATTTCGTTAGATTTCCATTTAAACGCATAATAACAAAGTTACAGCCATTTAAAGTTTTTTTGTGAAAAATTTCGATTTTTTATTAAAAAAAAATATTTTTTGTAAAAAATTTTAGTGATCCCAAAATTTCGTTAGATTTCCATTTAAACGCATAATAACAAAGTTACAGCCATTTAAAGTTTTTTTGTGAAAAATTTCGATTTTTTATTAAAAAAAAATATTTTTTGTAAAAAATTTTAGTGATCCCAAAATTTCGTTAGATTTCCATTTAAACGCATAATAACAAAGTTACAGCCATTTAAAGTTTTTTTGTGAAAAATCTCGATTTAAAAAAAAAAAAAATATTTTTTGTAAAAAATTTTAGTGATCCTAAAATTTCGTTAGATTTCCATTTAAACGCATAATAACAAAGTTACAGCCATTTAAAGTTTTTTTGTGAAAAATCTCGATTTTTTATTAAAAAAAAATATTTTTTGTGAAAAATTTTAGTGATCCCAAAATTTCGTTAGATTTCCATTTAAACGCATAATAACAAAGTTACAGCCATTTAAAGTTTTTTTGTGAAAAATTTCGATTTTTTATTAAAAAAAAATATTTTTTGTAAAAAATTTTAGTGATCCCAAAATTTCGTTATATTTCCATTTAAACGCATAATAACAAAGTTACAGCCATTTAAAGTTTTTTTTGTGAAAAATCTCGATTTTTTATTAAAAAAAAATATTTTTTGTGAAAAATTTTAGTGATCCCAAAATTTCGTTAGATTTCCATTTAAACGCATAATAACAAAGTTACAGCCATTTAAAGTTTTTTTGTGAAAAATCTCGATTTTTTATTAAAAAAAAATATTTTTTGTGAAAAATTTTAGTGATCCCAAAATTTCGTTAGATTTCCATTTAAACGCATAATAACAAAGTTACAGCCATTTAAAGTTTTTTTGTGAAAAATTTCGATTTTTTATTAAAAAAAAATATTTTTTGTAAAAAATTTTAGTGATCCCAAAATTTCGTTAGATTTCCATTTAAACGCATAATAACAAAGTTACAGCCATTTAAAGTTTTTTTGTGAAAAATTTCGATTTTTTATTAAAAAAAAATATTTTTTGTAAAAAATTTTAGTGATCCCAAAATTTCGTTAGATTTCCATTTAAACGCATAATAACAAAGTTACAGCCATTTAAAGTTTTTTTGTGAAAAATTTCGATTTTTTATTAAAAAAAAATATTTTTTGTAAAAAATTTTAGTGATCCCAAAATTTCGTTAGATTTCCATTTAAACGCATAATAACAAAGTTACAGCCATTTAAAGTTTTTTTTTTGTGAAAAATCTCGATTTTTTATTAAAAAAAAATATTTGTTGTGAAAAATTTTAGTGATCCCAAAATTTCGTTAGATTTCCATTTAAACGCATAATAACAAAGTTACAGCCATTTAAAGTTTTTTTGTGAAAAATTTCGATTTTTTATTAAAAAAAAATATTTTTTGTGAAAAATTTTAGTGATCACAAAATTTCGTTAGATTTCCATTTAAACGCATAATAACAAAGTTACAGCCATTTAAAGTTTTTTTGTGAAAATTTTCGATTTTTTATTAAAAAAAAATATTTTTTGTAAAAAATTTTAGTGATCCCAAAATTTCGTTAGATTTCCATTTAAACGCATAATAACAAAGTTACAGCCATTTAAAGTTTTTTTGTGAAAAATTTCGATTTTTTATTAAAAAAAAATATTTTTTGTAAAAAATTTTAGTGATCCCAAAATTTCGTTAGATTTCCATTTAAACGCATAATAACAAAGTTACAGCCATTTAAAGTTTTTTTGTGAAAAATCTCGATTTAAAAAAAAAAAAAATATATTTTTTGTAAAAAATTTTAGTGATCCTAAAATTTCGTTAGATTTCCATTTAAACGCATAATAACAAAGTTACAGCCATTTAAAGTTTTTTTGTGAAAAATCTCGATTTTTTATTAAAAAAAAATATTTTTTGTAAAAAATTTTAGTGATCCCAAAATTTCGTTAGATTTCCATTTAAACGCATAATAACAAAGTTACAGCCATTTAAAGTTTTTTTGTGAAAAATTTCGATTTTTTATTAAAAAAAAATATTTTTTGTAAAAAATTTTAGTGATCCCAAAATTTCGTTAGATTTCCATTTAAACGCATAATAACAAAGTTACAGCCATTTAAAGTTTTTTTGTGAAAAATTTCGATTTTTTATTAAAAAAAAATATTTTTTGTAAAAAATTTTAGTGATCCCAAAATTTCGTTAGATTTCCATTTAAACGCATAATAACAAAGTTACAGCCATTTAAAGTTTTTTTGTGAAAAATTTCGATTTTTTATTAAAAAAAAATATTTTTTGTGAAAAATTTTAGTGATCACAAAATTTCGTTAGATTTCCATTTAAACGCATAATAACAAAGTTACAGCCATTTAAAGTTTTTTTGTGAAAAATCTCAATTTTTTATTAAAAAAAAATATTTTTTGTGAAAAATTTTCGTGTTCCCAAAATTTCGTTAGATTTCCATTTAAACGCATAATAACAAAGTTACAGCCATTTAAAGTTTTTTTGTGAAAAATTTCGATTTTTTATTAAAAAAAAATATTTTTTGTAAAAAATTTTAGTGATCCCAAAATTTCGTTAGATTTCCATTTAAACGCATGATAACAAAGTTACAGCCATTTAAAGTTTTTTTGTGAAAAATTTCGATTTTTTATTAAAAAAAAATATTTTTTGTGAAAAATTTTAGTGATCCCAAAATTTCGTTAGATTTCCATTTAAACGCGTAATAACAAAGTTACACCCATTTAAAGTTTTTTTTGTGAAAAATCTCGATTTCTTATTAAAAAAAAATATTTTTTGTGAAAAATTTTAGTGATCCCAAAATTTCGTTAGATTTCCATTTAAACGCATAATAACAAAGTTACAGCCATTTAAAGTTTTTTTGTGAAAAATTTCGATTTTTTATTAAAAAAAAATATTTTTTGTAAAAAATTTTAGTGATCCTAAAATTTCGTTAGATTTCCATTTAAACGCATAATAACAAAGTTACAGCCATTTAAAGTTTTTTTGTGAAAAATCTCGATTTTTGATTAAAAAAAAATATTTTTTGTAAAAAATTTTAGTGATCCCAAAATTTCGTTAGATTTCCATTTAAACGCATAATAACAAAGTTACAGCCATTTAAAGTTTTTTTTGTGAAAAATCTCGATTTCTTATTAAAAAAAAATATTTTTTGTGAAAAATTTTAGTGATCCCAAAATTTCGTTAGATTTCCATTTAAACGCATAATAACAAAGTTACAGCCATTTAAAGTTTTTTTGTGAAAAATTTCGATTTTTTATTAAAAAAAAATATTTTTTGTGAAAAAGTTTAGTGATCCCAAAATTTCGTTAGATTTCCATTTAAACGCATAATAACAAAGTTACAGCCATTTAAAGTTTTTTTGTGAAAAATCTCGATTTTTTATTAAAAAAAAATATTTTTTGTGAAAAATTTTAGTGATCCCAAAATTTCGTTAGATTTCCATTTAAACGCATAATAACAAAGTTACAGCCATTTAAAGTTTTTTTGTGAAAAATTTCGATTTTTTATTAAAAAAAAATATTTTTTGTAAAAAATTTTAGTGATCGCAAAATTTCGTTAGATTTCCATTTAAACGCATAATAACAAAGTTACAGCCATTTAAAGTTTTTTTGTGAAAAATCTCGATTTTTTATTAAAAAAAAATATTTTTTGTAAAAAATTTTAGTGATCCCAAAATTTCGTTAGATTTCCATTTAAACGCATAATAACAAAGTTACAGCCATTTAAAGTTTTTTTTGTGAAAAATCTCGATTTCTTATTAAAAAAAAATATTTTTTGTGAAAAATTTTAGTGATCCCAAAATTTCGTTAGATTTCCATTTAAACGCATAATAACAAAGTTACAGCCATTTAAAGTTTTTTTGTGAAAAATTTAGATTTTTTATTAAAAATAAATATTTTTTGTAAAAAATTTTAAAGTTTTTTTGTGAAAAATTTCGATTTTTTATTAAAAAAAAATATTTTTTGTGAAAAATTTTAGTGATCCCAAAATTTCGTTAGATTTCCATTTAAACGCATAATAACAAAGTTACAGCCATTTAAAGTTTTTTTGTGAAAAATTTAGATTTTTTATTAAAAATAAATATTTTTTGTAAAAAATTTTAAAGTTTTTTTGTGAAAAATTTCGATTTTTTATTAAAAAAAAATATTTTTTGTGAAAAATTTTAGTGATCCCAAAATTTCGTTAGATTTCCATTTAAACGCATAATAACAAAGTTACAGCCATTTAAAGTTTTTTTGTGAAAAATCTCGATTTAAAAAAAAAAAAAATATTTTTTGTAAAAAATTTTAGTGATCCCAAAATTTCGTTAGATTTCCATTTAAACGCATAATAACAAAGTTACAGCCATTTAAAGTTTTTTTGTGAAAAATTTCGATTTTTTATTAAAAAAAAATATTTTTTGTAAAAAATTTTAGTGATCCCAAAATTTCGTTAGATTTCCATTTAAACGCATAATAACAAAGTTACAGCCATTTAAAGTTTTTTTGTGAAAAATCTCGATTTTTTATTAAAAAAAAATATTTTTTGTGAAAAATTTTAGTGATCCCAAAATTTCGTTAGATTTCCATTTAAACGCATAATAACAAAGTTACAGCCATTTAAAGTTTTTTTGTGAAAAATTTCGATTTTTTATTAAAAAAAAATATTTTTTGTAAAAAATTTTAGTGATCCCAAAATTTCGTTAGATTTCCATTTAAACGCATAATAACAAAGTTACAGCCATTTAAAGTTTTTTTGTGAAAAATTTCGATTTTTTATTAAAAAAAAATATTTTTTGTAAAAAATTTTAGTGATCCCAAAATTTCGTTAGATTTCCATTTAAACGCATAATAACAAAGTTACAGCCATTTAAAGTTTTTTTGTGAAAAATTTCGATTTTTTATTAAAAAAAAATATTTTTTGTAAAAAATTTTAGTGATCCCAAAATTTCGTTAGATTTCCATTTAAACGCATAATAACAAAGTTACAGCCATTTAAAGTTTTTTTGTGAAAAATCTCGATTTTTTATTAAAAAAAAATATTTTTTGTAAAAAATTTTAGTGATCCCAAAATTTCGTTAGATTTCCATTTAAACGCATAATAACAAAGTTACAGCCATTTAAAGTTTTTTTGTGAAAAATTTAGATTTTTTATTAAAAAAAATTATTTTTTGTAAACAATTTTAGTGATCCCAGATTTCCATTTAAACGCATAATAACAAAGTTACAGCCATTTAAAGTTTTTTTGTGAAAAATCTCGATTTTTTATTAAAAAAAATATTTTTTGTGAAAAATTTTAGTGATCCCAAAATTTCGTTAGATTTCCATTTAAACGCATAATAACAAAGTTACAGCCATTTAAAGTTTTTTTGTGAAAAATCTCGATTTAAAAAAAAAAAAAATATTTTTTGTAAAAAATTTTAGTGATCCCAAAATTTCGTTAGATTTCCATTTAAACGCATAATAACAAAGTTACAGCCATTTAAAGTTTTTTTGTGAAAAATTTCGATTTTTTATTAAAAAAAAATATTTTTTGTAAAAAATTTTAGTGATCCCAAAATTTCGTTAGATTTCCATTTAAACGCATAATAACAAAGTTACAGCCATTTAAAGTTTTTTTGTGAAAAATCTCGATTTTTTATTAAAAAAAAATATTTTTTGTGAAAAATTTTAGTGATCCCAAAATTTCGTTAGATTTCCATTTAAACGCATAATAACAAAGTTACAGCCATTTAAAGTTTTTTTGTGAAAAATTTCGATTTTTTATTAAAAAAAAATATTTTTTGTAAAAAATTTTAGTGATCCCAAAATTTCGTTAGATTTCCATTTAAACGCATAATAACAAAGTTACAGCCATTTAAAGTTTTTTTGTGAAAAATTTCGATTTTTTATTAAAAAAAAATATTTTTTGTAAAAAATTTTAGTGATCCCAAAATTTCGTTAGATTTCCATTTAAACGCATAATAACAAAGTTACAGCCATTTAAAGTTTTTTTGTGAAAAATTTCGATTTTTTATTAAAAAAAAATATTTTTTGTAAAAAATTTTAGTGATCCCAAAATTTCGTTAGATTTCCATTTAAACGCATAATAACAAAGTTACAGCCATTTAAAGTTTTTTTGTGAAAAATCTCGATTTTTTATTAAAAAAAAATATTTTTTGTGAAAAATTTTAGTGATCCCAAAATTTCGTTAGATTTCCATTTAAACGCATAATAACAAAGTTACAGCCATTTAAAGTTTTTTTGTGAAAAATTTCGATTTTTTATTAAAAAAAAATATTTTTTGTAAAAAATTTTAGTGATCCCAAAATTTCGTTAGATTTCCATTTAAACGCATAATAACAAAGTTACAGCCATTTAAAGTTTTTTTGTGAAAAATTTCGATTTTTTATTAAAAAAAAATATTTTTTGTAAAAATTTTAGTGATCCCAAAATTTCGTTAGATTTCCATTTAAACGCATAATAACAAAGTTACAGCCATTTAAAGTTTTTTTGTGAAAAATTTCGATTTTTTATTAAAAAAAAATATTTTTTGTAAAAAATTTTAGTGATCCCAAAATTTCGTTAGATTTCCATTTAAACGCATAATAACAAAGTTACAGCCATTTAAAGTTTTTTTTTTGTGAAAAATCTCGATTTTTATTAAAAAAAAATATTTGTTGTGAAAAATTTTAGTGATCCCAAAATTTCGTTAGATTTCCATTTAAACGCATAATAACAAAGTTACAGCCATTTAAAGTTTTTTTGTGAAAAATTTCGATTTTTTATTAAAAAAAAATATTTTTTGTGAAAAATTTTAGTGATCACAAAATTTCGTTAGATTTCAATTTAAACGCATAATAACAAAGTTACAGCCATTTAAAGTTTTTTTGTGAAAATCTCAATTTTTTATTAAAAAAAAATATTTTTTGTGAAAAATTTTCGTGTTCCCAAAATTTCGTTAGATTTCCATTTAAACGCATAATAACAAAGTTACAGCCATTTAAAGTTTTTTGTGAAAAATTTCGATTTTTTATTAAAAAAAAATATTTTTTGTAAAAAATTTTAGTGATCCCAAAATTTCGTTAGATTTCCATTTAAACGCATGATAACAAAGTTACAGCCATTTAAAGTTTTTTTGTGAAAAATTTCGATTTTTTTATAAAAAAAAATATTTTTTTGTGAAAAATTTTAGTGATCCCAAAATTTCGTTAGATTTCCATTTAAACGCGTAATAACAAAGTTACACCCATTTAAAGTTTTTTTTGTGAAAAATCTCGATTTCTTATTAAAAAAAAATATTTTTTGTGAAAAATTTTAGTGATCCCAAAATTTCGTTAGATTTCCATTTAAACGCATAATAACAAAGTTACAGCCATTTAAAGTTTTTTTGTGAAAAATTTCGATTTTTTATTAAAAAAAAATATTTTTTGTAAAAAATTTTAGTTATCCTAAAATTTCGTTAGATTTCCATTTAAACGCATAATAACAAAGTTACAGCCATTTAAAGTTTTTTTGTGAAAAATCTCGATTTTTGATTAAAAAAAAATATTTTTTGTAAAAAATTTTAGTGATCCAAAATTTCGTTAGATTTCCATTTAAACGCATAATAACAAAGTTACAGCCATTTAAAGTTTTTTTTGTGAAAAATCTCGATTTCTTATTAAAAAAAAATATTTTTTGTGAAAAATTTTAGTGATCCCAAAATTTCGTTAGATTTCCATTTAAACGCATAATAACAAAGTTACAGCCATTTAAAGTTTTTTTGTGAAAAATTTAGATTTTTTATTAAAAATAAATATTTTTTGTAAAAAATTTTAAAGTTTTTTTTGTGAAAAATTTCGATTTTTTATTAAAAAAAAATATTTTTTGTGAAAAATTTTAGTGATCCCAAAATTTCGTTAGATTTCCATTTAAACGCATAATAACAAAGTTACAGCCATTTAAAGTTTTTTTGTGAAAAATTTAGATTTTTTATTAAAAAAATTATTTTTTGTAAACAATTTTAGTGATCCCAGATTTCCATTTAAACGCATAATAACAAAGTTACAGCCATTTAAAGTTTTTTTGTGAAAAATCTCGATTTTTTATTAAAAAAAATATTTTTTGTGAAAAATTTTAGTGATCCCAAAATTTCGTTAGATTTCCATTTAAACGCATAATAACAAAGTTACAGCCATTTAAAGTTTTTTTGTGAAAAATTTAGATTTTTTATTAAAAAAAATATTTTTTGTAAAAAATTTTAGTGATCCCAAAATTTCGTTAGATTTCCATTTAAACGCATAATAACAAAGTTACAGCCATTTAAAGTTTTTTTGTGAAAAATTTAGATTTTTTATTAAAAATAAATATTTTTTGTAAAAAATTTTAAAGTTTTTTTGTGAAAAATTTCGATTTTTTATTAAAAAAAAATATTTTTTGTGAAAAATTTAGTGATCCCAAAATTTCATTAGATTTCCATTTAAACGCATAATAACAAAGTTACAGCCATTTAAAGTTTTTTTGTGAAAATTTAGATTTTTTATTAAAAAAAATTATTTTTTGTAAACAATTTTAGTGATCCCAAAATTTCGTTAGATTTCCATTTAAACGCATAATAACAAAGTTACAAGCCATTTAAAGTTTTTTTGTGAAAAATCTCGATTTTTTATTAAAAAAAAAATATTTTTTGTGAAAAATTTTAGTGATCCCAAAATTTCGTTAGATTTCCATTTAAACGCATAATAACAAAGTTACAGCCATTTAAAGTTTTTTTGTGAAAAATTTCGATTTTTTATTAAAAAAAAATATTTTTTGTAAAAAATTTTAGTGATCCCAAAATTTCGTTAGATTTCCATTTAAACGCATAATAACAAAGTTACAGCCACTTAAAGTTTTTTTGTGAAAAATCTCGATTTTTTATTAAAAAAAAATATTTTTTGTGAAAAATTTTAGTGAACCCAAAATTTCGTTAGATTTCCATTTAAACGCATAATAACAAAGTTACAGCCATTTAAAGTTTTTTTGAGAAAAATTTCGATTTTTTATTAAAAAAAATATTTTTTGTAAAAAATTTTAGTGATCCCAAAATTTCGTTAGATTTCCATTTAAACGCATAATAACAAAGTTACAGCCATTTAAAGTTTTTTGTGAAAAATCTCGATTTCTTATTAAAAAAAAATATTTTTTGTAAAAAATTTTAGTGATCCCAAAATTTCGTTAGATTTCCATTTAAACGCATAATAACAAAGTTACAGCCATTTAAAGTTTTTTGTGAAAAATCTCGATTTTTTATTAAAAAAAAAATATTTTTTGTAAAAAATTTTAGTGATCCCAAAATTTCGTTAGATTTCCATTTAAACGCATAATAACAAAGTTACAGCCATTTAAAGTTTTTTTGTGAAAAATCTCGATTTTTTATTAAAAAAAAAATATTTTTGTGAAAAATTTTAGTGAACCCAAAATTTCGTTAGATTTCCATTTAAACGCATAATAACAAAGTTACAGCCATTTAAAGTTTTTTTTTTTGTGAAAAATTTCGATTTTTTAAAAAAAAATATTATTTTTTGTAAAAAATTTTAGTGATCCCAAAATTTCGTTAGATTTCCATTTAAACGCATAATAACAAAGTTACAGCCATTTAAAGTTTTTTTTGTGAAAAATCTCGATTTTTTATTAAAAAAAAAATATTTTTTGTGAAAAATTTTAGTGATCCCAAAATTTCGTTAGATTTCCATTTAAACGCATAATAACAAAGTTACAGCCATTTAAAGTTTTTTTGTGAAAAATTTCGATTTTTTGTTAAAAAAAAATATTTTTGTGAAAAATTTAGTGATCCCAAAATTTCGTTAGATTTCCATTTAAACGCATATTAACAAAGTTACAGCCATTTAAAGTTTTTTTGTGAAAAATTCGATTTTTTATTAAAAAAAAATATTTTTTGTGAAAAATTTTAGTGATCCCAAAATTTCGTTAGATTTCCATTTAAACGCATAATAACAAAGTTACAGCCATTTAAAGTTTTTTTTTGGGAAAAATTTCGATTTTTTATTAAAAAAAATAGTTTTTTTGTGAAAAATCTCGATTTTTTATTAAAAAAAATATTTTTTTGTGAAAAATTTTAATGATCCCAAAATTTCGTTAGATTTCCATTTAAACGCATAATAACAAAGTTACAGCCATTTAAAGTTTTTTTGTGAAAAATTTCGATTTTTTATTAAAAAAAAATATTTTTTGTGAAAAATTTTAGTGATCCCAAAATTTCGTTAGATTTCCATTTAAACGCATAATAACAAAGTTACAGCCATTTAAGTTTTTTTGTGAAAAATTTCGATTTTTTATTAAAAAAAAATATTTTTTGTGAAAAATAATAACAAAGTTACAGCCATTTAAAGTTTTTTTGTGAAAAATTTCGATTTTTTATTAAAAAAAAATATTTTTTGTGAAAAATTTTAGTGATCCCAAAATTTCGTTAGATTTCCATTTAAACGCATAATAACAAAGTTACAGCCATTTAAAGTTTTTTTGTGAAAAATTTCGATTTTTTATTAAAAAAAATTATTTTTTGTAAAAAATTTTAGTGATCCCAAAATTTCGTTAGATTTCCATTTAAACGCATAATAACAAAGTTACAGCCATTTAAAGTTTTTTTTTGTGAAAAATCTCGATTTTTTATTAAAAAAAAATATTTTTTGTGAAAAATTTTAGTGATCCCAAAATTTCGTTAGATTTCCATTTAAACGCATAATAACAAAGTTACAGCCATTTAAAGTTTTTTTGTGAAAAATCTCGATTTTTTATTAAAAAAAAAAATTTTTTGTGAAAAATTTTAGTGAACCCAAAATTTCGTTAGATTTCCATTTAAACGCATAATAACAAAGTTACAGCCATTTAAAGTTTTTTTTTGTGAAAAATCTCGATTTTTTATTAAAAAAAAATATTTTTTGTGAAAAATTTTAGTGATCCCAAAATTTCGTTAGATTTCCATTTAAACGCATAATAACAAAGTTACAGCCATTTAAAGTTTTTTTGTGAAAAATCTCGATTTTTTATTAAAAAAAAAAATTTTTTGTGAAAAATTTTAGTGAACCCAAAATTTCGTTAGATTTCCATTTAAACGCGTAATAACAAAGTTACACCCATTTAAAGTTTTTTTTGTGAAAAATCTCGATTTCTTATTAAAAAAAAATATTTTTTGTGAAAAATTTTAGTGATCCCAAAATTTCGTTAGATTTCCATTTAAACGCATAATAACAAAGTTACAGCCATTTTAAGTTTTTCTGTAAAAAATCTCGATTTTTTATTAAAAAAAATATTTTTTGTGAAAAATCTCGATTTTTTATTAAAAAAAATATTTTTTTGTGAAAAATTTTAGTGATCCCAAAATTTCGTTAGATTTCCATTTAAACGCATAATAACAAAGTTACAGCCATTTAAAGTTTTTTTGTGAAAAATTTAGATTTTTTATTAAAAAAAAATATTTTTTGTAAAAAATTTTAGTGATCCCAAAATTTCGTTAGATTTCCATTTAAACGCATAATAACAAAGTTACAGCCATTTAAAGTTTTTTTGTGAAAAATCTCGATTTTTTATTAAAAAAAAAAAATATTTTTTGTGAAAAATTTTAGTGATCCCAAAATTTCGTTAGATTTCCATTTAAACGCATAATAACAAAGTTACAGCCATTTAAAGTTTTTTTTTGGGAAAAATTTCGATTTTTTATTAAAAAAAAATAGTTTTTTTGTGAAAAATCTCGATTTTTTATTAAAAAAAATATTTTTTTGTGAAAAATTTTAATGATCCCAAAATTTCGTTAGATTTCCATTTAAACGCATAATAACAAAGTTACAGCCATTTAAAGTTTTTTTGTGAAAAATTTCGATTTTTTATTAAAAAAAAATATTTTTTGTGAAAAATTTTAGTGATCCCAAAATTTCGTTAGATTTCCATTTAAACGCATAATAACAAAGTTACAGCCATTTAAAGTTTTTTTGTGAAAAATTTCGATTTTTATTAAAAAAAATATTTTTTGTAAAAAATTTTAGTGATCCCAAAATTTCGTTAGATTTCCATTTAAACGCATAATAACAAAGTTACAGCCATTTAAAGTTTTTTTGTGAAAAATCTCGATTTTTTATTAAAAAAAAAAATATTTTTTGTGAAAAATTTTAGTGATCCCAAAATTTCGTTAGATTTCCATTTAAACGCATAATAACAAAGTTACAGCCATTTAAAGTTTTTTTGTGAAAAATTTCGATTTTTTATTAAAAAAAAATATTTTTTGTGAAAAATTTTAGTGATCCCAAAATTTCGTTAGATTTCCATTTAAACGCATAATAACAAAGTTACAGCCATTTAAAGTTTTTTTGTGAAAAATTTCGATTTTTTATTAAAAAAAAATATTTTTTGTAAAAAATTTTAGTGATCCCAAAATTTCGTTAGATTTCCATTTAAACGCATAATAACAAAGTTACAGCCATTTAAAGTTTTTTTGAGAAAAATTTCGAGTTTTTTATTAAAAAAAATATTTTTTGTAAAAAATTTTAGTGATCCCAAAATTTCGTTAGATTTCCATTTAAACGCATAATAACAAAGTTACAGCCATTTAAAGTTTTTTTGTGAAAAATCTCGATTTTTTATTAAAAAAAAATATTTTTTGTAAAAAATTTTAGTGATCCCAAAATTTCGTTAGATTTCCATTTAAACGCATAATAACAAAGTTACAGCCATTTAAAGTTTTTTTGTGAAAAATCTCGATTTTTTATTAAAAAAAAAATATTTTTTGTGAAAAATTTTAGTGAACCCAAAATTTCGTTAGATTTCCATTTAAACGCATAATAACAAAGTTACAGCCATTTAAAGTTTTTTTTTTTTGTGAAAAATTTCGATTTTTTTAAAAAAAAATATTATTTTTTGTAAAAAATTTTAGTGATCCCAAAATTTCGTTAGATTTCCATTTAAACGCATAATAACAAAGTTACAGCCATTTAAAGTTTTTTTTGTGAAAAATCTCGATTTTTTATTAAAAAAAAAATATTTTTTGTGAAAAATTTTAGTGATCCCAAAATTTCGTTAGATTTCCATTTAAACGCATAATAACAAAGTTACAGCCATTTAAAGTTTTTTTGTGAAAAATTTCGATTTTTTGTTAAAAAAAAATATTTTTGTGAAAAATTTTAGTGATCCCAAAATTTCGTTAGATTTCCATTTAAACGCATATTAACAAAGTTACAGCCATTTAAAGTTTTTTTGTGAAAAATTTCGATTTTTTATTAAAAAAAAATATTTTTTGTGAAAAATTTTAGTGATCCCAAAATTTCGTTAGATTTCCATTTAAACGCATAATAACAAAGTTACAGCCATTTAAAGTTTTTTTTTGGGAAAATTTCGATTTTTTATAAAAAAAATAGTTTTTTTTGTGAAAAATCTCGATTTTTTATTAAAAAAAATATTTTTTTGTGAAAAATTTTAATGATCCCAAAATTTCGTTAGATTTCCATTTAAACGCATAATAACAAAGTTACAGCCATTTAAAGTTTTTTTGTGAAAAATTTCGATTTTTTATTAAAAAAAAATATTTTTTGTGAAAAATTTTAGTGATCCCAAAATTTCGTTAGATTTCCATTTAAACGCATAATAACAAAGTTACAGCCATTTAAAGTTTTTTTGTGAAAAATTTCGATTTTTTATTAAAAAAAAATATTTTTTGTGAAAAATAATAACAAAGTTACAGCCATTTAAAGTTTTTTTGTGAAAAATTTCGATTTTTTATTAAAAAAAAATATTTTTTGTGAAAAATTTTAGTGATCCCAAAATTCGTTAGATTTCCATTTAAACGCATAATAACAAAGTTACAGCCATTTAAAGTTTTTTTGTGAAAAATTTCGATTTTTTATTAAAAAAAATTATTTTTTGTAAAAAATTTTAGTGATCCCAAAATTTCGTTAGATTTCCATTTAAACGCATAATAACAAAGTTACAGCCATTTAAAGTTTTTTTTGTGAAAAATCTCGATTTTTTATTAAAAAAAAATATTTTTTGTGAAAAATTTTAGTGATCCCAAAATTTCGTTAGATTTCCATTTAAACGCATAATAACAAAGTTACAGCCATTTAAAGTTTTTTGTGAAAAATCTCGATTTTTTATTAAAAAAAAAAATTTTTTGCTGAAAAATTTTAGTGAACCCAAAATTTCGTTAGATTTCCATTTAAACGCATAATAACAAAGTTACAGCCATTTAAAGTTTTTTTTTGTGAAAAATCTCGATTTTTTATTAAAAAAAAATATTTTTTGTGAAAAATTTTAGTGATCCCAAAATTTCGTTAGATTTCCATTTAAACGCATAATAACAAAGTTACAGCCATTTAAAGTTTTTTTGTGAAAAATCTCGATTTTTTATTAAAAAAAAAATTTTTTGTGAAAAATTTTAGTGAACCCAAAATTTCGTTAGATTTCCATTTAAACGCATAATAACAAAGTTACAGCCATTTAAAGTTTTTTTGAGAAAAA